>QAOC01006652.1:391701-710412 GCA_003255005.1 Begonia fuchsioides
AAAATATTGAAATTGCAAATTAATAAAATATTTTTTTTTTCATCTCAACAGCATACTTGAATTTACATTTACTTACTATTTTCTAGTAAAAATTAATTTTTCAAATAAATTGAAAATTATTTTCTACTTAATTTTTCTATAAATATAATCATCATCAAATTATTTAATCTTGGTATTTTCAAACTGAAAAATGAAATATTTGTGTAATCGTTTTTTTTCTCATCCATCTTTTTCGTATGCTATTGAAGTATTTTGAGGATATTGTTTTTTTTTTATGATGAAATCTTAACCGAAATGCAAATCAAGATAAGTTGTTATCACTTTTTCTTGATTAATATATTTTTAAAACGATTTTAATTTGAAATTGTATTAAATTTTCATATACAAAATCAAACTGACTAGTTAAAAAAAATTTCAAAAAAAAAACTTATTACGACATTTAAATAATAACTTAAGATAATTTTGTTTTCATGGTGAAATTTGAATTTTAATGACTGATAAAGATAATTTGCTATCAAATTTATCGACTAAAAAGTCTTTCAAATAAATTCAACTAAACTATATTTCTAATATGATTTTTAGTTCGATTTGAAATTTTATAAAATATTAAAATTTCAAATTACGTAAATATCTTTTTTCATCTTAACAACAAATTTGAATTTGAATTTGAATTTGAATATATATGAAAAAAATATAAATTCTAATTCTAATGTACTAAATCTTAACTGAAAATCAAAATTAAGATAGGTGGTTATAACTTTTTATTGATTAAATCTATTATCGTTAAAAAAAATCTAACCTTACTAAATTTTGTTTCGTTAAAATTAATTTGGCAAAAATATTCAAATTTTCTATAAATATAAACATCTCAAATACCAGAATATTTGAAACTGAAAAATGAGATCCTCGTATAATCGTTTGAGATTAACTTTTCTCTTATCCATCTTCTTCTCATCAACATTGGCTGTCGAAGTGTCTCGAGATGCAAGATCACTCACCATTGATGGTCAGAGGAAGATCATCATATCTGGATCGATCCATTATCCTCGAAGCACTCCTGAAGTATGTCCATTCTATTTTTTTCATATTTAACATCTGAAAATTAAATATTGAAAAGCTTTGAAAATCATTTTAATGAATGCCTTTGGATTTGTAGATGTGGCCTTCATTGATTGAAAAGGCAAAAGATGGTGGTCTCAATGCAATAGAGACCTATGTTTTCTGGAATGCCCATGAACCCATTCAGCATCAGGTTTATCAATTAATTTATTTTATTTTGTGAATAATTAAACATTTTGTTTATTATAATTTGCTTAAATATTTGATTAATTTATGTTATTATTTCAGTATGATTTCTCTGGAAATTTAGATCTAATTAGATTCATTAAGACCATACAAAGTGGAGGCCTCCACGCCATTCTTAGAATCGGCCCATATGTTTGTGCAGAATGGAATTATGGGTAAATTAATCATTATTATCTTAACTTAATTAGTTTTTAATTTTTAATTACTTTTCCAATTATTTAATTTTGATTTATTTTGCAGTGGATTCCCTGTTTGGCTACATAATATTCCGGGTATTAAATTCAGGACCAATAACAAAGTCTTCATGGTATTTTTTTAAATATTATGATATATTTATTTATTCCATCCTATACTTTGTATTAGATTTATTAATTATTCTAAACAACGTTTAGGACCAAATGCAAACGTTCACTACTTTGATAGTAAACATGATGAAGGATGCGAATCTCTTTGCTTCACAAGGGGGACCCATCATTCTGGCACAGGTTCTACGCGTCCAATGTTTATAATTTCTCGGTTCAATTTTTAGTTTTTATCGTGCTTATTGTTCTTCGTGATTCGATGATCCGAAGATCGAAAACGAGTATGGAAACGTCATGGGGTCTTACGGCGCAGCCGGAAAATCTTATGTAAAATGGTGTGCTCAACTGGCCGAGTCTTTTAACGTCGATGTTCCGTGGATTATGTGTCAGCAAGGCGATGCGCCGCAACCGATGGTATAGTTTGAGTTAATTTTTTTAAGTGACATGATGATGATATTTATTTCATGAAAAAAATGCAGATAAATACATGCAATGGTTATTATTGTGACCAATTCCAACCTAACGACGAGAACAGTCCCAAAATGTGGACGGAGAATTGGACTGGCTGGTTAGTTTTTCATTTATTAATATTTAAATTTATGGTATTTTATTTTTCATTAATATATTTATTTAGCAAAATAATAATAAAATTTCAGGTATAAGGATTGGGGAATGCAGGACCCACATAGAACAGCTGAAGATCTTGCCTTCGCCGTTGGTCGCTTCTTTCAGTATGGCGGGACCTTGCAAAACTACTACATGGTAACAACTCTTCACTGAGGCATTTTCACAAACACCTGCCAAACATGTTTTTTTTTTGTCTTGGTTTTAAATTTGGTTTTTTTTTTTCGAAGTACCACGGAGGTACCAACTTCGGAAGAACGGCCGGAGGCCCGTATATCACAACCTCGTATGACTACGATGCTCCGCTCGACGAATATGGTGCGACATTTTTGAATTATTTTGACGATGATTTCTCTTCTTTTTTCGTCGTCGAATCCAGTTTTATTGATCTTCGTGGGTGCTTGTTAATAGGCAATCTGAATCAACCCAAATGGGGCCATCTTAAACAGCTCCACGAATTGATCATTTCCATGGAGCAGGTTCTGACTTATGGGACTGTTAACAAGACTGAATATGGAAATCAGACGACAGTAAGCAGTGTTTTTAAAAATATGTTTTTTTTGTTTCTAACTATGAATTCTAATTTGGACTTCTCGTTTCTTTCAGGCTACTGTTTACAGCTATCAAGGAAAGTCAAGTTGTTTCTTCGGAAACGCAGATTGGCACAACGACATGACGATAAACTTTGAGAATAACACTTACACTGTTCCCGCTTGGTCAGTTACCATTCTTCCTGATTGTCGCACTGAAGTTTACAACACTGCAAAGGTGAAGTCTTTGTAGTTCTTTTTAATCGATTAAAATCAAACTATGAAAAATCTATTTTCAAAGCGTTTAGTTCTCCGTGCAGATTAACAGCCAAACGTCAATAATGGCAAGGAAGACAGTGGAGAGAAGGAACGGTGAAGAGCTTTACGGAATGAAATGGCAGTGGAGAAAGGAACATCCTATCTACGCAACGAGACATGGTGTTAGAGGCGGCATCTTAACCACCGATGAACTTCTCGATCAAAAAGTCGTCACTAACGATACGAGCGACTACTTGTGGTACTTGACCAGGTAATTGCTCGACTAACGTTTTTCCTTTTTTGTGATTATTGACATTCGGTGAGAAATATTGACACTGATCGATAACGAATAGTGTTAAGATTGATCATGATCATCCAATCTACCACAAAGACATTACTCTAAGAGTTCATACCAAAGGGCATATTCTCCATGCATATGTCAACAACAAGCTTATAGGCAAGTTTTTCTTTTCTTTTCTTTTTTAAATTACATTTTCCCTGACTCCTTGAGTTCATTTTTCTATGAAATTTCAGGTACTCAATACGCTAAAAACGGTCAGTTTGAGTTCACTTTTGAGGGGGAAGTAGAGAGATTGAGGCATGGGAGAAATCACATTTCTCTGCTTAGCGCCACCGTTGGATTACCCGTGAGTTGGAAAAAAGCATATGTAAACTCTATATTTGTTCATGTAACTTGCTCTAATTTTTATCGTCCGACGTAAATTTAGAATTACGGAGCACGCTTTGAAGATGTTGAAGTAGGAGTCCACGGACCAGTCGAACTGATCGGAGACAAAAACAGCGACAGTTTGAAGATCGACTTGTCATACAACGAGTGGACATACAAGATCGGATTGCGAGGCGAAGAGGATGAGCTCTACAAGCCATCAACATTCCACGGGTGGTTGCACCATAATATTCCAACC
The DNA here is from genome assembly GCA_003255005.1 of Begonia fuchsioides. Classification (NCBI taxonomy): domain Eukaryota; kingdom Viridiplantae; phylum Streptophyta; class Magnoliopsida; order Cucurbitales; family Begoniaceae; genus Begonia; species Begonia fuchsioides. Next base: position 395,647 of record QAOC01006652.1, read on the forward strand.
AACAGGGAACTTGTTTGGTACAAGGTAGTAAAACATCTGAATTAGTGTAGTAGTTAAGAAAAATTAATTCCCTAATGATCATTGTCTGGTTCTAGACTACTTTCAAAGCTCATTCAGGAGACGATCCGATCGTGGTAGATTTGTTGGGACTAGGAAAGGGTCATGCCTGGGTTAATGGAAATAGCATTGGAAGATATTGGTCTGGCTATTCTGCTGCTGACCATGGGTGTGGTTACTGTGATTTTCATGGTACTTACAACGCTAAAAAATGTCTGACAAATTGCGGAAAATCGACCCAGAGATGGTAAAACAGAAACATAAATTTCTGGGTTTCTTTTTCTGGATTTATAAATGGTTCTGAGATTTTTTTTTCGGATTTTTTGAGGTATCATGTTCCAAGATCATTCATTAAAGACGGAATAAACACACTGGTTCTGTTCGAGGAGCTAGGAGGGAATCCATGGAACGTGAATTTCAAGACTGTTAGCCCAGTGACTGTGTGTGCAGATGCCCATGAAGGGAGAACCTTGGAATTGTCTTGCCATGGCAGCCAGGTGATGTCTGAACTTAAATTTGCGAGCTTTGGACAGCCATCTGGCCTTTGTGGGTCTTTCCAGAAGGGAGAATGCGAGTCCCCCATTGCTTTATCAGCCATCAAAAAGGTTAAAAAAAATGATCTTTTCATCAGTTTTGACTTCGAGTAAGAAATGAGCTTCCTTTTTCTGGGTTTGATTTTTTTTTTTTCTTACAGGAGTGTTTGGGAAAGAAGAGCTGCTCCATCGACGTTTCTGAGATGACGCTTGGCGCAACTGGCTGTAATGCAGTCAATAGGCTGGCCGTCGAACTTAATTGCTAGAAGCATCCATCATCTTCTCTTTGATTTCTGTGTTTTGTTTTAGGTCGATAGGAATTGTCTTTTGTTCAGAAATAGGTTTCGAAAGCATCTCTTAAAGAAGCTTCGAGACTGTAATCAAACGTCGTAGGTTAAATTTTTAGTGAACTCTCTTTGCTGTTTGATCGCATCTAGTTTCAACCCTTACAGAAAATTCTTTAATTATTTATGCAAATTTTATATTAATATATCTATGGTAAATATGTGAGGATAAAATACAAAAAGAAATAATCAAAATAAGTATATGACTAATATTTGAAGTACGGTATCTTCAAGTTATACACAGTCATGAACATTGTTTATCTCATTAAGAATGTGTAGTCACCCGACTATATATATGGCGACATAAAATAAATATATTTTATATAATTTGATTATATAAGACTAAACTATATGAAATAATATTATTCAGATAATTTTCGTTAAATATAGAACAATCAATTTTATCATAATAATGATCATATATGTATGTCTTAATTCATTGTATTTAGTAAACTTCTATTTTGTTTTAATGTATTATTTGATTTACTCGATACAGTTTTATATGAAATACAATTATCAAACCTTATATTTTGGGAATAAATTAAACTAACTAGCAGAGAATGCTAACATCGATATAATGAAATCTATTTTATAGATTCCTTTATTTGTTGTTTCATGAATCGAATAATTATTTAATAAAGAATTAATGGTAGTCAACGATAAATATGTAATACGAGAGGTTGACGGATATAACCTAGCTCTATTACAAATCTAAATGGAGGTCAATACATATGCAGTGACTATATCAATGGACAATACATTTGAGTAAATATACTCTATAGTCTTTAAGAGTGCAACTCTAAGTATTTAGTGAAATTACTTTAAAGTTAATAATTATGTTAATTGATATAAAAATGTTATATTAATTAATAAAAAATTATTGGAGCTTAAAACTATAGGTTCATCGGTCTCTCTAACACTTTCTATCACTATTCGAATAATAGAAAAAATGAACAAATAAGATTGAATAATTAATTATTTAATGCACTCAATAATAAGTTTTGTTATTTCATTGAATGAAATAATTGAATAATTAGTTATTCCATTAATTAACAAACTTATAAAATTTATTTTTGAAAACTATTTTCAACAAATCTTTATTCAAGTTGATTACATGTATTCACTGGATGATTGAATATTTATAATTTGTTTTGAATTTTGTAACAACTTTTTAAAAGTTAAAATAAGATTACGAAATCAAAATTCAATTTGAAAGTTAGTTTGGATTTTAGAAATATTTTAAATATTAAAATATTTTTACAAAATTAAATTCAGTTTGGATTCTGTAAGTCAGTTTTGATTTCGATAATATTTTAAATGTTAAAATATATTACGAAATCAAATTCAATTTGAATCTTGAAAGTCTATTTAGATTTTGATAATATTTTAAATGTTTAAATATATTACGAAATCAAATTCAATTTGAATTTTGAAAATCAGTTTTGATTTCGTAATATATTTTAAATGTTAAAATATATTACGAAATCAAATTCAATTTGGATTTTGAAAGTTGGTTTAGATTATTTTTATAATATTTTAAATGTTAAAATATATTACGAAATCAAATTCAGTTTAGATTTTGAAGTTGGTTTAGATTTTTATAATATTTTAAATGTTAAAATATATTACGAAATCAGATTCAGTTTAGATTTTGAAAGTCAGTTTAGATTTCGATAATATTTTAAATGTTAAAATATATTACGAAATCAAATTCAATTTGAATTTTGAAAATCATTTTGTAAATACTTGAAATATTAAAATATTTTATAAAATCAGATTTTAAATTTTAAATGAGGAATTTTCGTAACTGTTATGAAAATAGTTTATTTTAAAATCCAATCTTGCAACTGAAAATTCAATGAACAAAATAACTGAGGCGAATTGAAAAATTCTTTTTTGAAATCTCCTAATTTTATTTTGGAGAAAAGTTCTCTAAATTCAAATAGATTGTCTCAAGTGTTGAGAACGCGATCTACTATAAATTGAGTAAATCGATTTGTTAATTACGCCCACACGTGATTATTTGAGGTGAAGAAGATTGACAGAGAAGATCAAAGGTTTCAAAGATCGAAGGATCAAACCTTAAAGTTTCTGAAGCTTTCAGAAAAATATATTTTCGTAAATCTTCTAAATTTATTTTGTCAATATAAAATTGAGATTTTTATAGTATATAATTATTATTATATGATAATAACGATTTTTCATGTTAATGATTAAACGTTTTTCATGTAACTTGTAACTTGCACGTCATCGATGTTGCAAACACCGGTGATTTTGCCAAGGAGAAACCCAAATTCCCAACACTTAACTATACTACTCGGTTTACCACCTTTGCAGGATTTTTGTTCTGTAGTTTAAAACATATTCAAAAGTAATATGTAGGAAGAAGGATATGTTGGCTTGAAACTCAGAATTCACCTCTCGACTCATTTTCCCATCGCTACGTCTGAATGTATTCTACAATATCGAGCAAAGCTCGCCAAACACGGACACCTGGCTCATAGGCCGTTGTCCTGATGGGTTCTACAGGGCAAACACGGGTGAAGAGGAGATGGAGAAAGACCTATGGCGCATGGTTTTAAAACAAGCCGTTTCGGTTCGGTCTCCCCTAGTTCCGAACCGACCAGTGAAACATGATTTTAAATTTTTAGAACTGCAGATACTAGGCCTAGAAACTTACCCAGTGCAGATTGAGTTGCGGTTCTATTGGAATTCGGTGTCAAATTTCAAAATATTTATATATATTTTTTATAAAGATTAAAAAATATACATAAATATTTTGAAACTTTCAACTTTTGAGACTCGTTTGATTTTGGGATGGTTCAATTAGGCCAAAGTTTTGCCGTCCGGTTTTAATCATGTTTTAGTTGATTTTTTACAATTTAGTTTAATTTTCATAATTTTAACCATCGTGACATAATAAATATATTTTAATTTTTAATTTTAGAACCATTACATATCTTCTCGACAGAGTCCAAACTTTAATTGCATTAGAAAAATTCAAATTTTACGTGTGAGATTGAATGTTAAGACTCGCCCACGATTTTAAATCCATGGAGGGCGGTATTTACATTTGCATGTGAATATTAATGCACGTGAATTGTCATGTACAAACATTTTCTCCCCGGAAACCAGTCGGGAGCGAATCAACTTAAGAATTTGTCGTAACTCATGACATTGGAGGCTGAGTAAGGTTCATAGCATTTTGATGCCCTTTGAATCATCCAAATTTCTATAACCGGTTGGTGTCAATGCATTTATTTACTTAAACTATATTATAATAGCATTTAATAATGGCAAAAGAAGTATATTATTCGTTATTCAAGTAGCAAATGCACCGTAAGCATCCACATCTTAATCCAATCATCATCGCTTCCCTCTTCGTGCAATTTTCTATCAATCCGACGTCCATGTTCTCTGAAACACGACATAATCAGTTGGGTTGATTCCTCGAGTGTTACAATAATAGGAACACACTACACTCTGGAGTTCAACGTTATAGAAAAACATAAAAATACCAATCGAATTTAGAAAAGGAACAAAGCCGGCCAATAAATGATGGCGAAATAAATGAACAACATAGAGAGAGAGAAAATTAATGGGACAAGACGGGACACGGAAAAGACTCGTTCTGAATGTGATATATTATATGAACTGTCCATATAATATAGCAGGCAAGGCTGGGTGAACCCAAAAGCATGCAATGAATGAGGAAGAAAATAACAAAGGCAAAATATAGAAAGACACCAAAGAGTGTTGCCTAGGCTTTCGACCAGGTTGGCTCCACTTCCACGCCACGCTCGAGGGAAGGAAGGGTCAGTGTTCGTAGTAGGGTAGGTTGACTTGCGAAATATTAAACAAGGCTCATGCATCTTAGGTCTAATGCACTAACCCTACCCTCTAAAAGTGGCTGTTTTTTATAATGCCAATTTAGTTTTTTAGTCTATTTTTGATTTGATAATTTATTATATGTATAATATTAATTATAATACATTAAATTAATTTTAACTATATCACAATCTATAAGATTAACATGTGTAATAAGAATGTATGCTTAGTAAATAAAACTAATCTTATTTGTTTATAATTCTTATTAGGGTATGTGGGTACTAGTAATTTCAGTGATTTACGTTCAAAAGTTATTAGGAAAAATATTAATTACGGAGGATAAATTTAATATGTACAAATTAATGTATAATAAGTTTGTCTGAAGAAACCATCAAACTTTAATATTGATCATAGTTCGATTTGATCTTTCTATGAATCGAGTCACACAAAACTATATAATAAAATGTTGACGGGACTTTGTTTCACATTAAGAATGATTAACAGACATTTATATTGCACAAGCTACTAAGCATACTCTAGTACGAGAAAAACAGTAGAAATAGGCTGAGTAATTAGCTTATTATTAAAGAAGAGTATATTTAAATTAATCACGACAAAGAGAGACCACCAGATGCAATAATGGAATACAAAACGGATGTAGTTCCTCAACAAACACAAAAATTATTAGGTTGATTAGAGAGCTCTAATCTTCTACTGCTAGTTCTAGGCAGCCTCGGCAGAAGGTGATTAGGTGAATCCAGAGAGGGAATGTGGCCAAGTTCAAAGAAAGCCAGGCTTATTAATGTTTTCCATTTGGACTTTCTGAGGTTCACGCACGTTTCTGCAATTTCTATATTTATATTTGCAAGAAGAATAGCTTCCAGCTGTAATCCATGGAGGTAAAACCTTTGATCTTTAGTTAACTGTAGGGTTATTCTCCTTCACGTGCAGCGTTTAGAGGCTGTCTCTCCAATCTCAGTTTTAGTTTAATAATATGATGCGAGACCCAGGAACAAGGGCAGTTCTTTGAGTGATTTTTGAAGTACAATAAGCCAATTTGTGATGATTTAAGACTTGGAAAAGAGAAAGATGAGGTGATTTAAGCGCTATCGCTATCATTATCTGCAATATGGGGTTTCTTAGGTACCTCAAATCACATCATAATTGATGTCACGCTTTTCTGTCAACGTAATAAAAATAAATGCTGTGAGCAGCTTTGAAATCTCATGAATATAGATACGAAACTAGGCTGGTTAATTAACAAAATCGTGTTGCGTGGGAGTTCAGTGAACGTGGGCTCGTTTTTTATGTTCTTGGCTGCATTTTAAAGTGATAGAAAATCTCTGATACTGCAAAGGCTAATGTTTAAATGAACCTTATTCATCCACATCCAGATAAGTTGAAATTCTGAAAATCCCACGCAGAAAGGATCGAAATTGTTGAAGCTATCCACCCAGCTAGCCAGCTATGGTAGATTTTTTGTCTGGGAAAGATATTAGAATTTGTTCATCTTTTTATTTTTGTGGAAGTACAAGAAAATACCTACAAAAAGGACAGCCACCAAAACCTAACCTCAACTTGCGTAGTAAACCGTCTCTAAGCTTAGGCTTTTTCTCTAAGCTTTGTCTGTATATATGCATATTTAAATGCACTGTTCAAAGGATTTGGATTGTATAAAAGAATTGCGCCATGTGTTTTAGCTACTTTCCAGCTTGTATGTGACGATTATATATCCTCATTCTTAAGCTTACACTTCATTGGATTGAATTATGGACTATGGACGTCGTATAATAGCAAGTTTTATTGTTAAATATCTCAAGAATGTAAATATCAGGAGTATGATAATCCAATTACCATCACATCCTCCACGATCGTACAATTTCATACAATATTCGCACTGATATGTGAGAGGCTGAGAGCCAGCGCAGAAGACTCGTTTGGTAGCTAGAAAGTCAACCAGGTATGTCCATCAGATGCTAGAGAGAGAAGAAAGTAGAGAGAGAGAGAGTTTGTAGCCATGGCAGAGGGTTGAGAATTTGTGGTGATGGAGTGGGTTTTGTTTATCTCAAAATAAACCTCCCTGTGTTCGAACTGGGACCATGTTTTTGTCAACGCTTTGTTTCGTACAAAGCCAGTTGTTTTGGTTTCTCAAAACCGAAGCCGGTTTCCATAAACTTGTCACTATTTCTCGCCTTTCCTTCCGTTCACATTCGAAATTCTGAATTCTCAAATCAGAATCATAAAAGAGAACATATCCTACTCTATCTCTTTACATCTACTCTTTCTCCTCCTCTAGTTTCTCTCCCTCTCCCTCTCTCTCTATATATATAAATATATACGTGTGTATGTATATATATGACCATCACACCTCAACCAGACTCACCCAGATCTCCATTTCACCTCATATTGATTTCTTCCTGTTGTTTAAACCCTTCTCTCTTACTTCTTTCATACTCGTCTCCGTTCGAACGACAATTCTGCTTTTCTGTCCTTACGGAAACTATACATGTCGCCTACGATGACGATTACAGAAGAGGAAAATGATGTCAGTGTTTCAGAACGCTTGTACCAGAAAGGAGTAAAGCATCTGTACGAAAATGGCGTCACCAAAGTGCCTGCGAAATACATTCTACCCAATTCAGAACGACCCATTTCGACCAAAGAACAACCCAATCTCGACCCAAGCAGTTCAATCGAGTTACCCGTCATCGACTTTGCAGAATTGCAAGGTCCTAACAGGCGACAAGTCCTCAAATCACTCTCCAATGCTTGCGAACAATACGGGTTTTTCCAGGTGAGTATCCAAGTTTGCTTTTGAATTCTTCATTTTCAGGCTGAAAATTTGATTTTTTGGTCCTGGGAAAATTCGCAGGTTGTGAACCATGGGATTCCGAGTGATTTGATAAGCAATATGATCGATGTGAGCTCGAGATTTTTTGAGCTTCCGCATGAGGAGAGATCTAAGTTCATGTCGTCTGATTTACACAGTCCAGTTCGGTATGGAACTAGCTTTAATCAGAACAAGGACAGTGTTTTTAGCTGGAGAGACTTTTTGAAGCTGGTGTGCCATTCCTTAGAAGATGTTCTTCCCCAGTGGCCTTCTTCTCCCATGGACTTAAGGTTCTCTCTCTCTCCTCCTCTTCTCTCTCTCTCTCTCTAACTTCGCCTGTGACTACAGGCCAACAATGCAAGCTTCTGGCTGACATTGTTCATTTTCGTAGAAATTAAAACGCAATTCACAGACAAATGTGTCGAAATTACTTGAACAAATCTTCAGCGTCTCTTAATTTATTAAATATACTCATATTGACTCTTGAATAAATGCCACGTTGAGCGTAGCAAATAAACAATTTATAATCTGAATGCAGGGAATCTATGGGTAGCTACGCAGAAGAAACCAAAGGCTTGTTCCAAAAACTCGTGGAAGCCATTGTCGAGAGCTTGGGACTGATGGAAGAGAGCAAAAACATGGAGGAGAAAGAAGACGACGACGTTCTGAAACAGTTAGAAGATGGAAGCCAATTAATGGTAGTAAATTACTATCCGCCTTGTCCAGAACCAGATCTAACCCTAGGAATGCCTCCTCACTCAGACTACGGCTTTCTCACTCTTCTTCTCCAAGACCAAGTTAAAGGCCTCCAGATTCACCATCGGGATCAATGGCTCACCGTCGACCCTTTGCCCAATTCTTTCGTCGTCAACGTCGGCGATCATCTCGAGGTGAGCTTAACCTGGACTGGATTTCGGAAAAAAGAGAAAAGAAGAACAACGATTGACATTTTTAGGGTTTATGTTGCAGATTTTCAGCAATGGAAGATTCAAAAGTGTGTTGCATAGGGTTTTGGTGAACTCAAACAGATCTAGAATTTCAGTGGCTACAATACACAGCCTTCCATTTCAATGCACAGTTCGTCCATCCCCGAAACTCATCGACGAGGCAAACCCTAAACGTTACAAGGACACTGATTTCTCAGCCTTTCTGCAGTATATTTCCTCTCGTGAATCGCAGAGCAAGAACTTTTTGGAGTCGAGGAGACTGCTCATCGACTGAATTCAACTGTACTTCAAATTTTAGTCTGTAAAAGGTGTCTTTTTTAGTAGAATATAAATATGTAATTCACAATTTAATTTGTAAATTCAATTATGTCTCATATTAAATTATATTATTTTATAATATATTTTGACGTATTTTGCTATATAAATGTATTGATTATTTTTTTATAATTTATAATATTAATTATAATTTAATTTTATTAATTATTATTTGACATATTAATTTTTATTTAATAAAGTACGATGAGATTTTAAACATAAACTTATTAATAATGGACTTTATTAGGTTAGGACCCAAAAACTTCGCAAAACTAAACCAATTGCTCTATTCGGTCCACAATTATTAATCCGGTTTCTTGGGTCCAAGGAAACCCGGTCCATAAAACCAAATTGGACCGTACTAATTGGTCGGCGATCCGTTTGAGACGAAACTTCTAAATATTATTTCAGTTCAGTATTCCCCTTAGAAGAGTCGTAGAACTCTGCGAACCCTAAGCCTTAGATCGGTGACGAAAGACACGCTACTATTCGATCATGGATTCTGCGGCGAGAAGAAATGGCGGAGGTATTTTTGAAGGGCTATACAGGGTCATCATGCGCCGGAATTCAGTTTACGTTACATTTATCATCGCGGGCGCATTCCTCGGCGAACGGGTTGGGATCAGATTTCTTTTTTCTCCCTGATTTTATTTTTGTGAATTGATCGATAGAGGATAGACGAAATATGATGGATCTTTTTGCGATAAATTGGTTTTTATTTGACCATAATCTTCAATTTGTGCCATTCTCCCAGAATTCTCGACATCAGATATATACGGATGAAATTAATTTTGTTCGACTTGCCAATTCTGCTTGGATGCTAGGAGTTTGTTACCACGTTTCCTTAATCCAATACGTGATTGTTGTGACCTACTGTTTCAAAGTTGATTTTTTAAAAAAAATTAGGATTAACCATATTTATGTGGAATCGAAAAATTGAAAAGTAATTTTCAAAATTTTTTGCTATCAATCGAGTAGTCCCCTAGTAATGTATTTTATTGTGCTGAATTTATCTATTTTATTCATTGAAACAAAATATTGGATTGTCCATGATGTATTATAAAACTAGTTTTCCTCCAATCTAGTCGTATCTAACCTCAAGCACTTACGTTTTAAGCTTTGGAGATCTTGGGCATTGTTTGTTGGTCTCTCCTCCTTTTGTACATTTTGGTTCTTCCATCCACTTTTTCTTTCCTATAAAAAAATCTCTTTGAAGGTGGGTCAGGAAGGGATTGAACGCAGAAGTACTAAGATTAAATATTTTCTCTGTTTTGGTTTTCTGGGTACAGGCTGTCGATTATGGAGTAAAAAAGCTGTGGGAGCACAACAATGTTGGGGTATTACATTCTTTATCAGTTATCCTGTCAATTGCACTTATGTTTAACCACTGATTGCACCATACATCTGCCACAATAGCTTGATATTCCTTGGAAACATATTAAGTTGCTATATTAATGTAAATTAATCTATTTATAAAATTTTGTCGTGCTAATTATTTTCCTGAACCTGGCACACGTTTACATTTGAATCTGTCTCTTATCATATTGATAATTTACCTATGGTCTTGGACTTGATTCATCTGGTGATTTAAATCTTTATAATGTCTATCATGATAACTTATAGATTCCTTTCAAGCTAGCAACCATGATCATCACAGAATTGCTAGGTGTAATAATTAAAACACTGGAACTGAACTTTCACTTGTCTTTTTCTGCAGAAACGTTACGAAGATATTCCAGTTTTGGGGCAAAGGCCTGTTGAAGAATGAGTTGTTGATCGCTGGCACCTGCGACAATTTGCATCTTTTACAGGTGGATCAATGTGAGAAAAAATAGTTGTATTTGTATTTTTTGAAATAAGTTGTATTTTTTTGGTATCCTCCTCATTTCCTAAGCATGCGATTGCCTCAATTGAGAAGCACTCTAAACGAGTTTTCATGGAAGTGCTTGTTTTGAAATGACTGATCGTAATTTCTGATTATACTGAGACCCCATTCATATGCTTTTTCCTTCTCTTCTGTTTCATCTCTTACCATTGGTAGAACAATGAAACGCATACATACAAGGATTTTGAATCATGTTCACGAAACATATCGTTAAAATCAAATTGAGGGTATTTTTTTTTTATCTCTACTAGTTGATGCACGACTGAATAGTTTGCCTATTGCCACTCAGCTTTTACGTTTGTTATATGAAATGATAGTACTGTTGTAGGAGAGGAAACCATATTATATAATTGTTATAATTGCAGCTCTCATAGTTTATCATGTGAAAATCACCAAGTTTGTGATATCTTATTTTACAATGCTAAGATCTCTTAGTGCAGGGCTAAACATTTCTGGGTGGAGTAGTATTCACCAGAACATAAATATTCAAAATAAATTGATGAATAAACACTTCATCAGACAATCAGAAATGTGAGAGAGATGGTCTTCTCTTCTGTTTTTCAAACCAGATGAGCTCTAAGGAGCAAGAAAGAATGAACTTCAGCCAGATTACTGCTTCACCATGAAAGAACTCTTACAACTGCACCCACCCACTGCACTTGGATTAGTTGTCACCTGCGAGGACAGATGACACAGAACTCTGTTATTTTCTAAATCCAATGCTTTCAATAACTGGAGGAAGGAGAAGGAGAAGGAGAAGGAGAAGAAGCTTCGTGAAGAAATAGTATGAAGCCGGTGATTCAGCCGGATTCGAGATGCGATCAGCTGCTGAATCTGCAATCTCGAAGCCATGGTAATTACGTCAAACTCTCTTTGAACCTCGGAGAATAATCGCCAGATGAGTTCCCTGCTTCGTTTTCTGTGAACAATCCACGACAGCACGGTCGGATCGAACACAAGCCAAGAGAAACCAACCAACTCCGGAAAGATTGTGTCTATCACGTGCCACCCGCCATAGCAGACCTAGAAGTTTAAAGAAGAATTCGTCTTAAAATTTTTAATAAATTTAGGTAATTGAATTTGATACGGACGTCTGAACGAGAGTTATTGTGTTTGATTTTTTTTTTTTAATTTCATTTTTAATTAATTTAGCTAAACAAATCTTATATAAAATTCATATGGATAAATAACTAAAATTTTCTATCGTAATTCTGTATGGATAAATAATTGAATTACAGAATGCATAAGATTTGATGCCAATGGGTCATTGGAGGAAGAAGAGGAAGAAGTTACATTTGTTGTTTATGTTGGTAATGGTAATAGTTAAAGAACATAGAATACTATGAATGTTTGATCTATGTGAACATGTCTCGTCTCCTTGTCCATGAATTTATTTTATTATGTAAAGAATATATGATATTAAATTATACTTGCAATTCTAGACTAGAGGAGTTTGATATTTTGAAAACTAGTGATAAAAAATTGTTTATTAAAGCAAGGGTCTATTCGTCATTTATGAAGCAATAGTGCTATTTCTACAAGGAAATACCGACTTTAAGATTATGCCCCCGTCTACTTCCCGCGGAGAAATCATAGAAAGATATTTCAAGACTTGCAACCATGGCTGTAGGCTCATCTTCCTCGCCCTCGCCCTCGCCCATGATACTGCCGTCTCCTGTAACCAGTGGCAGGTTCTTGTTCAGATCGAGTTACGTCACTTCATCGCCTGCGGAGAGAAATGGCTTTATAGCTCCTCGTCAACGGAGGACCGTTTCCGCTTCTGAAGCTCGAATCTCCCTTGTTTTTGCTCTCGCTTCTCAAGCCTCTTCCCTCTCTCAGCGAAGTTAGTCGTTGATTGTTTTTCATCTTCGTGTTTTTTTTTTATTTTGAAACATTGATTATTTATTTTTTAGCTTCCCTTTCAAATCGTATTAAGTGTTCTGTCTTCTAGTTTTGATGGACTTAGCAACGGAGACTGCAAAATATGTGTTCCCTAAGCGTTTTGACAGCCGCAATTTGGAGGAGGCGTTAATGACTGGTAGATTGCTTATTCTTCTTCTGTATTTGGATGATTTAACGTTATTGATTCTTTGATTGGACGCTTATTTATTCTACAAGCTTGGTTTTGATGTAGTTCCTGATTTAGAAACCGTGAATTTTAAGGTTTTGAGTTGGAACGACCAGTATGAGATACGAGAAGTTGAGGTCTGTTTCCTTTTTTCTGTATCCTTGACACCACTGGGATACCTGTGCAGTTTTTATTCTTTATTGCCTAAACATTTCTTAATTTTAACTTATGATTTTGAAACAGCCTTATTTTACAGCAGAGACAACAATGCCGGGAAAGAGCGGATTTGATTTTAATGGGGCGTCTCAATCTTTTAACACCTTGGCTGGGTACCTGTTTGGGAAGGTACTTAGATTTGTTAAAATGTTTCTGACATGTTTATTGTATGAGCACGTCTATCTATGCTTAGTTGCTTATTCTCTTCTGTCGCTGTTTCTAGAATTCTACCAGTGACAAGATGGAAATGACAACTCCGGTTTTATCTCGTAAAGTTCAGTCCGAAGGGGAAAAAATGGACATGACAACTCCTGTGATAACAAAGAGGGTTAGTTTCTTCTTTCAAATATTTTTTATTAATCTGTTTTAATGAGCGCATGTTATTGTTTTGTGTCCTTAATACAAACTATTATCTGCCCTTGTAGCCATTTTTTGTGGTGTGGCAGTTGTAAGAGCTTGAATAAATATTTTAGAGCTTTTCATTTGTACACCCAGTCTGGGTTGGAATATTGAACTATATGAAACTTCTTCAAAGATTATCTTTGCCAGTTTATAAAAAAAACATTACTGGTCCATTTTGGTCTTCATTCTTGTTCATTTTCAGACCTTAATAGTTGTTAATCTTAATGTACAGTCTTTGGTTGCATTCCTCGATCATTACTCTCGTGTGTGCATTTGATGCAGATGATATATACATATATAGAGGTTATTCTCATAATTTTACTTTATTTAGCTGGAAGACCAAGATGAATGGCAAATGTCATTTGTCATGCCCTCAAAGTACGGGTCAAATTTACCATTGCCTAGAGATCCATCTGTACGAATCCAGGAAGTTCCGGGAAAAATTGTTGCTGTTGTAACCTTTTCAGGTTCGTCCTTCCTAGACTCGCAGGAACAATTATTTTAGATCTTGGATTATGAATTCACTTCCTACTCCATTCAAATAGGTTTCATTACTGATGAAGACATTAAACAACGAGAATCAAGATTAAGAGATGCTATAAAGAAAGACAAACAGTTTAAGTTGAAAAGAGGCACCACAGTGGAAGTTGCTCAGGTATATCGGAAACAAAAGGGAATTGAAATTACAATGTCTTTTCGTTACATTTCATTAACTACTGTAATTGTTGATGCAGTATAATCCACCATTTACTCTTCCATTTCAACGCCGGAATGAGATTGCACTGGAACTAGAGAGGAAAGAAGAATAACAAAATGGTTATACATTTCATATTGTTAATCTATACTGTACTTTATTATGTATATTGATGCCCACCGTCAAATGATACCAAATAGAAATGGATATAATGCTTCTCTGAGAAATTTATTCAGTTCTGGTAGATTTCTTGTTTATATTGTATCGACATATTTCATTACACAGGCATGATATTTCTTTAATATTTGAATTTATTGAAGCTCATTAGATTATGGATGCCCATTATTTCCTGGTTTAGTTTTTTTGTTTTTAGTAATGTGCAGTTACTACATGTAGAGTCTTGACTCCATGTTTGTGATGACAGTTGGTTACTTTATTAATATTTTCATTTGTATGCTGTTAAAAGAAAAAAAATATCAATCTACTAAATTTCTTCCTTGTTTTGCATAAATCTTAAATGTATTATGCACGAACTCCTTGAGTACCCAAAGAAAGAGATGATCTATTTGAAAAAAAAAACTTGGTAATGAGTTCAGCATTTTATTTTGGGGGTGATATGAACTCCATTCACTCCAAGAAATTCCTTTTAAATGACAGGTTATTTGTTTTTATTTGCACAATAACGGACCTGAAAATTGTCTGGAAGAACTTTATTTGAAAATTGTCTCTAATAGCCCTAATAATGATCTACTAAAGTATATTGGAGTAGACTTTTTTGCATTCTTGCTTTGCTAATTCTTGTATTTTACAAGATCTGGTAAGTCCGATGAGAGCAGGAACCTAATTTTTATGGGAGATAACATCAAATTTGGTTTACAGCAGCTTGAGGTAACCTTCCATTTTAGCAAAATATTTACTTGAGCAAATTGAACTTTGAGTTGTCAAATTATAAGCAAGGCTACAGTATCGCATCTTAGTGGAGTAATTGAAGAACCACAACAATACTAGAGTAATCGGGATGTGACTGTCGATTATGATCTTTTACTCAATCAAGTATGGATTGATCTATCTTCTTTTTGTGAATTTCTTGTTCTTTTTACCTTACCATTTCAGCGCAATGGCTGGTCATCCTGCCCTTCTATCTGTTTTCCTCTCTCTCAATATGACAATAAAAGCTCTGTATACGTTTTTATATTGCATTTGATGAAATTCATTGTCAGGTTATTTGGTTACTTTCACTGTTCGAATCATTATCTTTTGTTTAGCCATGTTGATAGTTTATCTGACCTTATTATGCTTGGTATAACAATAACGCATATTTGTAACTAATGTGGCTGGTTGGTATGCATCAGTGTTGTCCTACTTGGATCCACAGATGCCTTTGTTGTTTTTTGTATTTATTTGCTTCCTTCGTTTGTGTGTTTGTGTAGAAGATTCCTTCAATGCTAATACCAACAAATCTCCCACGATTAAAATAAGGTATTGCTTACCAGATCCTGCTGAATCTTTGGCTTTTAGGTATTGTTGTTCGAGAAATTCAAAATAAATTAAGTGAATGATGTTGGCTTCCAACTCTTGAAAAACTAGAGTTATAATGGAACCAACTTTTTTCTTAACAAAACAATAAAGAATCAGAATTTCTCAGTTCCATTTTAAATTTTTCTTTGGAGGTATAAAAAACTGTTTCTAAAAACTGGCTCATTCTGTGAATCATTCTGGATGAGAGACTCAATAAATGTAAACGTTTTTCCTAGCAAATTGTTATGCTTACACAGTGATGGTGTTTTGTTCTTTATCAAAAGCTTAGGAATCTAGCTTATATTACATTTATCTAGTTTCATTCAGGTATGCTTTCTAACGCAGTCCTCCTTCCTTTATCATCAAAGTCAGCTCCACCTCTGTGTTCTTCAGTTTGAAGCTGCGAAATCATTTCATCAGCTGGAAAAACTCCATTTTTTAGCATCTTCTGCAATTCTTGCCTTGTGACCACCAGCTTAATTCTCACCACTCCACTTTCTTGTTCAGCTGCCTCCCCAGGAATTAAAAAACTTACCCTTTTCTTCTTCGCTGATTTTGGAGGTGTAAAATCAAGAGGTAGAAGATGATAGATACAACCGCACAGCAGCTTCGTTTCTGGTTGGAGATATTGAGAAACTGGAAGTGTCTCCGACAGAGCAAAACCGGCAAAATCTGACAAGACCTGGTAAGCTTTCACTGGTGATTTGTATTCTACACATTTTCCATCTGCTTTCCTGATTGTAATCAGATTTTGCTGTTGATACAAACAGTTTCCCATGACCTTTTCTTCTCTCTTCTTTTCTGAGTAAAAATCCTACAATCTGGTTTGTCTGTTTGGAAGGTGGTGGTAGACGAGGAGATGTATTTAAAGGTATTTGTTAAACCTTTGCCCCCATTCTTCCTAGATATTACTGAAACAACCTCATATGCATCCTTTTGTTTAGACTTAACACGGCCTATGACTTTAGTCATTAAACTCCTCATTAGGCTAATCATTCTGTTTGATGACTAGATGATCAACTTAACTTTTGTGATAAGCATGCTCGAATTATAATTATAGGTGCGAAAGAAACTGTATATTTAAAATGCAATGTAAATGGAATCCAATTTGGTATTTATATATATTTGACATTGCTTGCAAGCGGACATATTATTCATTATTAAATTATAACATCTTTATGAAAAAGGAAATTAAACCAAACTTTAATCTTTACCTGTTTTTATTATTTGAAATGGCGTTATATCGCTGGTTCATCATTTAAGATATTCTCCTACTTTTGTCAAGTGGAAATATTGGCTCCCAAGCATCAGAATCGTTAAGACAGGCTTACACCTGGCTGAGTAGTCCATCGAGATGGTAACTTCTCTATTTTTTTTGGCTTTGACAACCATCGTGCTTATGTATTTATATTCGTTAAAATGTTATGAGTTTTTGTACTTGCATCACTTCTGAGGCAATGAAGGGCAAAAAGGAATGACTATTTTTCTTCTTGCATCTTGATAGGAAGTGGACTTTTGCCACCCCCCATTGACGCAGTGAAAGATCAACTACGTTTCAGTGGGGCCACTAAGTGCTTGACCTCTTTGCACAATTGGGTTGACTCCAGGTTGTGCTTCATGGACTATTTTATGGCATTAGATCTCCTCTGGCCTGGTTCAGTCAACGCATTGCTCCTTTCGAACTCGATTGAGGTTTGTATTGACAGATTGAACTTCTAATTGATTGTTCTTATTGGAGTTGTTCTTAAATCGTATCTTATTTTATCACAATATTTATTAGAGAAGCAATAAAGGATTAAAAAAAACTTTGAAGCGTGTAGTCTATTGCTGTTACTGTAAAATTGAAGCATCGAAGAAGAAAAATAGGCATGAAAATGGAGGGAGGAAGGGACCCAGTTTGGGGGGTGGATGAAAGGAAAGAGGAGGGCATTATGAGATTGGGGAGTTGGGACAAAAAGCGAAAAAGAAAAGAGTCAAAATGGTGAATGGGGAGTGATGTTGTCAACACGCCTGCTTCTTACATAAATTCCTTCCCATTTTCTTAAACTAGTGTAGGTGGAAATTATGACCCACTAATTCTTTTTGGCTCACTTAAAACAGTGATAACCTCATGGACGATGAACTTTGAGGAATCAGTCCAGAGACGGAGAGCAACCTTTGTGTTTCAAAAAAGTACTTGAATTCTTTATATACGAGTTGTTTATTTAATTGTGTACTTATAGGAATACGATCGTGTTAGATTTACATTTTGATTTTGAATTCTTATGTGTCATCATTTAGTAGATTGTATGATTTAGCAAATTACAGATACTAGTTGTCCTGATGAATAGGTAAAGCGTATGATGTGGATAAGACTGTAAACTTAATTGTGTTTTGGATTTTGCTGACTGAGAAGAAAGGCGAGATGAAGAAATAAAGAGCATGTAGGAAGAGTGTAGTAGTAATTAGCTTGAATTAAGAAGGATTAGACTGATAGAATCAATTTTTTTGCAAATATACATGGTCTTGCACTTCAGTTTTTGTTCTTATATAATGTTTTTTTTTTTGCCCTGTTAATACACGTGTTAAATGATGTGGCAATTGAGGTGGTCGGTGACAATTGACCAGGCTCCACTAGGCTTACAAATCACAAATACAGACCCTCATGTTTTTAAGCCTTATTGGGCCAATCCCCTGGGTTTAAAATAGTCCAAATCAGCTAATTGGGCCAATATCTTTATTATTTGGTATAGATGACAGTCTTCGAAAGTGTGACTACGGATCCTTAGCAACCTGAAATTTCTCAAAAATCAAATCTTCTTTCGGATGCTAACGGCCCCCTCCACGACGACACGCGCGTGTGTGTCACGTAATTCTAATTTTAATATTCAATTTGCATCAGATTGACACTATTGATATGTAAGGCCCAAATGAAGGATATATGGTTTGACAGTTTGTTATCATTATAATTAATTAACCAAAAATATATATCTACAAACAATCTTATTAAATAATATAAATAGGAAATAAAATGGAACTACAATTATGAAAATTAATTGGTGACAGTCAACAAGCTAGTCGTCGCCCGTCGACACTGATTGGCCTCCCTCGGCCAATCAAAATGAAGAAGGCAATCGTTTATCGCTAAAAAAGATGTCCTTGTATGCGAAGAAGTCCACATTTAGTATTCTGGTCAGCCAATCATTATCCGCCACCACACTTGTGATTTCCACGTAAGTTGTATTCTGGTATTATAGGAACGCTTTCGCCGGTTCGGAGCTCAGAAAAGGGATGCGCTCTAGCTTCTTCAATTCTCTCTCTCTTTTGTCTTCCTTTTGAAGGGCTAAGCTTCGTTTGGCCTTGATTATGGCCGGGAAGAAGCGGAAATTGAAATCGTAAGTTCTTGTTTCTCTGCATCTTAGAGTCATGTTAGAGAAATCATGTCTTTCATTTAATGTATAATCCTCGAGTTGATTCAATCGGCTGCGGGGCTTCCTGAATTGAGAGTCGATTTTTCATTGAATTTTCGAAATTGCCAAATTGGAGCTGAGTGTAAAATGTTTTAGGGGTTCAATGCAGTTTTAGTGTCTGCTAGTTGTCGGCAGCGAGATATGGAGGGGCGATATCTGATTGAATAGTGATCAATCTACATTTCTTTTTTATATCCATTTCATATTCTTGTTTTGATTGGTTTTGTTCCGCTAGGGTTCGAATCTAATATTATAGTTTGTATGAAGTCCAGTGGCTTTAATAACACTATTATTACCTCCGATTGTTTGATGCATGTTGAATATCTACTTCGTTGTCAAACTCCGGATGTTAATGATAGTAATCTAATAAAATTGATTTTCTTCAACATCTGATTGAATCATTCCATCGCGATAACGTTTACTTGATTATGCATCAATAATTTGAATGTTGAACCTGAGCTTATTGACCTCTCGGATGCATAGGTTAGCTGAAACAATGACAAGCAAGAAACACATCCCAAGAGATGAGAAGATTGAAATGTTGGAGCTGCAAACTTGGTCTGACCTTCCTTCTGAACTCTTGGAATTGGTTTTTTCCAACTTGACACTAGAAGATAATATCCGTACTTCTGCTGTTTGCAAAAGATGGCATTCAATTGCAGTGTCTGTCAGGGTAGTAAATCAATCCCCATGGCTAATGTACTTTCCAAAGTTTGGAAACTTATACGAATTTTATGACCCATCACGCCGAAAAACTTACTCCCTAGAGTTACCAGAGTTGTATGGATCTAGGATTTGTTACACCAGAGATGGTTGGTTGCTTCTATACAAACCCATATCTCATCGTGTATTCTTCTTCAATCCTTTTACTCGTCAGATGATGAAAGTGCCTAGATTTGAGTTGACTTATCAAATAGCAGCCTTCTCATGCGCTCCAACTTCTTCAAACTGTGTGCTTTTTACAGTCAAGCATGTAAGCCCTACTGTTGTTGCTATAAGCACTTGTCATCCAGGAGCAACTGCCTGGACTACTGTAAATTACCAAAATCGGCTGCCCTTTGTTAGCAGTATATGGAACAAGCTTGTTTTCTGCAATGGGATCTTTTTCTGCCTTAGTCTCACTGGTTGGCTTGGGGTGTTTGATCCGAATGGACATACTTGGAGTGTTCTAGCGGTGACTCCGCCTAAATGCCCAGAAAACTTTTTTTCTAAGAATTGGTGGAAAGGAAAGTTTATGGTTGAACACGAAGGTGACATTTTGGTCATTTACACATGTTCTAGTGAAGATCCCATCATATTTAAGCTAGATCAGGCTAATAGGTCGTGGATCGAGATGAAAACGCTTGATGGGGTTACTCTTTTTGCAAGTTTTGTCTCTTCTTATTCAATCACTTACCTTCCAGGGATAATGAGGAACAGTGTGTACTTCTCCAAAGTTCGGTTTTATGGGAAGCGTTGTGTATCATTCTCTCTCGATGATCGCAGATACTATCCTCGTAAGCAGTTCTATGATTGGGGAGAGCAAGATCCGTTTGAGAATGTTTGGATTGAACCACCCAGGAGCTTTCAACCTTCATTTGAAGATCATTAATCCCAGAAGCATAGTCCAGTTAAGCTCTCGTATGACCTGTTCTTTTCTCGAATCTTGAGATGAAAATTTGCTAATGCTTTCATGTCAAATAGTTGATCTATAGCCACAATTATTCAGCTTTCTGCCACCTTGTTCATGAACTCTCTAGGATCGACTACGTTTTGCTTTATTTCTGTTTAGTTTTTCGAAGATAAATTTCTAGAAGTTGCATTGATGATGTTAATCTTCAGGATCTTGTTTTCTATGCCTTAGGCGAAGTAAATCCAATGTTTGACATCTTAGCTTGGAAGCAATAATATTTGAGTCTAGATGAGCCATTTTTAGATCGTGTTTTAGATGTCTTGCACCAAATTAATGCTCATGAACTATGTCTATTATACTGCAACAAATTTCTAACAAAGGTAATTGTATTATAAATGCAGCATTGAAATACAAAATAATTCAATCTATCAGGAGATGGATTCGTCGTCTGAAAAAGCAAATCCAGCTCCTGTAGCCACCCGATCTAGACTACCAGAACTGGAAGATGGTCGATGAGTACACAACGGAAAGCGGTCGAAGAAGGAGAAAGGCAAGAATTTACAGCTTCCCGCTAACTTCATGCAATCTAAATATCACTTTCAATTTCTGTCTGTTGATTTTTTCTATTTTTCTCCAATAACAATATTAAGTTCATCTTTACATTATGCTCTCTCGCTCTCTCTGTGGGCCTTCTATGGACAGAACATGACAAGAAAAACAACGTCGTACTGATCTTATGATCTTATCAATGTCATCAAACAAGGTTTGGCAAGAAAAAGAAAGTTACAGTGGGTTTAATCTCACGCATTTTCAGGCAGTTGAGCTGAAACTGGAGAAATAATCAATAACATGATGAATAAAACAAGAAAGAATTGGTTTTGTAAGTAGACGAATTCATCAGGTCTCTCTGAGTTTCTTGACGATGGCGAAGACTGTTCCGGCCACTGCCACCACCACTGCCGAAACAACAATGGTGGTCTTCAGCGTCTGCAATGCTTCCTTTTTCTGCGCTTCCTTCTCTCTCTCCTCCGCCGCTTTGATTTCTCCCGCCTTGAAAGAAATGATAAACTCAAGTCATAATTGTTCAGAATTGATTTCAAATCTAGCCTCTGAAATGAAAATCGGAAAGCTTGGAAGCATTCTGAGCTCCCCCTATCAATGGCGGATTACCATAAAAATAACTAAAAAAAAGAATCACCTTCATGTCTAAAGTGGTTGCCACTTTGGATGAAATGGGATCGACTTCAAAGTTGTTATTATCGCCTGGATTCAATTCAGTGTCGACGTCCGCCGCCGGGAATGTTAAATCGGAGGCTTCCATCACCGCCGTGTCTGTTCCATCCGAACTCCCCATCTCTCTTTCCTCTTCGATCAAACTGCTGAACTTTTCTCTCGCAGATCAGATTTAGACGAAATGGAGACAAGAGGGAAACAACCATGAACTACCAATTCGACACTTGTAGCCATTGCAGAGCTCTTCTTAACTGCCCTATAAACCTGCTGGATTTATCTATTTTCTCGGGATGAAGCAATCAATCCTCTCAAATGGTGGTATTTCGTGTCTATAGAAGTTAGCATATAACAAAAAGAATATTAATTTTCTCTCTATGATCGCTCTACTAAAGAGCAAAACCAATTCATGGAACACACGGCTCAGAGACCTCGCGAAGCTATGTCAATTCACCGAAGCGCTCACTCTCTATCGCCAAATGCTTCGCCATGGCTACTCCCCCGACGCCTTCACCTTCCCATTTGCTCTCAAGTGCTGCGCCGTACTCCGGCTTCCCATCTCCGGCGCTCAACTCCACGCTCACGTCGTTAGAACCGGTTGCCAATCTGAGCCTTTTGTGCAAACAGCTTTGATTTCTATGTACTGTAACTGTTCTTTGACACCGAATGCTCGCCAATTCTTCGAAGAGAATGACGAGTCAAGGAAGTTGACTGTTTGCTACAGCGCTTTGATTTCTGGATATACCATGAATTCGAAGCTTTTTTGTGTAGTAGATTTATTTCGTCAAATGTGCGAGGAGGGTGCGCCGATTAACTCCGTGTCGATCTTGGGTCTGATCCCAGCATTTGTTCATCCGATGCATTTGCATCTTGTAGCGTGCCTCCATTGTTGTGCTACAAAACTTGGACTGGACAGTGATTTCTCCGTCTCTAATTGTTTTCTCACAATGTACGTGAAATGCGCCTCTTCAGAACGCACGAAACGTGTTCGACGAAATGCCTATGAAAGGTCTAATTTCATGGAATGCAATGATTTCTGGCTAAGCACAGAACGGAATGGGAACCCAAGTCTTGGAACTTTACCATAACATGAATTTATGCGGGGTTGATCCAGACGCTGTAACGCTTGTTGGGGTTTTATCCTCTTGTGCCGAGAATTAGAACGAAGGATTCAAGCCAGCGGGTTCTCTCTCAATCCATTTCTGAATAACGCCTTGATCAATATGCATGTCAGATGCGGTAGTTTAGAAAAGTGTAGTTTCTTGGACAGCAATTATAGGTGGGTATGGAATGCATGGGCATGGAGAAACCGCTGCACAGCTCTTTGATCAAATGCTCCGAACTGGAATCAGACCGGACGGGACTTCATTCGTGAGTTTTCTTTCGGCCTGTAGCCATTCCAATCTTACCGAAAAAGGATTGGAGTATTTAGACATGATGAGGAGAAAGTATAGATTGGAGCCAGGTCTCAGGCACTATTCATGTGTTGTAGACCTTCTTGGACGAGCAGGTCGGCTTGATGAATCCCGAAATCTCATCGAATCAATACCCGGAGAGCCTGACGGTGCAGTGTGGGGAGCCCTTTTGGGAGCTTACAAAATCCACATGAATGTGGAGCTGGCCGAGCTAGCTTTCAAAAAGGTGGTCCAGCTAGAACCTGAAAATATCAGATATTACGTTTTACTATCCAACATCGATTCTGAATTGGGGAATTCGGACGGAATATTGAGAGTTCGAGTTATGATGAGAGAACGGAACCTGAAAAAGGAGCCGGGTTGTAGTTATGTTGAACTGAAGGAAGGATCCACCCATTTTTGGCTGGAGACAAGAGTCATTCCGAGACCAAAGAAATCTACAGAGTTTTGGAAGAGTTAGAAAGTTTAGTGAAGGAAGCAAAAGGATCAAATCAAATGGATTCTAATGGAGAAAACAAAGATGTGCTGCCTGGTACTAGATTACACAGCAAAAGGTTAGCACAAGAAATCTACAGAGTTTTGTGACGATTGTCATTCGTTCTTAAAGTTGGCTAGCCAGATTGTCAATCGACAATTCGTCGTTAGAGACGCCAGTCGATTCCAGCCTTTTTGGAATGGGCATTGTTCTTGATCGCTTCTAAAGGGTGACATAATTTGGTATCAATAGAAGAAATCATGATCGATGCTGCATTTCCAATTGCCATTAGAAGATCGATTTGCTCAATCAATGAGCTATAGTTTCAAGAACATTCACATGTATTGCCAGTTTTTTCTGCTATATATACCAATTCTGACACAGAAATCATACGAAGTCACCTAATATCAAATGAAAATTGAACAATTAAATATAACATCTAACTAACCAAATCTTTTATTCCCTAATATTAAAAATTGCCATAGTTCGTTTCGCAAAATTAGAAAAATTGTTTAGATTTTTCTTGATTTCAGGCAATCATAATCTTCAAGATGGGTAACTATTCCCCATCAATTTCCCATCGGCCATCCACACTATTTTGTTCCTTTTGAGATGTAAAAATAAACAAAGACCACAAATCTACATGGAGTTAATCAAGTTTCACTTATACTCCAAGTGCTGCCCCGCACAATTCGCACAGAATGTAGCTCGAACAAGATAATTTATCGATGCTAACATAAACCAAGCAGAAAAATCATTGCACATTCTAACTAATGATTTTTGCATCACTACATTGGATACGGACAAACTAAAACACAAAAAACAGCAAGTAGCTCCATTCTTAAGCTTGAGAATTTCATACTATCAAGTGCAAGTAATTAACAGCTAGAATCCATATCATCAATCATCACAGATTGGGAAATTTTCCTTCCCTATCCATCAACTATGATTACAAAGGAGTAGAAGAACATTATAAAACATACTCTGGCTATCATTGACTCAATGGAAAAAACAGGCAACGATTACTGGGTCCTATTAACAGGTTCAAGAGCTTCAACAGTCACCACACTGTTTCCTCTGATCACCTGCAACAAAATGCGTAAAATCAGTAAACTAAAAAAGAAAGATTTACGAAAAGCACCAGATAGATACTTCATTGTAGCACGAACTGAAAGATTAAAGAGAGACAGGCAGTCACCCACCACCATTCCAATGTCGTTTCTTTCGTTGCCGTTCACTTCCACAGTGTTATCAATCACAAGATTCATAAACTGGTCGAATCCTCGAAGTGTTCCAACAACCATTCTATTAGCATTTAGCTTGACTGCAGCATTAAAGTTCAGCTCAATAAACAAAACCCAAAAGCAAGTTTTTACATTCATGGCGAGATACGAAAACAAAAGTATAACTGATTTTGAAAACCGGAGGGGTAGAATATGCGCGACCCTATAGGTCATGGAAAGAACATAAAGATAGATTCAAAGAGAAAGAAATCAAATGGAGCAACAGATCATTCAAATTTCAAATACAGAATGGCACTTACTCTGAAGCTTTTTGTCCATGTATCTGGAGCGAAAAGAATAGAAATTTCAGTGAAAAATCAAGGGAACTCAAACGTTATGAAGAATAAAAGGGTGCTTACTTCTTGAGATCCGGAGGTTGACCTGATCTGCTCATGGTGAAGTATTGGGTTAGGGTTTCTGAAGAAGAAGAAGAAGAAGAAGAAGTTCGAAATCAGTGAAACCCTACAAATGAGAATCTTGGTTTCTCTACGCTTATACGATTTTCCTTTTTACCCCCTGAACTAGCACTTTGGAGTTTGGATGACATTAACGATTTTTGACACATTTCTCAAACTTCAACTTTATCACCCCAAAGAACAAAAAGTCATAAACACCCCTATGTCTTAATTTGTCCATTCGATTTTCATAAAATTCGATCAAAATTCGAACTCACTAGATAACATATTCGAACCTAAAGCGACCAAATTCCACGTTGATTACGTTTATAGACATCACAAGCGTGCTTTTAGTTCAAGATTGATTATATTAATTGACGAGTTTAATTGTTTATCTCCTATAAAATTTTAGAAACAACGTATGAATCTTCAAAGCTATTTTGACACGCTAATCATGTCAACCAAATCGGAATCGGTCAACCGTCAAACTTAGACTCGTACATTAGGAATTGAACCAACGATAATTGATCGATTACTTTGACCATAGTATGCAAACGCGTCTTCTAGACCTTATTAGGGGACAACCGAGACTTCTTATTTACTCATCGTCAAACATCTATGATTCGTCAATCAACACACATAATGTTATGATACATTATAACTTGCTAAAACAATATGTTCTTACTAGTAATAAATGTGTGACATATCAATGAATATTTTCCTGCATCAAATAAGAATTTAACCGTACTCTTATTTAAATAAATTGAATTGACGCTTTGTTCGACCGTTAGATTTTGCTCGCCTTTATCATTGTTTTTAGTTGTTGATCGAAAAATTCTCATCATTTTTTGTAATTTTAGATATTTAAAATTTGACTATTTACAATCGAGCTTTCTTTATCTCCAATCAATCTAATTAATTTCATTTTAATTTTAAAACCAATAATCTTATTTTTTTCAAATAAATAAATGCCATAATTTGTAATTATTAAGGAGAATAAGCGAGAGAGTAATTTACGTGAGATGAAAACGAAAGTCAAGGATGGATTATATTTGGTCAAAGGTTACTAGAATGAGAGGAAAAGAATGGATAATATGTTTGTACACAATAGAGTACATCGTTGACTTGACTGACTCATGACTCATAAGTCGGACTAACTAAATTTAGATTGATTATATTTATTATGTGGTTTGCTTAGGATTTCACGGTTTTTGATTTTCAAAACTGTGACCAAACTGGAAACCGATCCAAATAGGCTCGATCTGCATAGTTCGGTTTAAACTTAAGGTCTAGTCGATGTATGAATTTTTCTTTTGAGCTCTTAAAATGTATATGAATAATTTTGTTGTTATAAAACACAACTCTCTAATTAATTCAAATTACATATCATGGATATGTATAAGGTGAGTGGCTTGCGAAACCCTTCAAACCCGCTCTAAACCCGCAACCCAACCCGAGTAAAAAACCGAATCTTAACCGAACACAACCCGTCAGATATGGGTCGGATATCAAAATTGATTGGATACGCTTCAGGTTAAAAATTTTCAAACCCGAACCCGCCGGATCAGTTATTTTTTAGAAAATAATCGAACCGAACCCGTGGGTCCCACCGAGATGACTTCCAAAGTCACGTAAAACATAGGGTGTTGTGTTCTTCTTCGATAATTGTCATCATTTTCGGCTTAATATTAGTCAACTCTCTCTAAACACTAATTCCATTGGTCAATACAAGCTCGGTGCCATCCCACCATTGTTCTTTAGTTTCCCATTGGAATTTTGAAGTTGGAGAGGCATTTGTTGATTAATACACATAAACTTTAATGTATATAACTGAGATGGACGCCGTATTTTCCTTAAATAACGAGACAAATATTATTCGAAAGTGATTACGTGGGGGGTGATTTGTAAATATTATTATGGATATTGGAAAATTGTTATTTATTTTTATTAATTATTGTAAATAATTAGTGATGGATTATTTAAATACTTGTAATAATTTAGAGTCAAAGTAGATGAGTTTCTCGAGAGCAGAAAATTAATTATAAGAAAATAACAAAAAAAGCCAAGGAATTATCAACCTTAATGGATTCCAATCACTGCCTAAGTCAATGGATTATCATTCCATTCCATCCCCTCCTCGATCTCTCGTTTCTCTTCCAGATAAAAACCCCTAAGCTCTCTTCCATTTCTCCTCCACCATTGTTGCACCTCGCTCGGCTCTCTTTCTCTCTCTCTCTCTCTGCAAAACTTCCATTTTCCCGGGGGAGAGAAGAATGCTGGGAAAGAGATTACCGTCTCTGAAAAAACTGGCGAAGAAAGTGAAGGCGAAAACCGGCGGAGGAACAGACGGAGAAAAGTCTCACCATGAGTGTCTGCTGAGGGACTGCTCCGATCAGGAAGCTCAGTCGCCGTCGACGGCGACCCCCACCGGGTTTTTCGCAGTGTACGTCGGAGAGGAACGACAGCGTTTCGTGGTTCCGACCAGTTATCTCTCTCACCCACTGTTTAGAATGCTGCTGGACAAATCGTACCAAGAATTCGGATACGAGCAGAAAGACGGGCTCGGAGTTCCATGCAGCGTGTCGGCTTTTCAAGAAGTTTTGAACGCCGTGGAATGCAGCATTGGAAAGTTTCAGTTCGGAGAGCTCGTGGAGGAGTTTATTTGAAGCTGTTCTTGTCGTTTCGAGACGATCAGTCTCTGGTAGGAGATTTAGAGCTCTAATTAGGGGTTAATCTTCTTAATCAAGGGTTAATTTTTAATCATCAAATTTTATTTTATATGATTCCGACAGACTATTGAGAAATGCAGGCCAACCAGAGAAACTCAGCATGTTCGTGCCGAGCATTACAAGGCTTTTATTAATACATTTATAGTCACATGACATGATGTACATCTCTACTTGTTTCTATCGCATTATAAACCGAAGCAGTCAAGCCTTAAAAAAAACAAAACAAAAAGAGAAGAAGAACATTAAACGAGTCGCGGGTTGCAATTAGTCGAACGGATCGATTCGAGGGTCGTGTTCGCTGGCCATTGCCATCCCAGTGCAGAGGCACGTTGGACACATGACCTGAAAAAACATGGCGCCACCACTTCAATTAAAACCTCGGATTTCCCAACATGACTTCCTCAGCAATTAACTAAAAGCATGTTTGGATTTCATAATACCTTTCCAGCACCAGAGCAATTTGGACACCTTTCGGTCGTGGGCACGCGTAAAGGCCTATTAGAGCCGCCCGACACTGAAGCAGCTTCGGTAATCAAGCATACACCGCTAGCAGAACATCGGGCACAAGACAAGTATCCTAACCGTGCATGAAAATAAATGAACCATAAACCGAACTGAAAACGATCATGATTTCACTAATTACGAATAGACATTCGAATCACAATGACAAGAGGGTATACCTGTTCCGAGGCAGTATTTGCATCGCTTCTTCTCTTGTTGCTCGACATTGTTAGCTTCAATCACCATCAGAGCTGAAACAACACCAACTGCCCCTCCTGAAAAGGAAGCCACAATCGGATCCACCTGGCTGAAACCATAACTACGTTTAGGATTGTCCATTTAAGATTGAAAAGTTAATCCTAAAAAGGTCATAAGAGTTCAACTTGAACACCTTAATTGCAAAGGCAAATGAACGGTTCGGATGAAATCTTCGTACGAAGTACCGCCAAGACCTAGTTTTAGTTCCAGCTGCATGGATACAGATTAACAGATACCAAACATTAAAAGATACAAGAAGGAATGCAAAGACAACACTTATCTCAAGGATTTACATGCATATAAATGACTGGCCTTTAGTAGCCAACCAGCCGAACACTCGAAAAAACAGAGTGAGATAACTTACTGTCGGTGCAATGAGGCCACCAAATACAATTATTCCGGAAATAAACGATGCGCTCATCAGGTATAGCTGCTTCATTGACTTTGGTGTCTGGACGGGGAGAAAGAAACGAACTCTTCAATCATGGTGTCAAGTAAGGGATTAAAATACAGAATTGACCAAACGAATACGACCAACAACTAGAGAACTACCTTAACTAAAACAAACAAGTTTCATTTCTTTTTAAAAGAAGCTAAATAAGGAACCATACAATAGTTTGGTGCA
Source organism: Begonia fuchsioides (assembly GCA_003255005.1). Classification (NCBI taxonomy): domain Eukaryota; kingdom Viridiplantae; phylum Streptophyta; class Magnoliopsida; order Cucurbitales; family Begoniaceae; genus Begonia; species Begonia fuchsioides. The sequence goes on from QAOC01006652.1 coordinate 425,256, forward strand.
GTAAGAAATTGATAAAATCTTTATTCAATGATAACCGTAGAATAGGTTACTTGACAGCGGAAGATGTTGATTTTCTTGGCTCATATTTATCATTGAAGCAAGAAAGAACAAGAAGAATCACAAATCTCGTGGCTATATCCGGACATTTTACGGTATGCAGACAACTTTCTATAACAAACCTTTGTGCCCTGACCCAGAAGCATTTTTTTTATCCATGGCCAAATTATGTGCTTTGTAATTGAAATATGAAGCTTGTTTTACTGAATATTGTAAAGAATTACCACGCGGGGAAGAAAAGGAATGGATGATGGAATGTCGGGCATCTCGTAAGCGTCTTCCTCGCCGGCTGCATCGTTAGATTTCTCACTCTTGATGCGTTCTTGAATCCTTAATCTCCTCACCTAAACACACTTTCGAACCGACAGTCACAGCTAATAATATGACCAAAATCAATAAATAGATTGTCATAATTTAATGAACAGTCTTAAGTAAACTAAAGGGCGATCGAATTTGATTTCATGGGCATTACTCGAAATTGAAATTGAATCAAATTTGCATCAAATTGAAAGGAAAAAGGAACCTCTTCCATGAGAAGAAAGATCTTGTTGCGCCTGCTTCTGATGTTGTCTTTGATTTCCTCAATCTGCATCTGAGAGAAATCCTCAACGGTTTCGGGTCCTTCTATGATGCAGAAGTTACTGAAACTCAAGAAATCAACAAAAATTCCTCATCAGTCACCGGAGTTTGAAGAAAAAAACGAAATTAGAAACAAACTCATAATCATTTCCATGCTGCACTATCGCCTAATCCCCAATTTTGATTTTCTGAAGAACCAAAAACAAGGAAAAGTAGCGACAAGGCAGTCGTGGTAGTGGAAAATTGCAGAAATCCCAGTTTCCGATTGAACGAACAACCCTAACTTCACTTCCGCGAAGACGAAATCGTAAATTAACGAAAACCCAAGAAGATAAAAGAAAGAAGAAGAGGAGAGGCAACCTTGCAAGGGACTCTCCGGAAGGAATCGTGTTGTAGGCATCATCAGTAGGAAAAGGAGAATAAGAAGAAGAAGGAGAAGAAGAAGAACAGACAACATGGGATATCGAAGAGGAGCCATTAGAAGAAGAGCTGAGGCGCTTAAGACGATTAAAGTTTCCCTTCGACAAGGAAACGAAAGATAACCTCTTGTTCGGCGCATCAAAAGGTTTGGAAGATGAAACCGGTGAGAGAAAAGGCGAGTGCAAAAACAGAGAAGCCATGGATGACAACAGGTTAGTCTATACCAGAACCAGAAGACATCGAGAGAGAACGAGACTCGAAGGGGTTGGTGGATTTAAGCTTTAGTGAGCGGAATCCATGGAAGGAAGCCCGAAGGTATCTGGACGACTACCATGGAGGTTCAAATCAGACAATAGTCCTCAATTTACCACTTAGTTTATCCTCAAAATTCACCCTTTTTCTACAAGATTTATGCATTTGCTGACAGAGACACTCAATTTATGATCTGACATTTAACGACAACGAAGCTGTATTCAATACATATCAACCAATCATATCCTTGATACTTTCAGAATTCAGAGCTCAAATCTGGACCAGAAGACTTCGAAATAACGACAGCGATCAGATCGTATGGTTGACGATAAATCAGCCTCTGTAATATTACTAAATTCTAAAATTTCCAGACTATTGTTTAAAAAATAGCACGAAAAATAAAATAGATAAGAAGCAAAAAGAGCCAAATAACAGCCGAGGGAGAAACCCAACTTTCAAATCCTGCTTGGTCTTCGTACGGATTATCACTCCAATCCAAAGCTTCCCTGCTGTATTTCATTCCTTCACAACCGCCATTAATGGCGCAGCCATTTCTTTCTTCCTCGGCTAATATAATATGCAAGAGGATGTGGCAGAAGACCTTCTTGTGTGAATCTTCACCGATAAACAGATCCAAATGGCCGAACCCATCGACCACCACACAATCATGACGAAATCTTGGCTGGTGCAACTTCATGTATTTGTTAGCCATGAAAGTGGTTCGTGCCTGATATGTGGACAGTGGGAAGCTCCCTTCTCTCTGGATGGTTTAAGTACGAGTCGTTTCCTCTGCTGTCCACTATAAAACCATTTTTGCAGATTTTACGCAGATGGCGAAAGCCAGCCATTGGCAATGATATGAAGCTTTCCTTGTGTAACCAATCGTGCAATGAAGGACCAACATTTACATGCCTGAATGCGTTCCGAATATGCCAGAAAAGATTTCACATTTGTTGCAAATTCATCTCTCATATCTTGGTATGAGTCGACCCATTTTATACCTTCGATCAAAATGAACATCTCAAAAGCAGGGGAAAACCAAGTTCTGATCAAAAACACTTAAACAGCCAAAACCACATCAAAGATCAATCAGAAACACTAGTTAGAACTGAAGACACGATCGAGAAGTTTAAAACTTTAGAATAGACAATACTAACATGTAAATCTTAGGACTGTAATTTGAAGCTAGAAAAGTAAGGCAACCATGGGAAAAACTCCATTTCTGCCATAAAATCATACAAGACGTCAAGCAGATCAACTAATGGGTCTGTTCTATCGCTCTTCAAGATATTTCACAGTTGGGGAAGCTCAAAATCATAAAAAAAAAAAAAAATTACATTCATGGTTTATGTATTGAATTATCAGTTATAAGATGAATAGTAAGCTGGCTTCAGAAAAGGCAAGTCAGATAGTAGATATGCCTCAAAAGTTTTGAGTTCATCAAAGATTCCTCCTTTCACACATCTAATCGAATCATCATTCTTGCAAAATACCCATTTTTCGATAAAAAATCCAAGAAATTATGAACAATACTAATGTCCAATCCAAAAATTAAAATGCATTCAAGCTGATACCTAATGTAAAACTCTGATATATGAACTGCGGCATAAACAACTGCCAGAGTTATCTATCAGTACAAATAAGTCAGCCAATAGATATGCCTCAAATGGTTTGAGTTCATCAAGGATTTCTCCTTTCACACATCTAATTGAATCATCATCCAGGCAAAATTCTCATTTTTGTACTCAAATCCAAGAAAATATGACCGTACTCGAGTCCAACCAGGAATTTCAAATGTATCCGGGCTGAGAATGGGACAGTTACGTATTTCTACCGTGTATGAAACTCCGATAAATGAACGACTGAATAAACAGCTACGAGAGCTATCTATCAGTAAATTCAGAAACCGAAAATCCCAAACATGATGGCAAAGAGTCCCAAGAAGAGACGCTCAGCAGGGACGATGAGGGATCCCAAAAGGAAAACCCTAGAGGTCACCCATGACGAAATCGTTGTAGCGCGGCAATGACTCGAGACGCTTCCATGGTCCAGAAAGGCGATCTTAAGGGCCACGCAAACAACCAATCGAATATCAATCGGGAGCAAATCAAGAACAGGAAAGGCACAAGAGAAGCAGAGACACCGAAAGGTGAACCCTAAGACGAATTTATATAGCTCTCTGTCTCTCCCTCTGGGCTTCATCTTTCTGAGTCCAAGATTGAAATATGTTTTTTAGCAGATTGGGCCATTCCCCACAAAAAACAACCTTAATTTTTATCATTGATACGGAGAAGACAGTTTCAGGGTCGGTCGTCCTAAAAGTCTGCAACTGCATTATGAACAGAACAAGTCTCTTCAGGTTGCTCCAATGGCCGGCGAGATGAAAACAAGCTCGCCGGAAAGTTCAACGTTGGGAGATCACAATCATGGTCCTCCACCAGGTGAAAGTAGTGATCCGGTGGCTGTCGAGGCCGATGATGAACCTCTCTGGAATTGCATTGGGTGTAGAACCCATCCATGCAACAAGAGAGCTAGCATGAACAAAATGTTGGGGACAATTTAATTCTATATAGCACAGAAAAATTCAAATCGTCTTCTATCTCCATTTTCTTTTTATTTATAAAATTAACATATCTAATATTATATTTACTTAAAATACTTATAAAAGTCAATTAAAATGCAATTAATAATTCCAAACAATAATTTATTACATGTAAAAATAAAATTATCGAAATAAATGCGACAAATCAACATCGGACAACTCATTAAACATTTGAAAAAACTAGAAATCAACAACAGCAGGTGTGTCTTGTTTTGTAAACCACAGGTTTCATTGCTTAATCTTAAAACTATGATAATAAAGAAAGAATGGTTCTAAGACACAGGACTGCCCCTTGGAACTCAAACCACCTAAACCATCTGAGAACACAATCTATGTATTTTACAAATCAAAACTAGTTTCAATGATGCACAGACGAAATACAACACGGCTAAACATGTACCTCTCGGGATGTGTTCTGTCGCAGCCAGTAGAACTTCTTCCAAAGAAGGATATTTTATAAGCAAGCTTGATAATTACTTGGAGATGTCACTGCTTTTGTAGATACAATTACAACATATGTATTTCTCAAGGACCTATGTAATGTGCATCAATCTGATTGATTTAAGTTCGGCTTGGTTTGCCTACTTTCCGGCAATAACTTCTGCTGACTCCCATTTTCTTCGGAATTATACCCGTTGGCTTTAACAGATCCAGAACTCTCGTTTGGAATCGTAAAATGAGGTGAATCTGAAATATATGTTGTCTCCTCCAGCTGTTGATATTTGACCATCCGCTTTAAGGAAGGTACATCTCCTTTACAGTATCTTCGCCACATGGTTCGGTAAGAGGACTCCAATCCAAGGGTGAAGCTCGGTCCATTGCAGACAGGTGATTTTGCCATTAGGTCCCGGAGACTTGCCCTCAAATTCGATAGTGCTTTCACATCAGATGCAAGTTGTACGGCCATCCTTATGTAGTCATCCTCATTTTTTGCAATTAAATGTTCCAAACCTACATCACAAGTTCATACCATATTATAACATCGTCACGCCTACCAATGACACATAATTCTACCAAACGTGTTTGAAACACTGCTCTTCTCATTTATCTTGCACTTTTTTCTTTACTTTTTACAATTTTATGCCTAGTTAACCATTCCAGAAAGGAAAATTTTGAGGGAACCAAGACAGAAGAGCTTCAGTGCAGCCTAACTATAAAATGAGAAGCAAGATGGAGAGTAAAAGTCCTCACCGACTTTGCTGAGAAGACTAACACCAACGTTATGTGCATGAACTGAACCGGCCATTGTAACACATGGAACTCCCATGTACAATGATTCGCATGTTGTGGTAGTTCCAGCATAAGGGAAAGTATCCAAACTATAGGAAACAAATTAAAGTCAAAAAGTAAATAAATCAAGACCAAATACTTGAAACAATTATGCTTCATAAAGTTGTTGGAAGCACAATCCAAGAAGATTTTTCCAATACAAATGAAAGAGGCAAATGGCTTGAAATTTGAAGAGTTAGGATAAGAGGCCCACACAGTGAGAAAGCACGAGATTGGGAAAGCTACAACCTTTTGAGAAACAAAGTAATTCAGTTAATTCAGCATGTTAAAATAGCATCCTCTCTTAAATTTAAGAGCTCAACATACCAAAATATGAAGAAAAATAAAAGGAAGAATAGTAAACTTATACTACACCTGATATCCATTAATGAGTAAGCCTGCATATGATCATGATTCAGAAGGATAAGAGGAAGAAGATCGACCCGCAGCGATTCCAATCCCAGCTGCTCCAAAGTGGAAAGAAACCTTTGTCTCACACTATCACAGCCGAAAGGTTTACATTTTACTACAAGCCGAGAATTCGGAATTGAACATAGAATCCTTGCCCAAACTTTCAATACTTTAGGCGTAATCTACACAAGATAAAAGAGATGGTAACATTATTTCTTTAACGATAAAGAATGATAACATACAAAAAAATTGTATTAATTTCAATTAACACCATAAACATTTAAGGTCTTCTCATCATACACCTCGAACAAATTTTTCTAACAATTAACACTTTAAATCTATCGATTTTTCATATAACACGCTCGACGTTGAAATTTTTAATGCCAATTCATTAACTACTAGCTCTCCTCATTTAAAATTTTAAAATAAATTTTTTTACTCAAGTTTGACATTCACACTTGAAAATCATATTAGAACTTGAAAATTTAATTAAAAACTTGAAACCTAAAGTTGCATTTACAGAGAGATGCAACTCTAAAGCGATCAAGGAAAATTAGAGTTGAAAAAAGTTGACAAGCGATAAAGAGTGATAACATGACTTTAATTTATCATTAAAAAAAAGATAAAAAGAAAATTTCAAAAAGTCTAAAGGGTTGGTTATCAGAAAAATTCGTTTCATGTGTCTAATAAAAATAACATAAACATTCAAGATGTTCACTGAAGTTAACCCTAAAAATTTTAACACTTATACCTTAGCTAGATTATTAAAGCTACCAAATGTAACAAAGCCATTGGAAATTGCTGGGGTGGGAGAAACGGAACCAGCCTCAGGAGAAGGCATATAACAAAGAAAGGATTCTGGCAACCTAACCAACTCTTCAACATGCCTGGCGTTGGATAAAAGGAAATCATCAATGCATAATCAGATTACTAAGAAGATTGATTCTAATATGTATCTCACAGAGTAAAGATAAGAGACCTACCTCTGCTTTGAATTTGGAGGGTCTGCTAGTGAATCTGTGATTCTGTAATCAATTGTGGGCAAACCAGTCGTATTTGGATAACCAATCCAAGTCACCTATAAATTTTAATAAACAGAACTTTTTTATAAGAAACAAATGCATTCATGAATTAAGGTCCATATAAATAATAAAATGGCATAAAAGCAGCCATTTGGAACAAACGTCATGTCAGCACACTTTATTAAGTGGAAACAGTAAAGAGTAAATTCGTTCTGCAAGTAAAGGTAAAAGTGTTCATCTATTGCCTCCACGACTAAGTCCTAATGGCCCCAAGGAGTAGTTTTCAACGTCTAAGAAAATTATTATTCTGCAGTAAGAAACATCTCCAAATCATATAAATAAGAGTGCAATTGTCACTACTAAGCAATTGTAAGGCAATTAGACTACAGAGGACATGTTATAACTGGGATTTCATCCACTGTCCAAGAAGTTATTCAGTTTAAAAAAATATTCTCTCATACCAAAAATTAAATAACAAAGATAAGGTTTACAATTTCTAAACACTATAACATTCTGTCAAACAAATTTTCTCTCTTCTTTATTTCAAATCAGAAATATTTTGAATTGAAAAAAAATTAAGTGCATAGAGGCAATTCAATGACAAAATGCTTATGAATCATGTTATTTAAGAATAAAAACTGAATATTAAACAAAAATAAAGTTAATACACTTGGAATAATAATACGATAGAAATCATACATAAATCATTCACAGAAACATCATTTCAAATCAATAAACTTTGAAGAGTAAATTTGTAAGTAATATTTTTCAGAATGATCTGGCAACCCAAAATAAAGACATCATTAATAGAAACTGAGTTTGACCAAAAATATTTATGATTCATAAATATTTAAACCTGAACTGGTGCAGGACGGCATGCCATTGTTCCCAACTTATTGTTTGCAGTATGGCCTGTAAGCTCTAGCAAGATATCTACTTTATCCTCTCGAACGATGCTTGCAACCTTCTTTTCATCAATCCCATAAATATCCCGCCAAAGTCCCCCTTTATCAATTACCTTATCCCGAAACCTAATAGTTTTTGCATCTGCCTGCAAGCCCGCAGCAAGCAACAAACTCAATCAATGGAATAAAATCAACAGTAAGTAGTTACCATTAAACTTTGCATCTCAGATGACGTTTTTTAGTTTACAAATAAACAATCTGTTTCAAAGAAGAATATTTGGGGTATGTAAATTGCACATGGAAAAGTCAAAAAATAGGATATGGAAGAGAAAATGTTAGACGAACTATCAGGAAACATCTACCATGCCTATGTTAACACAACATCTGATCAAATGCATCTTTAATTGGTGTGGTGATAACTTGAAAAACAATAGTACAACTTTAATACATTGCAATTGTGATAAGATAAGAGATGATGGTGATTATTAGGCAAAACAACTTTAAGATTGAAACATCCTTTATGTAGAAATGTGATGAGTGAAGCGATTGGAGGTTCATGATACATACCAATACAAATAGACAATACTCTATTGCTGTTACCATAATGGAGAAAAGCAAATGATTCATAGCTAGGCAAAGTGTAGAATTTCACCGTCAAGGTAATTTTACATTTATCCAATGTATTTATACAAGTAAATATAAACCTAATAAAACCGATAATAACTACTTTTATTAACTATTATTCTAATACTTCTAATACCCCCCACAAGTTTATGGGGGAACCACATTAAGCTTGGCCCGTAAAAATTTGAATATATCTCCGGAAAGAGGTTTAGTTAAGTCATCCGCAAGTTAAGAAGAAGATGGCGTCAATGACACTTTAATCTCGTTTGCAGCTATCTTTTTTCGAATAAAGTGGAAATCTAAATCCATATGTTTCGATTTAGAATGTAAAGCCGGATTAGATGCTAGAAACGTTGCACTAATATTATCATATAAAATTTTCGGGATGGCTTTGAGAGAGACGTCAAGATCATCACAAAGTTTCTTCAACCATAATAACTCCGAGACCGCATCGGCAACGCTTCGATATTTGGATTCCGTGCTTATTCGGGAAACGCATTTTTGTTTAAAGGATGACCAAGTTATAAAGTTCGATCCAAAGAAGAAACAAAAATCACTCGTACTACGACGATCGTCAAGAGAGGACCCCCAATCCGCATCGGCAAAACCAAGTAAGTAAGGGCACGAAGAATCTCGTACAAATTTCAATGAAAATGAAATTGTACCTTTCAATTACCGTAAGAGTCTCTTCAACGCAAGCCAATGAGTATCCGTAGGTGAATGCATAAATTGACTTAATTTATTAACGGCAAATGAGATGTCTGGTCTCGTAAGATTGCAATATTGTACCCCACCAATGAATTGTCGAAAAAGAGTGTCGTCCGGTAAAACCAAGCCACATTTGAAGACAATATCGGTTTAGTCAACATAGGAGAATCCACCGGTTTGCACTCCGACATATTTGTCTTATCAAGTAAAGATTCAATATACCAGAATTGAGATAAGAACAATGAATTCCCGGAAAATCTGAAATTAATCCCGCGAAATTGGTGAGGGATTCCTAAATCTTTGATAGCAAATTTGCTACCCAAAAAATTCATAAGAGTAGTAATTTCCGAGTCGGAATTTCCCGTAAGTAATATGTCGTCGACATATATAAGCATTAATAACCGAACCGAATTCTTCTTTAAGATGAAAAGAGAAGAATCCGCCAACGAAGCTCGAAATCCGAACTCAATAAGAGCAGAAGAGAGCTTAAAAAACCATGCCCGAGGAGATTGTTTAAGGCCATATAGAGATTTATGAAGTCGACAAACTAATGAAGGAGAAAATTGACTTACAAACCCAGGAGGTTGTTCCATGAATACCGATTCCGCTAGATCTCCGTGAAGAAATGCATTACTAACATTCAATTGTTTGAAGGTCCAAGCTTTAGAAAATGCTAGACTTAGAACAAACAGAATGGTTGTATGCTTAACAACCAGGCTAAATGTCTCAAAATAATCTATATTTTCTTGTTGATGGTATCTCTTGGCTACTAATCGAGCCTTATACCAGTTGATAGAGCCATCCAGATTGGTTTTTATTTTGTAAACTCATTTGCATCCAATAACCGAGCAATCCGGGGGTAATGTAACCAATGACCAAGTATTGTTTAAGAGTAAAGCATCCATCTCTTCTTTCATAACCGAAATCCAGCACAGAAATTTAATAGCTTCTTTAAAAGATACCGGTTCCACGAGATTCGTTGCTAGAATTTTCGGTTTACGTATTCCCGATTTTGCTCTAGTCACCATGGGATGAATATTATCCCGAAAATCATCATTCGGACAAGAGCCATCTTTCAAAGCACCAACCGGAGACTCGGAAGAAGGGAGGCACAGAATTATAGTGGAAGGAATTTTTGAACTCGAATAGGAAGGTAAAGAAACCAAAATGACAATCGGAGGAGAGACAGATTGATCGGATGAAGATTCAAATTTATAATTTTTATATGGGAAAGAATCTTCATGAAAGATTACATCTCGGGATATAAAAAATCGACCTGAAGATGGATCAAAGGTAATATATGATTTATGATTGTTGGAATAACAGACAAATACACATTCCCGGGTTCTAGGTTCAAGTTTATGTGAATTGTAGGGTCGAAGATTCGAAAAGCACAAACAACCAAAAACCCGAAGTATCTCATAATTGGGTGAAATTGAATAAAGTAAAAAATATGGGCATTTAAAATCTAAAACCCGAGAGGGTAACATATTAATAATATGTACCGCGGTATGAAAAGCAAATGACCAAAATGACAAGGACATATTGTTACGAACCTAAGTTCACATGATGCTTTTATCGGAAAGCAGTATTCTCGTCGAGTCTAGTTTTCATCGTTATTTTTCTTCAATTGTTATTTAATTATGATAAGGGTCAGTTAGGTCTTTTCGTATTCAAATTAGATCAAGTAAGTCTAGGGTCAGTTACGTCTTTTCGTATTCAAATTATGTCAAGTAAGTCTATTTAAAAGGATGTTAACCCTAAGTTCGGAGGTAATCAAGTTTAGTTATTTCTTCTTATTTTCCTGTTCTTCTCTTCGATATAGTTCTGATGGTTGGACGAGGTGTAGTTACCCGATCCAAAGACAAACCTCCAGAGGTAGACCCTAACACATATGAGAATGAAAAAGGATTGATAGCCCGACTTCGACAACATGTCGATCTTTACGTTCGACCCGACCATTTTGTCCCGGAGTATAGGGGCATGAAACTCTATGAATGATACCATTAGATTAAAAAAATTGACGTAATGAACGAAATTCCCCTCCCTAATACGATTGAACCGTTTTGACACAAAAATTAAATTGTGTCTGAACCATAACACAAAATTTTTTGAAAATATTTGGAACTTGATCTTTGGATTGTAAAAAATAAATCCAAGTGAAATGACTATAGTCATCAATTATTAAAAGAAAATATCGGAAACTATTTATTGACATTTTTAGTGCCGGTCCCCACAAATCAGTATGTAACAAATCGAACAATTTCTAAGATCGAGGGTTTGACAATGCAAAATGAAGTTTATGAGACTTACTCATAAGACACGAAATACAAGGTTCAATATTTTAATTTTTATTCAAACCGAAATTGGAATTCGAGATTACCGAATTGAGAATCGGCGAGGAAGGATGCCCAAGCCGATTGTGCCAAGTCCGAGCATCAAGAACTTTGCTAAAAAATGCAGAAGGTGCTACGGATGACACGGGAAGACTATAAATTCTGTTAGTTGCCGGACCCTAAAGGATGATTTCTTGTGAATTTAGGTCAGTAACCGAGAAATATGAAGAAAAAAATGAAACCGAGACTGAGTTATCACGACATAATTTGTTGACGCTTAAAAGATTAGAAGATAAAAAAGTCGAATGAATTGCATCGGAAAGAAGTAAAGATTTACCGGATGGTGTATTGATCGATGTTTGACCTACCGATGAAATCGGGATTCTCATTCCATTAGCGACTGAAATTTGATCGGTGCTTGTATATGGAGCAGGATTTTGCAGCAGATAATTATCCGAGGTAAAATGATTAGTTGTCCCGAAATCCAAAAACCAAGCCGGTGTAATTTGATTAAAATCGGAACCCGAGGGTGTTCCCGAATGCGTCCAATTTGCTGTGGGCCGAGGGAAATTGCTGGAATTTGGTTTAAACCCGGCTGGCTGGATTATAAGATAGATTCATCCGGTGATGGCAAACCGAGACGTAATGACCAATTTTGTAGCAAATTTGGCATCGGGGTCGGTAGTTGCCCTTAATGGGCTTAGACTGATGCTGATCTCAGTTGAGCCCTTGATGAGAAGAAAAGTGATGTGAAGGAGGCTGCTGCCCTAGAATTCCATTCCCGGCCGAATGAAATTGCTTTGGACGAAAATTTTGTGAACCAGCAGAGATAAAATTCACCATTGGAGACGGCAGCAGCGGAGAAAAGAAAGGAAAGATCACTAGAGAGCAGCACCCCAAGCAGTAGAGAAGCTGTACTTCATTTACGGGCACGTAGGGATGCAACTGAAGCTGGATATGCTGACTTCGCCATACCTAAAGCGCGAATCAAACTTGCAGGGAAGCCACAACCTTGAAATCTATCTGCATCTTTTGGACGAATATCAGCGGAGAAAAGAAAAATTCAGATGGAACGCGAGGAGAGACGTAGCGTTGGTGAACAAGGCGAGCGACATGCTGATCGAAGAGCTTCGAATTCCGGAGTTCTAGTACCAGTTACCGCATAAAGGCCGGGTGCTCAACAAACATGGAAGATGGGTGAAACGGGAAAGAAGAAGAAGAAGAAGAGTCTTGCTCTGATACCATGTAGAATTTCACCGTCAAGGTAATTTTACATTTATTCAATGTATTTATACAAGTAAATGTAAACCGATTAAAACCGACAATAACTACTTTTATTAACTACTATTCTAATACTTCTAATACAAAGGAAAGCAAAAGTATGTCCATTCCATCAATATCCAACAAGAGTTGAGATTCAAAGGCCAACTTGCATAGGAAAAAGATAATTCCTTGAGGATAAGCATATCAATTGTTTCTGAGATTTAATGATCACCTTGTATTACAACAAAGCAATACATCGCTGACAAATAAAAACAATCAAGGGTCACACTTTCCAAAAGGGATCAGAGCTTCAATCTGAAATTCCATTTAACAAAACATCTGAAACTTCTTTTTATAAATGCTCTGAGATACTATATTGACCCACCCAAGTTAAAGAAAATTCGTCAATGAAGGTAAATAGCCATCTTGCATACTGTCTTTTTTTTTAAGATATGAAAATCATTAAACTGTCACTATAAAATTAGTAATGATGAGAGATTTGAACATAGGATTTGGGATAGTATCCTGCATACTGGATTTTACTTTATTTAAATAGATGAAAATCATTACTCATCATTATTAGTAACTGACAAGGCATTTAAATATTAGGATATGGTGCATTATTAAATGACTAAAACTAATTCATAAACATTGCAATGCAATAATAGGCATACCAACATTGATAATCATGAACTAACCACAATCCAACACCAAAGTAACACGAAAGTAACCAGTTCGTTGACTAATATTTAAGCAGCATACCTTTACAACTGCTGAGTAGACAATAACCTTGTAATTTGCATAGTCATGGTGTGCAAGTGGAGCTTCTATGAAGTAGGACACGGAATGCGTAAAATAGTCAGGAGATACATATCCAATAATTAGTGGTCGCTCTGGATCTTTTACGTTCTCCCACACCGTGTACTGTGGAAATAACTTCATAAACCGCCTTCCCCACTCCCTGCATGTTGGCAATCAGGTGTAACTGAATATAGGATAAAAAGTTTGAAAATGTCAAAAAGTAGGTGCCCGTTATTATAACAACCACTTGGATAGGGACGAAGGGAAAGAGATTAGACCAGTTATAACATAAGCTACACAGGGAAAGAGATTTTGCTTTAAATTCACTACGTGTTTCAAAATAGCTTTACTTATTGATAAGCAAGATTGCATTCTAAACACATGGTTCCCCACATTTCCCAACATAACTTATCCTCCAGCATACCTCGTTTCTTCCCTTGTCCACTCATTTATTAATAACAAAAAATAACACGAGAACACCTTCAGTATCACTACATAATTCGTCTGCTATATCAATCGAAATTAAGAAAATAATAGCACAAATCTTGCAAGTTGTCCTATGAATAAGTAATTGAACCAAAAGAAAAGCCAAAACCTGTGAGCTTCATAAAGTTTATTATCAATTCCTTCGTCCATGTAGTTCATTGCGAGCAACCGATTCTACAAAAAAAAACAGACCACAGCAATTAGAAGAACACATTTATTGGTATGATTCAATGATGGAATTTTTTGAAGGAATAAGAGGAATATGTTTGGTGATTAAGTACAGACAAGATCAGTGTTTAGAGCAGAAAGTCAAACAAAAATAGGAAGACATCACAGAAAAGAATAAACAAAATAATAAGTTTCCACAGGAAAAAAAGAGATTAATTTCAGAGTAACTAACTTAGATAAAGCCAAAAATTAACTCGTAACATTTTAAAACCATAAATAATTTACTCTGGCTGTGAAATAATTAAGATGAATCAAACTTGGTTCATAGTAACCCTTTTTTCATTCATCATATACTAATGAACATACAATTGGCGCCACCAACATAAAACTTGAAATAGATTTAAATATACTGCAGTATCCAACATGTGAAGTGTTTGCGTCAAGTCATAAACAGAAATCTCAAAAAAGGAAACATCTATTGTTATAATGAGCCATCTGTTGCGCAGATGAATATTTTAAGTTCAATTATACTATCAAAAAGAGAGGACTTCAAACGGATTATGATCAGTTTGTTAAAAAAAAACTCAATATCAAGTTGTCAAAGTCATGACTAGTGATCTTTTTCCAATAAGAAACAAAACAGTAATAACAAAAAGGAACTACAGAAAAGGTGATTGATGCTCCTTGAACGTCGAACAATATATTACAAGATAGCAATTGTTTTACCTTAAGTTATCAAGCCTGATGTATACATCTCACAAGGCTTAAAAGCATTAGTCCATCCAAATTTGATGAAAAATTAAGAGTTTAATAAAAAATATTCTCCAGTGGTTTCAAAAAATAGCTATAATGTTGTTTTCTGTCAACCCCAATCTTTTAGGCTGACAGTGGACTACCACATGAATTTTTACTTGCAAGAATCCATATATAAATTTTAAAATCAATTATAGATGGCCATAATTCTAAAACATACAACATGAGGACGAGAAAATCATCTAAAGTATAACTACCTGGCCTGCATTTCTCGAATCTGGATCTATTTTAAGACATTGCTCATACGCATCAACAGCCATAGAAATATTACCAGCATCCCTGTAGAGAACCCCTGCTCAAGAGAAAGACGAGATTTAGCTTCAACAGAAATCAAAACAAAAACCACACAAAATAATTGATTTATGGACATCGAGTCAAAAGAAAACTCAAGAACAACATGCATAAACAGTTCAGACAAAAATTAAAGGGGAAAAGTATTTCATGATCTTAAATTGATGAGGAACATGATGCAAAGCAAATGCTTCCATCATTGATAAAATAGAATAAAAGGATAAAACGTGACAGAATATCACGGTGAGTAGTGGCCGACGGGAACCACGAGTTATTGCTCGGAAGGATAAAATTCTCTATAACAAGAAGCTATTTTCAAATACTTAAAATAACCCTATAATTATAATACTAATAATATTAATCAAACCCCTAATATATAATGCATCAGAAAATGATAGAGAACTATCATTAAGATATTTGATCTACAAGGAATACTCTAGAATATAATCAAATATCTATTTATCAATACCTTACTATGGGGGAATTTAGTTTCATTTTGTATTCAATCTTTCTGCTTCCTATTTATTTCTGATATGGTATATTAAAAACTTGATTACTATATTGACACTGATATTGCTAGTCTGACGGTGCTCTCTCTCCCTGTTTTGGTGTCTCTCATTCCATTTCCCTAACTCTCCACTATTTCCAATATATTTAACCATTGTCCTTTAGTATGGCCGGGCATAAAAATTTCATTAGAACTCTATTTTTATTTCTTTTGGAAGTTCTTCCAACCACAAATGATCGCTTATTCCATTAACCATTTATATCTGCAAAAGATACAGGCACATGTGTGGTAAGGCCAGAGGAAAAAGGTAGAGAAAGAAAGAGAGACCCAAGTTATTGAATGCCTCTGCATACGTTGGATTTGCAATGATTGCTTTTTCAATCATGCTTGCTGCAGCATCCATTTTTCCCTGTAAATGGTAATCACGTTAATTGTTTACTTTCTCAAGAATAGATTACCAACAAATCCGAGATCAGATTTCACTTACTACAGACCTGCACAGTGTAGACAACACCAAGATTGTTCAAGGACTGCGAAAAGGTGGGTTTGATAGACAAAGCCAACTGCAAAGTGAAAGAGGGGAAGAGAATTAAAGCCTAAATCTCAAGATAACTAAATTAGTAAAGCAAAAAACTACCTGATAACATTCCACTGCTTTATCAAGGTTGTCCTTGTCCTTATATATGACACCTAGATTGTTACAAGCTTCAGCACAGTGGGGATTAAAATGGAAAGCTAGTTCATAGAATACAATAGCCTGCAATAATCGTAGTTGAAAAACTTTCAACACCATCAATCAACAAAGTTAAAACATTCATGTAGAGGAAAGGGAGGGAGAGAGAGAGAGAGAGAGAGAGAGAGAGAGTTTTGTTTTATGAAAAGCTGACCATATCAAACTTTAGCATCTCTCCATATGCAACTCCAAGATTGTACATAGCATCCGCATAATGCCAATTATAATAAAGAGCCTTCTTATAATATGCCACACCTTGATTGATATCACCCTCCAATTTAACCTGAAAAAATAAATCACTAAATCAAAAAATCAAACCTAGGAAAATAAACGCATCAAAGATACACCACAAGAAAATATTGGCTTAAAATGAAATTGAGTACAGTAGCGTCTAGATTAAGAAAAAAGAAACCACAGCAATATCGATTTCTTTGAACTAAGCACAAGTTATTTTTGGTTACTTACCTTGAAAAATTGTAACCTCATAAAAAAATTAATAACTTTTGAACTTTTGGACTATAGTCACCAACAGTAGTCAGTAAAGCAACTCATTGAAGAGAAATTTTTATAAAGAAAAAAAAATCATAAAAGACGTTTGTGAAATATTAAAAAATGTACTACAGGTTTGAGCTGCCAACATAGCTTATCACAACTCCACCGAAGTATGCAGAAACTTAATCAAAAAATCTTCCCCAAATAGAAGAGAGTACTGTGAAAGAAATTTTAAAAGAGTTTACGGCTTTCTGTTCTCCAACACAAAGTAGCGCCTCACAGCCAACAAAATGAAAGCAACAAAATTTGATGCTGGATGTGCTTCGAACTAATCAAACTTCCACTCCGAGAAACTCACTCTTTAATTCCATGGAATGTGCTTAGAACTATTCAATTCTATGGAATAAGTAAATTTTTAAAACAGGAGAGGTAAAAAAACTTTTCAATTAGATGATAAAACTACAATATGTACATATAAGAATCACCTTTGTTCCTAAGTCTGTATAAGCTATTGCCATATTATTCTTTGCGATCTCAAAATTTGGTGAAACTGCGAGACACCTGAGCAGCAAAGCAATCAAGTATTGAAACATTAGCAGAGGTCCGTGATACCTTTGGGAAAAAGAAAAACTAACAAAAAATAATAATATCACAAACTACCTGTCATAACAAGCAATAGATGACTCCAAGTCACCGCGGTTTTTGTAAATTACACCCATGTTGCAATACGCTTCAGCATACATGGGCCTTTCAAATGCAGCCTTCTCGTAACAATTAAGAGCCGTTTCATATTGCATCATTTCAGAATATACAACACCAAGGTTATAATAGGCAGGCTGCATGTACAGATTGAATCAGTCTTTATCAGGGGGTGAAGATGAATAATGCATTTGTGAGTAAGCTTATCATTGTGTTTTGTCAGTGAAAATAGCCAATACAAGAAAGAATTTGATATTACAGCATAATGCTGGTCTATCTTGAGGGCTTCGTGGTACTTTTGAATTCCTTCCTGAGTGTTGCCAGCAAGCTTTAAGCTAGTTCCAAGGTCAGTTAAAACGATTGCTAGACATTCTGCAGCTGGTTTATACGAAGGATCTACTCTCAAAGCCTTCTGATATGACTGTTTGAAGCATATTTTCGAGGTCAGGCTTCAACCATAAACGTTAATAAAATTATTCATAGTACCAGTACAAGCAAAATAACGGCACACATACAAATGAAATAACCCTGAAAAAAATTCACTTAATGTGTCTAAAAACAAACTTTTGTATCTTTTCAATGTCAAGCTTGTTTAAAATGATCACCGTAAACAAATTTGTACAATACTACAACAATGTTGTCCCTAAAATGAATATCAACTCAGGTCATTTATTAAAATCTCTTTCTTCCTAACAGTGACATGAATGAACTATTTTTAGACTAAGATAACCATAACTGTGCGGCTGGCTGCCAATCAATGTCAATCGAGAGCCTCTGAGATTTTTGGTAATAAGAAAAGACTATACAGGCTGGTGATAACCATGTCAACAAAGAGGCTGCACTTTACAAAGTACAGAAGAAAAACATTAAAATTAATCCTCTAAACATAAAACCTGGACAAAAGGTGCCTGAAGTAAATAATCAGCACCATAATCACATACCATTTAGAACTCATAAGTTTGTAATAATCGGCTATCGTATAAACTAAATCCAGTAACATAAGTACCACCTGCACTCCTCTCGGATTTTTAAGCATGAAATGAAAAGCTGGATCATCATCCAGAAATGAGAACTAATACTAAAATAATCTCAATCTTAGCTTGTACGTGGTCCTTCGTGCATGAACAGTGAAACTAGGAGATGGATAAAGCTAAAAAAGTCTATAAATAATGATTTAAATCCCCAAAAACAGATCAGAAGCATGTATAGGTAAATTAAGAAGCATGTATATGTAAATTATAAGATTTAGGATTAATACAAATATAAAATATAGCTATTGCACAAAAAATATGAATTAAACCAAAAAAATAAAACATTGCCTGAACATTAAGTGCTCATCAAATGTAAAAGCTTTTTATTAGGATAATTGCGTTCAGGTGCAAAAACAAATGGCAATGGCCTTACATATTTAACAAAATAATAATATTTCTTTGATTTTCTAGTAAAAACTGCACAATTCATGACAAATGTTGGGAAATAATTGTAAGGGTATAATTCGTATTTACATACCTCTGCAGCATCCACAAGACGGCCCTCATCTTTGTACAAAATGCCACAATGTGTGAGAGCACATGCATTCAGGGGATCCAGCCTGATGGCTTCCGAGAAACTCTCAACCGCAAGTCTTCCCATGTTTTGCATTTGCAAGCAAATTCCTTTTCCAATGTATGCTTCTACATTTGTATGATCTTTCTCTAAAATACTACCATATAGACCAAGTGCATCAACAAATTTGTTCCTGGATCGAAGAATATTGGCAAAAGAAAGGGCATCCTTTCCTTCAAACTTCTTCTGCAATTGAGCAATATCTATAGAAGACCCACTTGAAATTCCAATGGAAGAGCAACTGGTGCTGGCAGATGATTGTGGTACAGATAAGAAACCATTATCTTTCACGGGTTCTCTCTCGCTACCATCACCAACATCTTTATCTGTCCAGGCCATTGACGTTAATATGTAAACTGGGTGACCAGAACCAACCTACCACCATACACTGAAAAGCAACTACTAGTTACTGTCCCATCCTCTGAATATACATATTTTGAGGAAGGAAAGAAGTTAATTTTAGTACAGAGAATTTTTACGCTACCTAAATAAAAACCTAATCCATCGAAATTCATGTGTCATCGAATCAACAAAAGCTCAAAGATCTATCATCGAAAAACTTATGGAGCTTCGCATGATGATAGTTTTTGCATGAAAAATATTCTAAAAATACAGACCATAAACCATGCCGGGAAATATATTCCATACCCTAATCAAGCAAACTGGTGGAGAATGTCCATCGCTACGACCTAATGCATAAAGTTCTCTTCAAAGAAATTTTAAAACCGTAAAAAAGTTGTTTGAAATGAACAGCGAAACAATAAACAAATAAAAACAAAGGAGAAAACAAAGTTCCGCCAGAGAGAGGCGGAAAATGCGAGAACTTAGGGATCAAGCATACACTACCTTGTCGAGCTTCTTCTTTCAGCACTACCTCGTAGAAATAATTCTACTGCCGACCAAAGAGTAACCGCCAGTGAAGGAAGCACGGCGGCGAGTAGTAAAAGGTCTTCCTCTTAGTAGAGCAACCAAAATCTACGGCAGGGAAAAAGCTACTCCCAGAGCAATACTCTGAGAGAGTGCTTTATATAGAGAGACAAAGAGAAGCAGAGTGAGAGAGAGGCGGCATGAAAGCTTCTTTCAATGCCAATGGAGTCGAAATGGCCGAGCCTCTCCCTTTCCCCCACGCCCGGACTGCCGGAGGTGCCCTCTGACGCCCGCCCGTTATAAATAACGTTTTTTAGCATAAAATGACGAACCTCTTATTTTCTACCCATTGTTTATCTTTGTTATTACAGTACTGCCATCCCACTCTCCTATCTCCGAATGTTTCTCTTAAAGAGGACAATTTACATTTTTAACCTCCATAGTCATCCTTATTCTTTCCAAATTATTTGACTATGTTTCCGACCCATGTTGTATTGGAAATTACTTCTTGGTTAAACATTTATATTTTTAATTTATGAAAATAATTTTTGTTATAGCAATCCAAATACATTTAAGGGATAATGAAAGTTGTTGAGGATAATTTCGGAAATTCGAGCGATCGTAGAGTCAAAGCAGTAGACCTTCCCGTCCCAAATATTTGCACTGCTCCGCCGTCACTTTACCGGGAAAACGAGAAACATTAGCGACGAAGATTTCCACTGTTGCTCGGAAAAGTCCACTCTGATAGAGATGTCTCAAACTGGAAACCTAACTCCGAAACTGGATAAGGAGGGCAATAAGATGCTTAATCTAGCTGTGCTTCAGAGGATGGATTCGTTCATCGAAGAGATTCTTTCACTGCCGCGCATGTGACTTTCTATGCATTCAATGTCGATAGTAATGCATGGGTGAGTGATTGTCGAGTTCTACTTTTTATGGGATGAGTGTCAGGAATGTAGGGTTTTCATTTGTTCTTGGCCTAACGTTTGGCGAAGTTTATGAATTCATGAAGATTTCATTCGGGATGAAAAAACCATCCACTTTTTATGTTCGGAGACTCTGTTTTGGCGTCTTCTGGTGAACTGGAACTGCCTCATTTTCTGTTTATCGCCATTTGAATTTCAATTTTGGATCGGTTAGAGGGATGTGGGTTCCTGAGAAAATGTAAAAGAAATACATCCGGAGCCCTGGGTTTTCCTTTGTTTTTAGCCGCATTTGGATGTAGTATAGCGAGTTATGGGCATTTTAGTCGGGATAAAACAAAACAAATCGAGTTACTCTGTATTATTAAGTTTCTTTTTATTGGATCATCTGCGTCATTTGATAGTTTTCACAGTTCAAATTTCAATTCTGGATTACTAACGAAGTTTCAAAAAGAAGATGTGGGATTTCCATTCCATGCAAACTGAAGATATTCATGAGCATTTTTATCCAATTTTGAACTATTCTTTTAGACGATTCTATTTATGTCATCTTGTATTGCAATTGTCTAATCAAATTATTCCATTTAATATATTCTTCTGACGTAATGAACTTCCCTCTTTGATCCTGATCATTCTTTAATTTGAAATTTGGTATGCTCTCAGAGTCGCAAATATGTTGAAGGATCACTCTTTGTGGTTAAAAGGTATTGATCTTTGTTATCAATGTTTTCAGATTATTCTCATTCTATGGTTTTGTAGAAGCTAATAGTTTACCATCGCTTGTGGCTGAATATGGTTTTACTAATGCTTAATGAAATTTGATTGCTTTCTTAAAGGAATGCACAACGACGATTCCAGTTTATTGTTATGAATCGCGGTACTACAGGTTTGTTGTGAATAACTTTTATTTTATTTATATGCTATCCTATCGCTTCTGTATTATCTAAAGTTTTTGAACCGTTATTTGGCTGGTGATTCATGTTAATTGAATTAAAAGCACAAGAAGTATAAAGAGCTCACTTCTGACTGTAATACTACATATTTGTTTCTTATCATTGAATGCATGGGATGACACAAACATCACCGAGCAATGGCGTTTTGATAAATTCTACATGAGAAAGAGAAATCTTTAACGGTTTGTTGCATAGTGGAGCGAGAGATGATTGTATCCTAGACAGCAACAAAGCGTGAACAGAAGGGTAGCAAGTAGTATAAATAAGTGTGGTTTTACATATTGAACGACATGAATATTTGATGAATGACAGACTATCTTTTCTCTTCTAATTTCTGTGATAAATTTCGGAAGTTGGGTTGTTTTGATTCTTGCAGGTTCAATTGAAGCAGAAGAATTATATTCGCATCAGCATGCTTCCTGAATATTCATTTTATGTTTAGCATATTAAATGTTTAAGTTTAAGCAAATGCACTTCATGATTTTGGTAAAGTATTTTTCCCTGCCCTTATAAAGAACAGCCATTTTAATGTTATCCCAGACTCTCTCTCACTCTCCCTCCACACACACCCATACATATTACTTCTTTCCTATGATTCTTCTTTTTTTTCTGTAAACAGAGAACCTAGTGGAGAATCTACTGGGGGATTTCGAGTATGAACTCCAACTTACTTATTTACCGTATAAGAATGCTGCTCAAGAAGTCAACAGTATTTGGTTTTATAAGTCACAAGAATGTGAAGATGTTGCCAATCTTTGTAGCAGGTAATTTGACCTGCCACATCTGTTCAATGCCTTGATCTTTATTAACTGTTGGATGGTATGGAAATTTCGATTTATTGTTTCTTTTTCACAGGATTTTTATTGCCTACTCGAGGGTTCCTCCAACTTCTAATGTTCCATTGGGAAAAGGGTAACAATGATATTATTTTTAAGTTTCTCTATTATGATTAAATGTTGGCTAACGATTGGCAAGCTATGGTGGATGGCTTTGTTGTCTTTTTTACTTTTTCTTTCTATCATGTGCGAATTCTTCAATATTGTTGAGTGGAAGTCGTATGAAAGTAGATGATTCCATGATGTAGCAGTAACCTATCAACTGTATTTTGTTAGTTACTACGTAGATCTCCTGAACTATTTGATATTCTGCTTTATTAATTTTAGAATTTTGTGATCTTAGCTGCTGTGCACGCTCATGCATGATCACCTAGTCTCTAGAGTAGCTCCTAGTTTGTTAGGAGTAAAGAGAATTATCTTGTACTTTGAAATCTCTCGCCCCAGGACCCCTACCCCTTGGTCCGACAGTTTGTGAGGGAGTTAAATCACGGTGACTCAGCGCCCCAGAGATATGAGACTTTTACTTAATATCTCAAGGAACTACCTCAACATTGGAGGTAACAACTCTCACACTATGACAGCTCAGTCATCGAACCTAGGCTCTTGTACCCAATCTACCATCTTTGGGTCAACTGAGCTATGCCCGTGCAGGCGTAAAGAGAATTATCTGCTTTGAAAAGGGTGGTACAAATACTAGGAAGTATAGTTTTGTACTTTTAACTTCTTGAAACAAGAATTAGAAACTTTTGCAATGAGCCTTCCTGCTACTCTGTGCTTGAGAAATACTCAGGTTCATTTTTCACATCTACTCTTTCTTTTTCCTGAATATCTATTCGATTGGTTGTTCATAGAAAGCTTTTGATGCGTTTTATTAATTTTTTTTTAATATTATTCTAAGTGATTTTGATGGTGACTTTGAGAAACTGGAAGTAGTCCTCCAGCATCTCTTACTCCTGCTTCTATTCCTACCCTCGATGTTCGACCTTTGCTTAGCAGAGACAGAGTTCGTGATGCTCTTCAAATTCTTCTTCAGGTGATATTGGTTCTTTTTTTCATTATTGTGGCTTGACTTATGTTAAATTGGTTCAATTCGGTGGAAATTAATTAAGAAGTCCTAGCGAACCTCCGATTTTGCAGCATTTTTCGAGTTTCTTTCATCGACGAATCTGAGCTCGGAATCGGGAATGTCTGCTCGAGTAAAACATTCATGGCCGAGAATCCTAGGCAGCATCTTTCTGTTCCAAGTTCTTTCTCTCTTCCTTCCGTTTACACGCGTCCGAAAGCCCGTAGAGTCTCCCTCGATCTCTGCCAAGTTCATCGTCTCATAGTTCGTAAAGGGCTGGAGCATGACCAATTTGTTGTATCGCGATTTATATCCAGCGCTGTCCTCGCTTTTGGGAATGAAGAGCTTTCAGGAAAATAATCCACTTATTTTATCTTGAATATAGGTCGATTAACCTTTGAGATAACGAACGAGCGAACAATGTTTAAACGTCGCGACGAATACTCGAGCAGAAGAAACAAACTATTTCCCCGAACATCATAGGAATCCCAGAAATAATGTGTGATAATCAAAATTATAATAACAGTAGTAGATGTCCAATCGCTAACTCATGCACACAATAAACCATGTTCAAAAAAAAAGAATAGGAAGACTAAATGTTACTGAACTGTCAGAACTGGACCAAACAAAACTGTTGTACCATAATCAATAATTTTGATTCTCTGGTCGAGGAGATGGTAGGGTAATGTTTCGTGCATCCCTTACTATGTAGGGCTGGGCAACCGAACCGACCTTAGGATCTGGCCCGAAATTGTAAGGTTCGGGCCGGGTACGGATAGGATAACGGATAAAAATATAATTTTGGATTCGGGTAAACGGGCAGGGAGTTCGGGTACCGGATATTGTAAAAATACCTCATACTCGTGTTTAACTCGTTGCCCAGCCCAGCCCAGCCCAGATTCTGTTTTTTTTTATCAAAATTCAAAAATACTCAGATCTTACCCGGATCTAGGTAAGCAACATTTTAGAAAGATTTAAATTTTGGGTAGACCCAAAAATACCCAGATCCTACCCGGAATATCCGGATTCGGGTATTTTTCCATTTTTTCGGATATGACCGGGTTTCGGGTACTGCTTCATAAAAATACTCAGCCCGTTAACCGTTTGTCCACCTCTAACTATATGATATAACTTGGTATTTTAACCCTTTTTTAAATGCTCATATTTTATTTTCTTTGTTATTTATTCATATAGTAAGGGATTTTCTTTATTTATTCATACTTTTTTTCTTTAATATTCACAAGGAATGAGAAACATTTTTCTTGTTACGGGGATTTAATTTTGATTTTATCAAAATTAAAATTGAAGTAGTGTCCCCCATTTTTTGAAATCTAGTGTCCATCTCTTGTTCTTCAATACGAAGAATAGATGAGAATTGCTTTGCTACATTTTAATCCCTCTTAGTTTTTGAAGGTTAATTCAACCCATTTTATTAAAATTAAGCTAAAAACATGTCTCTCCTCCTGGAAGTAAAGGTGGAAATCAGTTTGGTTTTAACATAAAACCAAACCATACTGAAATCTTTGGTTTTGTACCGTTTTTATTTGCGAAAAACCTAAAAAATCAAATTATGCATTGAACTGATTAAAACCGATAATTACAGTCCAATTTTTTATTTTGTTTCTAAAAAAACAAAAACCAAACCAAACTGAAAAGACAATTTTTTTTTTAAAATATTTGATTTTATTTTATAATTAGTTTATTATTCAATGATTGATTTTTTAAATAATTAATTGAATTTAATTATTTGTAGATAAACCAATTTAGTTGTTTATTTTAAAATTCAATTATTATTTGACATTTAATAGCTTAAGTAAGTTTAAAAAATTCAAAAACTTATATATATATATATATTAGAAAAAGGCATTTAGGGTATAAAAATTGAAAGAAAACTCAAAACAATTAAAAATCGAAACTCAAACCGATGAAACAAAAAACCCAATACGAAGCTCAAACGGAAATCGAACCGAGAAAATCGATGTTCTCAAATCGAAACTCAATTTTGGTTCTTTATTAAAAAACCAAACCGACTTCGGATGACTTTAAATCATACCGAACCGATTTCCATCCTCCCCGAAGTCTTCCTCTTTTTTATTCCTTTATAAATAAACCCTTAGAGCTTCATTCTCCTTCGGTACCCCATTCTAATCGTCGACGTCCTGGCGCTATTTTCCCTCCGCTCACTTTTCAATTCCCGGCTACCCATTCATCTAACCACTCATCTTCAAAGTAAAGATTTCACCTTCCTGATTCTTCATCGTTTTTTCTTTCAATCTTGTCAGGATCAAATATCTTATCCGTGCTTCAATCAAGGAAATGAGTCGTAGGAACAGAGGAATTCCGAAGTTGGAGCTGAAACTGAACCTCTCACCTCCACAGGTGAATCCACAAGCCGGCTCCCCCGGCAGGTCGGCGACGGTCTCCCCGCCGTCACCTCCAAGCTCTTGCGTGTCTTCTGAGCACAGTCACGACGAGACCGACGATTATCTCGGCTTCTCGAACAGCTCGGAGGCGCCGTCGATGGTTCTGGTGGGCTGCCCACGGTGCCTCATGTACGTGATGCTATCGGAAGACGACCCAAGATGCCCCAAATGCAAAAGCACCGTTCTTCTCGAAATACTCCGAGAGTGAACCAACCCCAGCTTCAAAACCAGAAGATGCTCATGACTCCATTGCCGATCTACCTGCAAGCTTTTTCTTCTTCTTCTTCTTCTTCCTATTATGTAATCTCAGTGACGGTGCTTTAACGCCGGTTGAAGTGTCGCGAAACAGCACAGTTCTTCATGGGTTTCGCTGATCAAATCAAATAGATTAAAAAAACATCGTCGATTAGGTTTTCTTAAATTTTTATCGGAGACGAATGCTATCAAAAAACATTGAATCTGTATTTCGCCGACGAACATCTCGCTACCAGGATCGTAAGATTCAAACACGACGGCCTAACTCATCAAATTCTCACGCTTTTGACTGTTTATAAATTGATTAAACCGCCAGATTAAGATTTTTCATCGTTAAAAACAAGATTGAGAATCTTTCGTGGGAACATCCTACGCCGACGAAAAATATTTTCATCCAGTATCCAATCAATCTTTGCCACGTAGATTAGAACTCTCACTTTGACCTCTTCTGACTTTCGTGCTTTGAGTAGATGATTTTGGGCGCTAGGATTCGTACTTTGACTGGCTACTGAGGACTGAGGACTGAGGGCCCATCAGTCCAGCGGGTCCCACATTAGCTCCAACGAACTTCAACAAAAGGTGGGGCCCTCCTCTGGGACCCGGATCCAACTAACAAAGATAAAACGCTTAAATCAGACGGCTCCGATGTTGCCATCAAGCCTTTCAATGGAGGCGGACTCCACTCACCGGCTCACGGCTGCGCTGTAAGCATCAGCTTCTTATTTGACAATGATTGAATTCGTTTAATTAGATAAAATTAAAAAAAGACTCATTTACTATAATAATTAATATAATTAATATCGTTTGTTCAATTTAATATTACAATAAAAAAGTTGATTGAGTTGTTAGTTCGATTGTTACTAGGACGTCGGAAAAATCACAACAATATCCTAATTATTCAGTATGGTCAAATTTATACAGCTTTATTTTTTAGTCAAACCAAATCACATCATAACTCTAGCTATAAATGATGTAATTTTCAAATTCTTAAACTTTATTAAACTATTTGCCCCAATT
Organism: Begonia fuchsioides; assembly: GCA_003255005.1. NCBI lineage: Eukaryota > Viridiplantae > Streptophyta > Magnoliopsida > Cucurbitales > Begoniaceae > Begonia > Begonia fuchsioides. The sequence goes on from QAOC01006652.1 coordinate 452,637, forward strand.
GATATGGGTTAGCTTCTCTTAATCCGCACGAGCATAGCTCAGTCGATTCAAAAATAATAAAATTGATAACAATTGTCAAGGTTCGCATCATGACAATCGTAATGTGAGAGTTGTTATTTTTAATGTGGTGTAACTCCTTGTGGACGCAAGTAAAATGCTTTTCATCTCTAGCTTACTGAATTATCGTGACTTATTCCTTTACAAACGGTCAAATGGTGGTGAGTGCGATGGATTTCGCTATCAAAGCTCTTCTGTTTGAAAAATCTCTCGCACGTTAAGATTCAATAAAAAACAATGATTTAAATCTATGCTCTCTCTCCTCATCAATGTCAAACGAGCACAACTCAAACTTGGAGGATAGAAAATCATTTTCCCTCGTTTTCTCGAGAAACCAGAGACGGGCAAGAAAATGAAGTTTCCCTCCATCTTCAAGCTCGCGGACGCAAAACCCTCTTGGCCATGGGTGTCTTGCGGTCAACTCAGAACTCTCTCTTTCCGAAACGGATACAACGACGTCTTCCGAGACATAAACTCCGATTCGGTGGAGACTTCGGCGAGGCCCCTCTTCTTCAACTCATCGGAAACAGATATTCTTTCGACAGCGTCGGAGGACGTCCCCGGGGATCGGATAGAAACAGTCATTCGAGGGTTAAGCTCGGACAGATTGTTTTTCGACCCAGGAGAAGCCAGCTTGATAACAGCAGAAGTGAAAGAAGAAATAGGTTTCCCATTGGAGCAAACTCAAAGTATAGCTTTATCAATAGAGTCTGAGGATCCCCAGTTAGAATTTCGGAAATCAATGGAGGAAATGGTGGAAGCTCTTGGTCTGAAAAGTTGGAAGGGCCTTGAGGAGCTTTTGTTCTGGTTTTTAATGGCCAATGGGAAGAGTAACCACGAGTACATTGTCGGAGCTTTTGTGGATTTGCTGGTGGGTTTTGTCCTTTCAGGTTCTCCTCTTGATTGTTCTTGCGATTCTCCTTCCTCGCTACTATCTTTCTGTAATTCATCTTGTGATTCGTCTTCTTGTTTTTCTTCTTCTTTTACTGCTACTGCGACTACTCCTGGGGTGGCCTCTCTGGAAATAGAGGAGATCGATAATGTTCCTAGTTTGTCTTCTTTATTGGAAGACGATGATGAATAGGTTTAGCAATATATTTTATCTTTCAGTGTTATTTTATGTGTTAGTTAACTATTATTCGATCAAAAATTCGGAGTAACGAGGATAATTATGGAGTCGGCATCTGATGCTTTGTCTGAACCACATATTACTGTCTGCATTTACTATCTGCGCTGACTTTCATTGTCGTGAATCCATGGAGCCTTTAAATGTTGACCTGAAGAAGAAAATTGTCCAACATGAAATGAAAATCTCGGAACCCAACTCGCTGTTAAAATAGATGAGACTGGGTGTTGATGAAGAAATCGAGACCGTCGATTTTGAAAGAGGGGAAGTCATTTTCAGATGAAAGGTACAATTCCAGTGGCCGGTCCTACGCCTCTTATCGTCACCCCAGTCTGATCGTCTTTTATTACAGAAATTGCTGAACATTTGCACATGACTCCGAGAACCATAATTTCTCGGAAATTTCATTGAATCTCACGAAGAAAAACCAGTAAACTCAATCACGTTTGATTGAGAATTAGGGTTGCATTTTTAGGGTTCTTCAAGAAAAACCAGTAAACACCCTCCATCAACATTAGCACAGAGAAGTCGGAACTGTTGTTTAAATTTCAGATTTTGAAGAAATTAATGTGGGGGAATCGAAGATTGGGACAGCAAAGGAATCGTCTTGGCTTACGTAGACATGACGACAAACCCTACCTGCTGCGGTTCGGCTAGTTTGACGGCAATAGGATTTGGAAGTTACTACGCTTACGTACAAAATAGAAATTTAATCATTGCGACTGTTTTTTGTCAATAAAAAAGATCGGAGTTAGGTTTAAATTGTTGCCGGAGAACAGTTCTCACAATTTTTTAAGACAGCAAGCTTTTGGTCCCTATGCAACATTAGAAATCTTGAAAGACGGCCGCACATGCATAATTCAGTTAGTTCAGAAATGATAGATTGAGTACAAGAGTCTAGGTTCGACGTCTGCGCTGTCTTATTATGAGAGTTGTTACTTTTAATGTTGGGGTAGCTCTTTGAAATATCAAGTAAAAACTTCTTATTTCTGGGCCGCTGAATCACCGTGATTTAACCTCCTCACAAACTACCAGGCCAGATGTGAGGGCCATGGAGGCGAGAGATTTTATCTGTTGAGTACAAGAAATCTTGAAAGACGTGACAAGCTACTCATTCACGTGACCTCAAATCAAGGTTTAGTTTAAAATTATGTTCTTATTACATCATTTTATTACACTTCAATGTTAAGAGTATTGATTTACACAAAAAATATAACACTTACCTTAACGTCTACAAATAAAATAAAAAAGCAAATCTAATTTTATTCTACTAGTGATAGTAGTGCTTACAATTTACAAATAGTATATTGACATGATAATTAGAATAAATTATAGATAATTCAAATAAAAATATTGACTGTACTAATTAATAAGCATCGCATTAAGTGATGAAATTTAGAGCGTAAAATGTTACACATTATAATTTTATGTCTTAATTCCTATATTTTAAGGTTACAAAATATTCACTTTTGATTCTCTCAAACGAAATAAGATTATTGGGTACGATGTTACGAGTCCAGTTTTACAACCAACTTAGTATTGAGTTGTATTTACTTTCAAATTGTAGACAAGATTATTGCTTAAAATGGTCAATGTATTTGTAGCCTTTGGTATGAAAAAAGTAATTAATTTTATAATTGAGATTTATTTTAATCCCAAAAAAACGAAAATAGTTATTCAAATCTATAATATTATAATTGTTATTTAGGATTTCTGATTTCTTTTTCAGTGCCAATGGGACATGTCGACACGGCCAACATTGTGCAACATTATTAGCACATTACTGTGCATCAACAAAACTAGTTTTCTGATTCGAATACCGACACTCTCTGGCCTTTGTTTACGAGTATTTTTTATTTATTATTATTGAGCTTAGAAAACAAATATTACTAGTAACTGCTCCCAGTCTCACAGGCTTCTTTGTACTCAAAAGACAAATTTTTTCGTCTTTATGGCTCCTACAACTAGGCTCGACAGTTTGTGAAGATGTTAAATCACGGTGACTCAGCAGTCCAGTCAGGCTTCCTCGCCTAGAAATGAGTGGATCGCTTGGCTTTTTTCAGGAGGGTTCTCGCTTGAACGGCGAAGCTTCTGATCCTTTGAATTCCGAACGCCAGCAAGTAATGTATTGACTTATTGTAAATTTCTAGACGAAAGAACGATAAAAAATACAGCTAAAATATATAAAAATTGATATATATTTTTTGTGAATACCGTGCTCTCGACCAGACAATGTGCAGGGTTCGTGCCTTGTTCTTGGGTCGGAGAGAAGAAGAAGACGAGATTCAAATTCAGCACCAAATACCAAAACGAATTTTAATTCGAAGAAGAAGGCTGGGAGGAGTCAGACAAGGACATCTTCCTCGTTTTTTTTGTAATATTTCTAATAAACTGTGTCCCCACAGCAATCTATCTCGACGGTGGATTGTCTTGTTTTTTGGACAGTTTCTGTGCGATTGATTAATGCTTCTGATATAGCCATGAAGGACCCAGATCTCTTGTTTTTCAGGCATGTAGGTCTGTACAGTTTCTTCTTTCTCGAGTAGTTTCCTGGACAAATATCTTTCGCACAGGCCTCGGGCCTCTGTGTTACACATCTCTGTTGGGTGACACATGAAAGATTGATGATTTGGCGTTACACTAGGTTAACAAGATATTTACTTATATTGCACATTCCAATATGATGACAATTCAAGAACAAACCCCGCAAGAACGAATGAGCGAGCAGTGTTGCATCTGCATGGTCACACGCTTATGCGAAAAACAAACTATAAATTTCATGATAAAATACCTAAAAATCGAATAAACCAATCTGAATATATGTATTTATTAAAATTAAGGGTATGAATCGAAAGCGATGATGATGATTGCCAATTATGTTGGGATTTTATTCTTATTCTACACGTTCATTTATCATATATTAATTAATTTCATTTAAATAAAATTAGTATATTATAATATTAATCATGATGTATTATATATGTTATACAAATCAACGTTCGGCACTTTAAAAGTTTAATAAGAAGTAATCTTTTGTGTTTTGGTTGGACGAGGTTGAGTTTCGCGAACAAAGCAAAGCTCAACCCAAACGAAACCGATAACTGGAATTACTAAATAATAAATAGTAATTGAAAATAATTTCAAATTATTTAAAAAGAAAAACAAAATACACCAACCCAAATCGTTCTAAGAATTATCAGTTCGATTCCAACTATGTTCAATTGCGTTATCGGTTTGATCCATCAAAGAGTAAACCCTTAACTTGGCTAGAGCTGCAGAACTCAAATTAAAATAAAATAAAATAAAATAAACAAGTTGAAAGCCAACGAACTCAACTCAAAAGTAGGAAATAATTGAACGTTTGTCGCTTCAACTTTTGTACCACAAGTGGTTTTATCTTTCTTGTCTGTGAGCTACTGTCTCACACATAAATACAGACACACACGAATATAATCAAGAAACTCAGTTCATAAAGAGGTGTACAATAAAAGGCGAAAGCTAGGGCACAGGGGCATGCCCATTGGAACACAAGGGCAGCCCTTTGTGAGACAAGATTAGAGCTCAAAAGGGTTTCCGATATGCACGTTTGATGCTGAAAATAACTCGTTAATCTTGAAGAACCCTATCTGTTCTGAGGTCACCACACCCTCCAAATCACAGTCTTCTGTGATGGGATTGCAAGATGCCCTAAAAAGCCCTCGTATCTTGGCTTTAGGTCTGTTTTTTTAGGCTGGTGCCCTCCTTGCTTGTCTTTTCTTTACCAGCTTTATGCGCAGGACATGTTGATTGAGTTAGAAGTAGTGCAATTAAGTTACATGATTGATTATGGATGGGGTAATCCTGGGTCTTAATTTAAGAACCTTTTGATGTGATTAGTCTTAATCATTGCTTCTCATGCCCTATTGAGTTCATAATTGCTTATGAATTATGAATAATTCTAATTTTATTCTATTATGACTTGTCAAATAATTATGGCTATAAAATATATACATTGATTTAAAATAATTATTTCTTACGTTAATTTGGTCGGCCATTATTTGGTAAGCCTAAAATATCATTACAGATAGAGAGCAAGCTGGAGCTGGAGTGAACTCAAAACATGACAAGGAGAAACTAACGAAACTATTGTGAGGCTAAAATTCCAGCTCCTGTCACTCGTAACATCACCGGAACAAAAATACGTCAATCTTCTTTACCCCTCTCTCTCTCTCTCTCCATCTCTCTCTCCAACTCTCTCTCTCTCCATCTCTCTTTGGTATAAACCCTAACGCAGGACTACAACTTAAGCAGCAAACAAATTTCACCCAACGTGGGGTGTGTAATTTTAATGCAACGCAAGTGGCTGATATGTATGATTCTATGGTGTATTTTCGTTTATTTCAGTATTAAATATCATATTCTAATGTAAAAAGATATTACTACACTCGAGATAGGGAAAAAAACCAACAAACAAACCTCAGAATCAATATCCATTGCCTATGGATCTACCTCCTACCTCCTATGAACAAAGCTGGTGTCAGATTCTAGATGACTACTTGGGTCGTATTCAGAATGGACCTTCTTCACCGGCGGGAAAGAGCCAGCGGATCTGACGGAGTACACGCCGTTCCAGATTTCAGCGAAAGCTCTAACGATGATTCCATGGTGGGAAGCACAATTCAGCTGCAAGAAACAGTTCAGAAGCTCGCACAGATCATCTTTCGAGTATATCTCATTTTCCAGAATCATCTGAAGCATGGACTGCCGGAAATCCAAGTAGGGGTCGTCGGAGTCTTTCTCTACGGCGACGCTATCTCCGCCGTTTCTCCCAAGTCTTTTGAAAGTCAGCGAACTCTTTGTCTCGGTCTCCGAGTCGGAGAAAGACGAGGAATGAGAGTCGAGGTTGCCGGAGAATAGAGGAGAGGTGGAGGAAACGGTGTCGTTTCTGTCCCAAGAGGACGAGGAACCCCCGGAGAGGCAACCGGTTTTTCCTCCGGTGGGTGTTTTCAGTCTAGGTCCGGCGAAGAAGATGAAAGAAAGCTTGGGCTTTCTGCAGCTGCTGCAGCTCAAGTCGACTGAAGCGGTGTTCAAACGGAGCTTCCTTCTGGTTTTCGACATTGTAGAGAGAGAAAGAGAGAAGTGAGCTAATGGAGAATAAGGAGTGTCTCTATAAATCTCTGCAAGCTAGTTGAAGGAGGTCCCCACATGATAATATCCAGTGGCTGAGCTGCTTGCTTTCCCAAAAAAAAAGCCATGATTATCAGTTCTCATCTTCACCATCTACTTTATTATTGTGGTTGCAAATAAGACTCAACACTCCAACCTTAAACGCGCTCCAATTGTTCGACATACCCCATATCAAGTCCAGCATGTCCAGTAAACCACACAGTGCCTTGTTTCATGGATTTGGCTCAAAACTAGGCAGAAAAATCTCATCTTTTGATTGATTGCCGATGCTGTAAGCCGAGAAAAAGTTTACCCAAATTCTGTTTCGTGTGGCTACGGTTAAACAAGCCATCATTATCACGAAGTGAACCATAAATAAGGAAGAAGAAGAGGGGTTTGGGTTTGATAAGGCAAAGTCAGAGAATTGGTTGGGTTCGGGCAATTTGGGTTGCAAGTTGGGGGCCGATGATGGACAAAAACTGCGTTGTCGGACGAGTAATTGAGATTGGATCGACGTTCTCTGCGTGCTTGTCCGTGATGATTCTGGTCTTAATTCCGAATTTCTTGTCTTGTCTTATTCTCGTATTTGCAATCGACGGACTTTCAATTGATTTGGTTTCTGCTCTGCACATTCTGTGATTCTTGTCCTGTCTTCTCCGATGATCATATGCGTCGGAGATGGTAAACGAAGTAGACTTCTTGTAATCCATTTTAGAACATGTGTTCCCAACCTTGAAAAATAAATTTTTGCAGCGTGAATCTGTCTTCAAATAACACATTTCCGGACAGCCAAACAATCTATCCTGCTGGCAAATTACTTATTTTAAAATAATAATTTTCCAATTCCAATCGCGTAGTTTCTCCCAGACCATGCATTTATTTTCTCCTAAGATCAGGTATTTTCATTCCAACTTGAACATGATAAATGTTCATCCCGATTTTAAGGTTGAGTTTTCAGGAGAATTTCGAGGGTGCCGGAGATCGGAAATGGTGGTAAAGTTCGCCCTCTGATGTCTTATTTCCGAACATCCCAACTCACTTTTTTGTTTCCAAAGTAGATTGAAATGCTTTGAGCTCTGAAAATGAACGGTGGTTGGGACATGCTGATTATTGGGTATGCATATCCAGCATTAGAATGCTACAAAACCCAGGAGAAGAACAAGGTGCGCATGGAAGAACTGCAAATTTGGTCCAAATATTGGTATGAACTAGGCACATATGTTACTTGGTCAGACCAATTCAGATAGATAAATTTCAATCGCATTTCATGGTAGTCCAAAAACTTCTAAATTAAGCTATAACTATTTTTGTATTTTTGGGATTCATACCTCTCGTAATTTGCCATGCCGGAGCTCTCGCGCAGGAGATGAAATGTTTTTCCAAATTCACAAACCAAGACATTAGGGTGATTTCTTCTTGTATTCCACAGCTTTTGAAAATAGTTGGCAGACTGCTCTAGAATCTGTTGAACTATAATGTCATCTTCTCGACTGTAAACCACCAGCCATTTGAACTAAAAAAAACCTCAGAGATCTAGCAGCTGCAGCTCAATGGGTTTACCTAATCTTTTGCAGAGAAAGGAGACGCAAGATGCAAGGCCTTCACCATTATACAACTGAGGAAGAAAATGAAGCAAGCAAGCAGGGGGTATGAAGTTTACTCAACAATTCCAGAAACAGAGCAATTTGATGACGTAGAAGGCGATGTCCCAACCAAAGTCGACCAAGTTAACAGTGAGAATGAGCTACCCGTGAGCCCACCAAATCATTTGAACCAAAAATGGCAGTATTTAACAAAATGTAAGATGTAAAAATTCCAAAATTGCACTATCGTTCTTCAAAGATCTACTCTTATTCCCTTTCTCCAATCTATTGAGAGATAGACAGACATATAGAGCCAATCAGCAGGAAGCTTGATTTGGCCGAAACTATACCCATTTCGCAAAGCAAAAAGAGTTTGCGAAATACCGAATACCTAAGAAGATCTCAGACATTAATACAGTTTCTTCAAAGAATCGCTATCTGACCATGCAGATGACTCGGAGAACCCAGGCCAAAGCCCTGGCAATAGAAGGAATAACGCTGCTCTTAATAACCCCTAAACAGGAAGAGAAGGGATTGCGATCGGAAGAGAAATCTAGCCAAAATCTCCGGAGAATCTGGGAACCAGAGGAGTCAGGAGATGACGCCATGGGCTGAAGATAAGCCCACGCCGCCTGCTTCACAAGCCGGTTACGAATCGAGATCTCGTACCCGGAATAAGCAGTGGAAGCTGGGGTTGGAGAGCAGAGTGCCGGACCGGGGAGGATGTCCCGGAGCGAGGTGTAGACCAAGGACGGGGATGGAGGAGGCTTGATGGAAACGGAGTCGGAGTCGGAGCGAGCAGGCGGAGAAAGGGTGGCGCCGCCGTTGAGGTGGGGGGTGTCGGAAGCGGGGACGGTGAGTCGGGAAGGAACCATGGGAGAGGAAGGTGGACACTGACGAGCTTCCGAGTTAGAAGACTCAGGCGCTCAGTCAGCGGTCAGTTTGGTGGACTTAAAAATACTACTCACCAATTGAACAGAAAATATTCGGCTTCACGCTTTCCTCGTTTTCAAATTAGTCACCAATCCCATCCCTGCAAACAATTGATATACGATCAATTCAAACGACATTAATGGAGATAATCCTTGAAAAAAACAGACCGAATAAGAAATTGAAAGAGAACCTGGGCCCAAGATTTGAGCTTTGAAGAGTTGGAAAGAAGTGCTGGTGAGATCCATCCAAGAGAGAGCTCCCACAGCTGGATTGCATGTTGCTAAAGCAACAACACTTCAATTTAGGAAGCACAGTCAACGTGGGAAGAATCAAGACAAGAGACAGTCATAACTAAAAGTCCAACGTAAATGTCTACGATCAATCAGAATCAGGTTCTCCAAAATTAAGTGAAAAGTTTCTTCAAGACCTATATGTCTAACCTCGTCTTGATAAAACCTTTCACATTTTACAGCAACCATCTTTCTTCAGGCACCTAACAATCAACAAACAGCTGAATTGTGTTGACTTTATGCATGCGGATCCTTCTTCAGCATCCTAAATATTTCTTCTCTTTTATTGGATGAGGTACATGGAAATTCTTAACTGTCCCATCGAGCAACAACTTTTGACAACTTTGTGCAGCTTGACAGGTGGATATTTCATCTTTGATGAAAGTTGACAGCAGTAGATGGTGCATCAGCAATATCAGGAAGAGTTTGAGGCATTGTGGCTCCAAGATCAGATATCCCAAAGTCTGCATGAAGCATGTCTGGATCATTCCAGTCAACACTCGCTGCAGTTAGTAAAGGAATTCAAATGAAATACAAATCTATAGCAGAGTGAAAAGGTATGTGCATGTAGAAATCCGTACTATCAAAGGAAAGACAACATATTTAAGAAGGATACGTTCAGTTCTCCACATGTCTGTAATGCTAACTTCAGCATCAGATAAAAGCCAGTAATCAGCTTCATTCTGAAAAACAACATAAAAGTGAGCTCGGAAATACAAATGCACTGGAAATTTTCCTGCCTCAACAGCTGGCACAAAGGTAAATGTAGTTGATGAGTTGAACATTTTAAAATCATGCAGCACAGGGAAATTGTGGTGCATGATAGAAATTAGGTGTATGCAGAGGAGAGACTTCACAAATACAGAATAAATGGTTCATTTTTGCATCATTGATATGTCCCGTTGTCCGAACATAGCAAGTGTGGCGTTTGAAAGAGCCAATGGAAACTTTATGAAAACATTCAAAGTAATCGTGGAAACCAGCAGCCAAAAAACTATTGCGTATCACAGTTTTGTTTTAATCGATTTTTCCACAATAAACCAGCATTTTTTCCATTAAATCAGTTTAAAATCAAACTTAAAATACCACACTCACATCAAATTCTGAAGGAACGATCTTCATCACTCCAGAATAATCATGTGAGTCATCGAAATCAAAGCTTCTTTGATTGGTCTGTCGTGGATTTGGCTCAGTTACTTCCTTTTGAATGATTTCCAAATTGGGCATTTCTACTGCTGATTGTTCATTAGACCCAGAACTGGAAACTAGTTGGAAGCTCTGGGATGGTTCGATCACTTCCATCTCCTCAAATTTCTCCTCAAATTTACTGATAGGAGAGTTAAAATTAGAAGAAAAAAAGTAATGATAAAATAATGTTAGGTGTTTGTATTTCCATCTGCCACATTCAATTGATGACAAACTGATGATTCAACCTGACATAAAGGTAGGTAAAGTTACCTGACAAGGTAAACATCAATAGGACCCATTGTGCTTCTGAGAATTATCCTATATCTCTTCTGAGGATAATCAATATCCTAGTATAGAATGATAACTTCTAATCATTCACCATGCATAAAATTTGACTAAAAACATAAACCTTCTATTGAGCATTATTCTGTGGTAAGAAGTCAAAACTTACTTCTTCAGGATCTGGGACTTCAAGAGTTGTGCCATGCGGAGCTTTAACTGCTATTAGTGTTTCATTCTACAGAAAATGCAAAATAGCTTTATCATACAACTAATAAACACCTTAAAGTCCACAGTAGTGAATAAGATGGAGCAAGCTGACCTGAAAGCCAGGTAGGCTTTTAATATCTTCTTCTGTAACAAAAAGCCATCTACAGAAGTGGAAAAGGCATTTATTATAGCATATGGACATTGGTATACAAGTTGATGTGACACGAGAAGACAAAACCTATGAATTTGTGTACATGAGAACTTTACTTTTGATTGTTTTCATCTTCACTCAATGACCTCAACTTTTCCTGCATTTCTCTACAATGAAAACATTAATGTTGTCAGCGTATCATTCAACAATTACAGGAGCATAATGAATGCATAACATTTAACAAAATAAAAACCTTATCTTGTTGTCTAATCTTCGCTCTTCAATGGTAAGGCTTTCAACTTCAGCCTGTAGGACAATCACAGCACAATATTTAAAACTAAAGGGTGCAGCACTAGACTAGATGCATACCAATTGAAAGATACATTAGAAACAAAAGCAATAAACCTGTATTGTTGAGACATCATCATCCGCATTCCCAGGCTTTGAATCATAAAAGCCCCTATACATAAGTCCTCTCATAAGTTCGTTTAACAAAGTGAAATTAATGTACATTGACGATGCAAGATCAATCAAGAAAACTAAATACTGCAACATTACTTCCACTGTATTCTGTTCTTGAGCTTCTTTTCAATAAGACCAATTCCTTCCAGGACATTTGTTATGTCGTATATTCTCCTTTTTTGCACCTGTCAACATAACACATTTAACAAGTATCCCATTCTACATAATATACCACATACTACAGAAGAAGTTCTACCTCCAAAGTTTCTGCAGCCTTGTTCAAATCAAGAATCCCATCCTCAGCATGCTTTATCAAATTGATAAACTTTTTGGTTAAAATACCTGAAGTATTCGTCTTTCAGTTCACAAGAGAACTTTAACAGCTACTTAGCTTGTACTGAAAATTTTAGAGTTCAGTTAAAATGAAGAAACTTTCACAGTTACCTAGGGAACTGTCATATCTACAGTTGCTGGCTGGAGTTAGTGGAGAAGAGCAGCCTGCTAATAGAGAGAAGTAAAATTAATCACTTATTGCATTGTCATCAACATCAACTATATGATATAAGTCATTTGAGAAAGTTAATATCACTCATAAAAATGACATCCTCACTGTCCTAATTCTTCAACCATCACAATTCATTTAGATGATTGTAGCATCAGCTGAATATCCATTGAGAACTTAAATGAAAAATCCATCAATAAAATATCATAGCTAGATCAGTTTCTCACTGGCAGTTGAAATAGGTGTTTGAGGCACAGATCTACCACCCTTTGAAGCCTTCGATGTGTTATACACCCTTACTCCTTTCGATGATGATGCAGGTGTCTGAAAAGGACTGTTCATAGGTTTAGTACATCCAGGACTTCTGGTCCACTCATTTGATTGAATGCCTTTGTTATCTGATGTACCCTTTCGCTGTAATTGCTGAAATAATTTCAATGATGTTATAAGCAGAGTTAAACATTGTATTTCTTCATAAGAACACGAAATCAAGAAGAGAAACTTTCTTTTATAAAGGATGGTATATCAAGAATAACGGGCATGCAAAATTGAAAAGGTGGGACACAAAACAGAAAATGGTGAATGCAAATTGGATAAGAGAAAAATTTATTGAAATTGAGCCATTGTTCTCAAGTTCCAAAATGAAAATCAGAAAGGGAATAAGAGGAAATTGAGTCATTGTTTGCAAGTTTCAAAATGAAAATCAGATAGATAATGCGTTAATGAATTTTCGTGAAATACAAGGTTTTAAAGTGCTTTGTGGAGCTTATAGAAGACCCATTTTGAATTGCATTACGGAAATTCTAATAAAATACAGATAAATAATCTCGGAAATTTCTAACGCAATACAAAAGGAATCGCATACCGAAAACTGCAGAACATTGATGGAAATTAAAGAACATTTGTATAACAATTGAGTATCATCATCAAAAGAAAAATATATATTAGACTACACAAAATAAAGAAGAAACCATCCCGAAACAAACATAATTTCAATAATACACACCGGAGACTTAACAACAATCACTTCAGGCTCCTGATCAAACACTTTGCAATTACCGCCGTTGAAGCGATGATAATCATCAGAAGGAAAGAAAGGCGGCTTGGTCGACGCAAAAGCCAAGTGCCGCCTCAATGGAGGCACGATCTGGCCAGTAGACGCTGGCGGAGGCTGATTCTGATGATTTTGAGCTCCAGCACCGCCTGACATTCAGCACCGTCTGAAACTCAGATTCCCGATTACAATCGAACCTAGAGAGTCAACAGGGTTGAGAAGAAGATAAAGCGCAGAGAAGGTTAGTAGGGTTTCGAGAGGTTACAGAGAGAGAGAGAGGAAGCCCAAAGGAAAGTAAAGAGTAGATGGGTTGGGGGTAGAAGAGAAGCAAACGAGGGAAGGAGGGAACTTTAGTTCGGATAAATGTGGAGGGAAGCATTGAAAAAAATAGAATAACTTTTCCGATATTTCATTTCATACCACAAAACTTCTCAGTATTATACTTTACCCCCAATAATTGGTTAAAGACGATACAGCCCCTGCTAAGTTGCAACTTGTGAATGACTTGTCCCAGTTAGAGACTGGAGAGGTGAGCATCATTGTCCAGTGCCCGGGTCTGGTTCGGTTCGAGCCGATAAGGTTAATTCTACCTCTTACAAAATTGACGTTCTTGTTTCGATTCATAATTTCAAGAGTAAAAAACAATGAAAACAGAACAATACGACACAAATGAGCAAAAAATTGATTAAAATCCAACCAAAAATATTAAGAAAAACCTAGTCATACTCGAAATTGGATTGGAATCCGATCCAAACTCCTAAATCCTAAGGTGGAAATCGAATCGGACCGACCCGCAATCAAACTGACTATTGAGGTCAGATCAGATCGATTTAAATTAAAAAAAAATCAATATTAACTCAAATCGAAACCAATTTAAAATGAGTCAAATTTGGTTCGAATCAGATAAACGTTCGAATTGAGTTCGGATGTATTTTTACAGAAATCGTTCGTTGGATCGAGTCAGTTAACCGATCAATTCCAAATTTTATATTGACTGAATTTTATGAAATCAAACTAAAACTAACTCAAATTTTTAGATTAATTTTGAATCAAATTGATTATCCGATTAGTTTTTAGTTCGAATATAATTTCATAAGACCGACCCATCATATCGAATCTATATTCTATCCGACCCCGGATTCACAAGTCTCAAACTACTAAAGCCTAATCTAAATCCAATAGGTAGAAGTTCGGTTCCAAATCTTTTGAAACGTGGGGCAACAAGCAGACATTGATACGAGTTGGAATCAGAGTCGAACCGATCAGTGCCCACTCATTATCCCTATCATCAGTCTCTCAAAAACAGGTGATTTTCGCTTCTACTTGTTGATTCGACAAATTATTCGGTAACCCGAGTCCATTGGCAATCCAAGCTCATGGTTTTTTCTATGAAGTTTCAGATGTGATCAAATTACATGCAATTCGAGCCGTCACCAATAGTCATTGCAAGAACACTTGCCAAGACTGAAGTGGTGGAATCTACTAGAATCCCTAACAATGATTTCACGCCCGGTTTCCATGGACACCAATTTAGCAAACTCGTGACAGTCTCTACAAGCTCTGATGTTCTTGAAAACCAAAACAGGGGCACTGTTTGGAACGGAGATTAGTCCAAAAGCAATCGCCAGTCTTTCACTGTGATCAAGAACCTGGTTTTTCCGCTCAGCCAAACAACCCCTTAAATCCTCTTCATCCACATCCCTTTCTTCACCTTCAAATTTGAACTCCTCCAGCTTCTTGTAAATCTCCTCCGTCCGATCATGGTGTCGATCTCCGACGACAAATCTATGTACTTTCCCCTTCACGCTTATCCAACTACAACTCAATTCCTTCTTCAAGTTCCTTTCGACCATCTTTTTTCGATAATGGCTAGCTTCTTCGAATTTCCCGAACAATGTGTTTAAGTTGAACATGATTACGTAACAAGACGTGTCATCAGGGTCGAGCCGAATGAGGTTATCTGCTGCTATTTTTCCAATCTCGAGATTTTGATGGGTCCAACATCCACCCAATAAACTCTTCCAGCTCATTCCATCCGGTTTGAATGGCATTGTTTTGATCAATTCAAGTGCGTTTTCCAGCATTCCAGCCCGAGAGTACACGTCGATCATGCAAATATAGTGATCGATGGTCGGTTCAACTGCATAGACGCTCCTCATCGACTCCAAAATTTTCCTTCCTTCATTCACTAGCCCCGAATGGCTACAAGCGGATAAAATTGCAATAAACGTAACCGCATTAGGCTTGGTCCCGGATTCCTGCATTGTCTCGAAAAGCTTCAAAGCTTCCGAAGAACGTCCATGATAAGCATAGGCGGAAATCATGGACGTCCAAGCAACATTGTCGGGCTCGGTTAGAGATTCGAAGGCTTGAACAGCATAGTCTAATCGACCACATTTCGAATACATAGTTATCATGGCACTCTCTCCATAGAGGTAAGAGATAAAGCCTCTTTTTACTGCATCGGCATGGGCTTGAGTGCCGCTATTTACATCGCAAAGAGCAGAGCAAGCTTGAAAAATGCTAGTATAGATAAGTGCATTTAGAGCAATGCCTCTCCTCCTAAGATCTCTAAAAACCCGAAGAGATTCATCGAATTTACCCGTTTGGCAATATCCCGAGATCATCGCACTCCACGAAACATCATTTGGGTCACAAATCCGATCAAAAGCTCTTCGAGCAAGCTCGGAAGAACTTGCACATTTGACGTAAAAGTCAACGATTGGAGTTCCGACTGAAACATGAGAATCTAACCCGAGTTTAATGCTGAGAGCATGAATTTGTGAACCCATTTTCAGATCATTCAAACCTGCACAGACCTTGAGGACTATCGAGAAGACGAACTCGTCAAGTTCTATTCCATCTCTTACCATTTGATCCAATAAACAAAGTGCTTTTTCCAGCTTATTAGCTTGAGTATACGCCACCATCAATCCCGTGCAAGCCACCGGATTCTTTTCCACCATCCGATTAAGAACGAGCTCCGCCCCTTTGATATATTGACACTTTACGTACATGTTTAGAATCTCCATCTCAAAAGTTGTATCGGAACCGAGCCCGATTCTTATTATATGGGAGTGAATGATTTTCCCAAGCTTTAACTGAGATGGATCAGAAAGTGACCTCAAAAGATCGACAAAGATTGATCGGTTGGGCGTATATCCAGAAATATGCATCTGAATAAACAAATTAAAAGCTGCATCCAGAAATCCACAATGTGCGTTAGCTGATATCATGTGCAACCAAGATGTGAAATTCTTTGCAAGCATTTTATCGAACAGGTTCTGCGCATCAGACAAGCTCCCGCTGTCGCAATACATTTTGAGGAGAGAATTTTCCAGAAAATCAGGTGGATTCTCAATAGTTTTTCGCAGACGATCGTGAAAGTATTTACCCTCCGACAACAATCCGAAATCGCCGCAAGTTTCAAAGAGGGATTTAAACGTGTTTGGGTCTATAGAAACGCCTGCATCGTCCATTTCTTTGAGAAATTCACGAACTTCTTTGAAGTTTCCATTTTTTGCTAAAGAAACCAAGTGCAAATTCTCAACCTGCCCTGGTCGAATCGTGTCGGATATTTCGACAGGGCGACCCCGCAGAGAAATCCACTTCGGGATGAGATCAAAATTTGCAGATTTGAGAGCAAAACCCTTGCAATCACGAGTCTTTGAATTTAACTGTTCGGGAGAGAACGAATAATGAAGAACAGGGAAGGAACTCATCCGATACAAACCCTCGCAACAGTTCCAAACCTTGAAGTTATCGATCTTTAAACGGCGATCAGAGCGGTAAGAAAATGAAGAGATTATGCCTCTCGATCCCAAGACATTCGAAGAACAATTGAACGCTCGAGATTGCGCCAAAGCCGCTTGCTCAGCAAACAATTGATGTGGATTGCAAACTGCGACTGATGTTGTCGTTATGCATCCCAGCCAAAAAAATTAGATCATAAACACTAAACATAGAGGTTTATAGTCTCCAACTCCGTCAAAACTGAACGCCAGATTCTCTCTCCTCTGCAAAACCTCCCTTCTCTCTAGCTTTCGTTTCTCAACTCTTCTAAACTTCAACCCTTTTGGAATCATCCACAAACTCCATGGCCTCTGAGTATTTTCATTGAAAATCTCATTTTTCTGGTAACTATATGGCATTGCATCCTTCTGGAAAGCTTGACATTGTCACTTTGGATCAGGAAAACTCGTTACAGTTTAAAATTTAGCTTTGAGAGTTGTTCTGTAAAGCCCATTTTTGTTTTTAGTTTATGATTTGCTGCGAATTAGAAATAGCTCGGAAGTGCTTTTGAATTATCTGAATGTTTCCTGCATATAGTATCGTAACGCTGTATCGCAGGAGAGAAGAAGATGATTCGAACAAGCAACTGGCAAACAAAGCAAATGTCAATGGCGATTATTACCCTATACTTCATTGATATCAGAATTTACATACCACAGAGGAGAAGATCTCAACGGTACGGAAGAACCACAGCATACCTCCAATTTCTCAAAGAATTCAGCTTTACTGGTTTTCAATAATGTAGGAAGAGGAAAACAGACACCCATTTTCACACAGTAATGGTGTCTAGGCTTTATTCTATTCTCTAAGCTGAAGGAGAAGAACTGCGGAAACTCTTTTAGTTCCTTCAGATCCCTCCCCATCTCCACCACGAAGTAATTGAATTTGGGCTCCAAATTCTCCTTTAAGCTGTAGCAGAACAGTTGAGGGAATCTCCGGAACATCGTCACGGATTCTCGGTGTGAAAACCCTAGGTTTTCTACGTATTCTATTCGGGGAATAAGCTTCTCTTCAACGCTGCACGAGAGTAAGGATGTGTGTTTGTTAACCTCTGAAATTCCGATGCTTTGGAGGAAGTAGAGAGTCGGCCGGAGCTGATTCTTGACGCTGCAGACAAGCAATCGGGGGCGACGGTTTATCACGCGCTTGAGATCGACCCCGGAGACTCCGGCTTCCCGGAGAAGGAAGGTCAGGACGGGGACGATGCTGGATACTGGCGAAGTGAGAATATCCGGGCACATTCCGACGATTCTCCGAAACTCAATCGGTGAGAAATTTAGAGAAGTCATGTAATCAACAATGGCTTTGATGTCGGCGATGGAGGTGGCGACGATCGGAGGGTGGTCAGCGATGAGAGAGAAGAAGTCGATGCCGATTGAATCGAGGTAGAGCATTTTCTCCTCGAACTCAAAATGGGGATCACGAGAGGGAGGCGTCGGCAAAGATTGGAGAGGGGGAGAAGCGGGCAAATCCGGGGTCCGAGGCGGTAACCTTCGCGGCAGAGACACGGCGGTTTTGACGGAGGAACTGACGGGAAAGCTGAGGAGTTTGGGGGGCGAGAGCGAAGGAAAATCATGGAGAGAAGAAAGAAAGTTGAATTGCAGAGCAGTGTTTTTCATTGTCTTGACTTCTACATAATTAGGTTAGATTCTGCAAGGACGCAACTCGAACACATTTCTGTGGCGATGAAGATGGATAAGGAGTGTGCTTATCCGAATTCCATTTCTTAGATAAGAGATGAGTTGCAGAGGAGAGAGAGAGAGAGAGAGGTCTGGCCCAAAGAAAATTGGGCTGAAACAATGTCCATGAACTCTTGACCAGCTTTCAAACTTATCCTCTGTACCTCCATTCACACCACTTCTCGACCTCTCCTCCAATGGCTTCCTCGTCTACCCTCACAGCTCTCATCTCTTCAAACCCTAAGGTTTTCTCTTCCAAATCAAATGCTGCTGTGGCTTCTGTCTTCAAGCCCTCGCAATCTGTGACTGCTCCAACTTCATTCTTAGGTCTGAGGAAATCCATTCAGTCTTCACCTCCCTCGATTTCCCTGACCCGTGGTTCTCGTTCGACTGGGAGCTTTGTAGTCAGGGCTTCTGTAAGTGATCCTTTACAACTTATTCTCCAATTCTATCGAGTACATCTAATAGTGTTTATGTTTTCCATCCATCTGCTCTGTAGTCAACGTACATTGGTTCTTCTTCGCTTTCTTGGCGTTTGCTATTCGTCACTTTCCTTCGTAACAGGCAACTAGAAAGCACTGTGCTTTTAGATTTTAGTATCATTCTGCAATCATGCTGAAACGACTATTCCGCCATTAATATTGTTGCTGTTCTGCTCTAAGCATCTGATGTATGATGAAGTTCTTGATGAATTGATGTAAAGAAGAATGTAAAATACAAGAGGTAAAAATGCTTGGCACATTTCATTGGGGAAGATTTCTACTGGAAATTGATACTGAATGATGATATTCATGTTTTAAGTATGTCTCGAATAGATGAACAAACTACGCAATTTTGGCCGTGTTAATGGCGATAATCATCTCCAAGAAAAGGGCTTCTCTTAATTGGGAATTTTTTCGTTCCTTTCTTTTCTTTTATAGAATGAACTTCCCCTGGTTGGAAATGTAGCACCGGACTTTGAGGCGGAGGCAGTTTTCGATCAGGAGTTCATCACGGTAATCTATTGGGAAACCATTGCAATCTCACAAGCTTCAATTTTATATAATAGAATGAAAATGATTAACTTTTTGTTGTCTCAGGTTAAACTCTCCGAATATATTGGCAAGAAATATGTGATTCTCTTTTTCTACCCTTTGGACTTCACATTTGTTTGCCCCACAGGTCAGCTTAGCCACAACTCCCCTGAAGAATTTTCAATTGTGACTGATTCTTTGTGAAATTCTACACTTTCATTTCTTTATTTTCCAGAGATCACTGCTTTCAGTGACCGATATAAAGAGTTTGAAGAGCTTAACACAGAAGTATTGGGTGTTTCAACTGACAGCGTGGTATTTTTTCCTTTAATTAAGCAGCTCTGTTACTTCCTTCTTTGGCCTGTTTTATTTGTTCTTGGTTGCCGGTTGTGGAAATATCATTAAGAAATCATGCTATAGTTATATAGTTTAGTCTGGAGTTACTGTTCTTATTTTTATTTTGGCGTTGTATTTCTTTCTTTAATCTGGGGTTCAAATTTTGAGGAATTATGTTTCTTAATTTCGTGTCTCTATTCGATGGAAGAATGCTTATAGTAACTGTCAAGGGGAAATGGTATTTTTGGCATAAACAGGCATTTTCTGCAAGTTTATATTAGATTTTATCTTCGGCTCGTTTGCTTAAATCAATGCAACCCAAACAATCCAGTTCTACAACGGTTCACCTGACAAACATAGTAACAATGCTGTCTTTTGTGAAGTTCTCGCATCTTGCCTGGGTCCAAACCGACCGAAAGTCAGGAGGTCTTGGCGATTTGAATTATCCGCTAGTATCTGATGTCACTAAATCCATTTCCAAATCTTTTGGAGTGTTGATTCCAGATCAGGTATGGCATAACCTTTCCTACTATTTTCTTATCAAACAAAATGGTTTCAAGTCTTTTGGGTATTAAATTCCGTTTCAAGTTTTCCATTTTTCACTTAGTTTTTCTGATCAGATCGAGAGTTACTATGTGTTCACTTTTCCGACGCAGGGAATCGCACTAAGAGGGCTGTTTATAATTGACAAGGAAGGGGTCATCCAACACTCAACAATTAACAATCTTGCCATTGGTCGGAGCGTCGACGAGACAAAGCGAACACTCCAGGTCATCTCATTCACACCATCTCTGCCTGAAATTCTTACTGCAAAATATTTATAAATAGGAGGTTAAAGTGAAAGTCTGGAGATATGAATGAGTCTTCGATTGCAGGCCTTGCAATATGTTCAGGACAACCCGGACGAGGTATGCCCGGCCGGATGGAAGCCCGGAGAGAAATCGATGAAGCCGGACCCTAAGCTCAGCAAGGAGTACTTTGCTGCAATTTAGAGCTGGATTTGGTATTGGAGTTTTGGTTAAGAGAAACGCCATGTAATAATAACTCTATTTATGTGAATTTCGAGCACCAGATTGCCAACACGGTTCTACGAATTGCTGTTGTAATTCCAAATGTATATTTATTTTGGGATATTTTAAATATGTATTAAGATGTCCATTGATATTTGTCATTTGGAGGAGTAATTTGTTCTCAATAGATTAGTGAAGGTTTAAAAATGGCGGAAATATTTTACTTTTTCAAATGACAGCTACACTTTAAAAATGGGGTTTTTAATATTTAATTATATAGTTGTATTCACTTTCAAATACGCGACGGACGAATATCTTATTAAATGTTCTTATTGCGATCGGATCATGATGCTATTTCTTATCATTTATATTGTATTGTGTTGTTATATTAGTATGCAAGTGTCGAACAGCTGAGTATTTTTAATTTAATTTAATAAATAATTTGTATTTTGTTTACTAACATAAAGGTCAAAGGTTTAAGAAAAACCATCTTAAAACAGCTGAAGATTCGCTATTGCAACTAGTCACCGTTTCCATGCCACTTCTATAGTTTATTATGTTATCAATTTTTACATAAATATTCGAAATGACTTGTGAATTAATAGCTTTTCAAACTCGGATTTATTATTTTATAGGAATTGATTTAATCCTAGTTTATATTATAATATTTATTGGAGAGTTGCAAATCACCTTAAACCAAAATGAGAACCAACGGCTTAGCCAGCGAGGGCATAGTTCGGTTGGTTCAAGAGTGGTAGATTTAGAATCAGAGAGTCACAGTTCGAAATCTGCGCTGTCTCAGTGTGAGAGTCGTTACTTCCAATGTGGGGAAGTTCATTGGGACAACAGGTACGGGCCTCCTTTCTTTGGGTCGCTGAGTCACTGTGGTTTACTCCCTCGTAGTTTGTCGGGCCGGGGTGTGAGGACCTTGAGAGCGAAAGATATCGCCTTTTGGAACCAGAGAACCATCGGCTTAAGTTTTATTAAAAAAATTAATGTGTTATGAGTCGTATTTTAGGATCAAAGATTCATTTTCTTGTCAAAATTGTAATCGATGAGAATTTGAGACCTTGGGGGGTTCCTTTTGTGTCATAACCAGACCGAACAATTACAATCTAGTTTAGCCCGCGTTTGTTTTGCGGCTCTTGTAACATAAAATTAAATAAATTGGGTCAAGACGTCGTTAATGGGTTAGTTATACTATAAGGTAACCCGTTCGGGTCTCCGTTCTCGAACCGACGTTGAAATCACAGCAGAATGATGAATCAATCAACAAAATGAGGCAGTAGAGAATATTATTTTTCAACGATCAAGCATCATGTTCATGTAAACAAACAATAGCAATCTGAAGAAGACCAAATCTAGTAAACAAGAAAAAATCGAAAAGAGGATCATCACAGAACAAATATCTCCGAAACAACGAGGAAGTTTATCGGAATCTACATCTGATCATCAAAGGGCGTACTTGCATTCGGTGGTCTCAAACGTACCGCTTGAATTACCGTCGGTGATCATCGGAACATTCAAATCGCATTTCACCTTCGGTTTGTAGTGCCCGATCTTAAACCAGAGAATCTTGAATCGGATTCGGAGATTGAGAGTAATGTTGATGCCGAAGATCCCTTTGTCTTTATCGGAATTGAACGCAGAAGCTCCGTCTGAGCCAAGAAGAAGCAGCTGTTGACCGTCGAAATTAGGGCTCAGAACCGTGGTGTTCTTTTTCCCCTGATAAAACGGCGACAATCCAACCGTATTGAATCGCTGGTCCTGGTAATACGCGTTCGCCTCGATCGAGTCGTAGTAGATCCCAATCCGCTTGTTAGGGTTTCTGGCGGAGATGTTGAGGGCAAGATTGTAATGAAGCATACCGTCAGTCGCACTGTAATTGAACTGGGTGAGAGAGGCGTCGGTGACGTGATACTTGAGGAGATTGGGGCGGAAAATCAGCCAGAAAATGAAGACGAGGACACCGGCGATAACAAGAAGGGTGATAATGATTTGGAAAATCAAGCTGAAAATACAACCGCAACAGCACTTAAAAAGGCAGCCGAAGCAACCGCAGCAGCCGCAGCCACCGCCGCGTCCGTGGCGATTGTAGTCTCTTCGCGGCGGCGGAATGGAGGGGCCGTAGTAGGCACCGTTGAGATGAGAATGCTCACCGGCCATGGCGGAAAGAGGTGAAAGGAAGAGGAGAATCAGGGTAGAGTAGAAAAGTAGATTTATAGGAAGAAGAAGAGGAAGGCGAGTGGGGGAGTGAATCGACGCGGTTGCGTTATCTGCGTGGAAGTTAAGGATGGAGGCCGTCGTGGGAAAACAAGAACGATATCCATTTCAACGCGCTTTTACATTATTATTAAATGTAATTAAAATTATTAATTTGAGTTTTAAATGATAAATAGAATATAATTGCGCTAAGCTCGTTGACTAGGTCAAAATAAAAGAAGCTTAAGTTGGCATTAGGAACAAAAGACGGGGTCATCTTGTAATTTTAAGATGTTAGTTAATTTATTAAATATTTTCGTTATTTTTAAAGACTTTTCTAAAGATAAAAAAATATAATAATAAATTTATAATTTTATTTATCTCATTTAAATAATTAGATAAATAAAATTTGAGTTAATGATTAAAAATTAGATAACAATTTTCTCCAACGTAAACACGTGACATTCATTGGATGTACGTAAAAAAGCCAATCAAGATCATTCTTGATTTATAGGAAGACTCCAATCGCCTAGCACGTGACATGTTGGACCCGTCAATTTGTGGAAAAATGGAATCTACAAATTGACACCCTTTAAAAAAACCCAATCAAGATCATTCTCGATCCATCCATTTTAAATCAAGGGGTGAGGATGATGCGAAGTTTCTTTCAAAATTGGAAATCAATTCTTTTTTTAACAGAGAACCAAATCGAGAGTGAACTAGAATTGAACCGAAATCAAAATCAAGGAAACCGGGATAAAAACCGGCTTTAGAACACTAAGAAAGATAACCCACTTTAGAACACTAAAAAGACGCCAAATCTACAAGTAGTGGTTGCATAAAAAGAAAGCATATAAAATTAAGAGATTAATCAAATAGTTAATCAATTGTAAAGAGGCCGTGAAATTGTCACTTTCCTTGCTGCAATTATTATTTAGGCATGGAGCTAAGGATATGACGAAAATGACCCTCAATTGCCCATGTGGAAAGTGGGCCGCTTCCTTTCTTTGTCAACCCTAGTTTTTTGCCTAATTAAATTTTAGACCCTTCTTTCTCACCTCTCGCATTTTATCTTCATTAATTCTAAAATTCTAATTAAATTTTAATTAATATAACTAAAAATTAACGAAAAATTTTAATAAATCAAGCGTTTTATTATTTTTATTTCGTTTATATTTGAATTTCACAAAGATGAGGAGTGCATCTAGTAAATGTAACATATTTTCATATTGGGTTTTTTTTATTATTTATTTATTTTACAATTAAAAGCTTATAGGCCCGTGTATGATAAACAAGCATAGAGATAAAATAGGAAGAGATAATAAAGAAAAAATAAGGAAACTAACGGCGTTTAATTGGCGTGACGGCGCTCAGACACTGACGCTACACCGCTGCACCAGTTGGTACTTCACTGCGTTATTACCGACGATGATCCCCGCCTGAGGATTTCCGAACACGATCGTCGCCGGACAGGTGGCGTACAAGTGATATTTCCCGGTGGTGAAAGTCCCGACCTTCCACCGCACACGCGCGTCCACTTTGATGAGCAGAAGAATCCTCCCCAACGCCCGATCTTGATCCAGCGCCACGGCGTTGTACGGCGCGACGGGGACCGACGGGCCGTAGAGGTAAGGAGACCAGACGTTGACATCTTTGTGGCCCTGATAAGTCGGCTGGATTCCGGTCCGGAGAGTGATCTGTTGGTTCCGGTAGACGGCGTAGACATCTAGTTTATCATAGTAAACGCCGATCTTGTCGTTGGGATTCCGGGAAAACACGGTGACTTGAATGTACGAGGTGAGGAGATTCGGAGAGGAGACGTTGAAGGAGTAAACAGTGGCGTCTTGGAGAACAAAAGAGGGCTTCGACGGCTGCAGAATAGCCCAAACGACGAGGATGGTGACGAGGATCACAATTATGAAGATGAAAATGGCGGCGAAAATCCGCCGGAAAAAGCCCCGCCGCTCTTCGCCGTGGTGGCCGCATTCCTTCGCCGACATGGCTGCTCCGGGATCTGCGGATCAGAGGGTACTCAGTTTCGCCTCTTCAGTCTCTGAATTTCTCTCTCTAAATGACGAATGGTGGAGAGAGAGAGAGAGAGAGAGAGAGAGAATTGGTGGCTGGTGGAGTTATATAAAAGTCTGGTTTTTGTGAGGTGGAGGATGATAGTGAAGATGATGTCTCATCATGTATGGATGGCTGTGGAAATTGGTATAAAACTTCGTCTCTTCTAGGTAGTAGCTACTAATCGGACGAGCTCTTCATTAATTAATTAAATTATTAATATAATAACGTCTCTTTTTTAGTCTACCACTTCAATTATTAATTCGATTAAAGTACAAACTAAATTCATGCACTTTCTTCACTGTGTTACGCCACGCCCGCCAGGTCCATTACATGGTCAATAAAATTAAATGCCATTAAATTTACATAATTTTAACGAAAATTCAAATATGTGTTTCCATTGCTTTAATTGATTATGTCTTCAACAACAATTTTTCGAACCCTATTTGCTCAATTTAATATTTTTCAGTAAGTCCAATTATTTTTCTTGATATATTTTTTGATGTGTAAAAAAATAATTAATAAAATAAATATAAAAATAATTATTTTAATTATAATAAATTAAATACATTTTAAATTCATGCCCTATGTCACCCAATTGAGTTGAAAAGAAGAAATCGTGAAGGAGGAATGGATTAATGAAAATAAAGTCGGTGGAATCGTGTTATTAAAAATGACTAGCCACAAAACTCTCTCTCTCCTATTCCTCTCTCTCACTGCGTTTTGAGTGCTTGAACGATGAAAATGGAGGAGGGTTCTTCTTGGATCTGCATGATTCGGCCATTGTCGTACTGGGTATGCGTTAGATGGAGGAAGAGTGGGTGAATATACGTGGAAGAAGGGAGAAGCTAAGAAAGGAATCAATGCGAAAAAGGGGAGAAGGTAAGAATATTCAACTGGCCCCTTCTTCTTTTCGGAATGCAGGTAAGGGGCTCCACCTCAAGATCCTTCCACTTCCTCTGCCGCCGAATCATGACGGCGCGTTCCGTTCACGCGTGACCGGCCACGGCTGGTGGATCGGATGAGGACTTGAGCAGTTGGCATTCGAAAGAGACGACGAGTACGGAGGAATTGCAGAAGAGTCCAACCGGAAAGACGAGAATGTTGAGGGTAGTATTGGAATTTACATGGCCCTTGATTTCACCGGCCCGGCCCACCCAAGTACTTGAAAAATCAATTAATTTTTAATAATTTAATCAATAAAAGTCAAATTAAGTGGAGTACACGTCGCGCATTTTCTGCTAATTATATTAAATATTACAGATAAATATAATTTACATATAATAAAAAAATGGTTCTTTCTACAGTGTATAATTTACAAATATTTCGTCTATTTCTTCAATACCGACTTGAAAGCCCTACATGGCGAGTCCATATCCATATAACCAAACTCCTCAACAGGCTGAAAGCCTAGTCTGACCGGACTACACGAGACCCTCAACGTTTTCTCTCCGATCTGCGTTTCGCCGGCCATATATTTGCTCCGAGCAATCAACCTCAGTTCGAATTCCACTGACCCAAAATCTCTTTTCAGTAAAATTTGATCGGCGCCGGCCGAGCCCAGAAAATTGTCTACGGCGTCTAGTTGGAATCGGAGATACGTAACTCTATTCTGCTCCTGAACGAACGGAGGCAGCGACGTCGCAGCCAAATAACGCATTTCTCCGGCGAACCCAGAGGTTTCAAAACGATAAAGAACAGCTGCTTGAATTTCGTCGTAGTAAATTGTGATATGACGGTTCGGATTGCCGACGATTAGGGTAAAGTCCCAGGAGGCGTTCAGCTCCGCCGCCGAGTGGTTAACGGCGAAAGGGAAAACAACGACGGATTCAACTGTAAAAAGAGGGTTTTTAGGAGAATCGAGATTACGGTCGATTAAGCATGGAAATATCGCAACCAAGAAGATGATGGAGGAGATCATAATGAACAGCTGGAACAAACATCTCACTTTGCGCCGGCAGCTGTGGCCCGATAACGGAACGCCTTGGGGCTTGATCGTCGGCAGCAAAACTGAGTAACGGACGGCGGTAGAAGGGGCGGAGGCAACCAATATTTCAGAAATACCGATGGACGCCGCCATGGGAGAAAATCTCAGGAGCTGAGGGGAAAGCACAGATGCTATTTGCTCGGTTGTTTAAAATTAATCAAATGATTTCCGTTTAGATTCTGAGATCTTTTCAATTACTTTAAAATTACATATAATCTTTGGTATTTTTCAGTTGCGACAAAATTGATTTGTAACATGAACAGTGGGTTGCATGCACGATGGACGTGACCTAACTTGCTTCACACTTTTTTCACTGGCTTCCATTTCCACTTTCCAAATTATCCAACAATTACCCAAATTTGCGTAGAAAGACTATTCTATCCATCGAGATTTCAGATCGGAGATCGATTTTTCTCCGATTTAGAGAACCTGGTCGAGAGATCAGCTCGACATCGTTATAAACCGAGAGAGATAAACCCTTCCGAGCCATTTCAATTAGCCAAAGTTCAATATGTACACCATCAATGGAGGAAAAGGCTTACCAGCATTTAAGAGCTTCATGAATATAAACAAGGCATAAAAGTTGAGATCTCTTAAAGCATGAGAAATCCCCAGCTTAATCCACCACAATGACCAGAATCAGAAGAACACAACCGTGAAATCTACAACAAAAATCATCGAGCGATTAAGAGGAACGAGCAGCTCGGGAAATCGATCAACGCCCATCGATGGATGTAAACGACTCGGCAAAACCGGTCGGCCTGGCCGGAATACTCCCTTTGCTGTCTTCCAAATCGATTGTACTCAGATAGTTTCCTTCCACTTTCTGCCAATCCTTAACCATCTGATTAAGGGGCAAACTGTAATCGATCCCAGAAAATTCATCGGTCTCGTTGTCAAATGGTTTCCACTTCTCAACGAGCGAGGCGAGCACGTTGACGACGTGTCCCATGTCCGGCCGTTGGCTGGGCTCCCTGGCAGTGCAGTGCCCGGCTAATTCGGCGATTATTGAAATGCTTTCGAGTTTGTCTTCTTTGTTGTCTAAAGCTGGGTCGATGGCGGAGATCAGCTTCTCTTTGTTGGATTTTATGTGCCAAAACCAGGATGCTAAATACTGGCTTTCCTCTGATCGTTTCTCGTCGATCGCCATCAGCCCCGTTATGAGTTCCATTAACACAACCCCAAAGCTGAATACATCGGCTTTTGTCGTGATTTTCCCCGTCACTGAAGAATTTCACACATAAAAATCGTAAAAAACGGTCAATCTAAGAGAATTGTGTTGAATGAAAGGGGAACAAAGAAATCATACCAGCATATTCTGGAGCTAAGTATCCGAAAGTGCCTGCAAGACGAGTCACCACCGATTTCTCCCCATCGGGTGCCAATTTCACCAATCCAAAATCGGCGACTTTCGCTCTAAAATCGTCGCCAAGAAGGATATTCGCAGATTTGAGGTCCCTGTGGATGAAACTCTGGTGGGCTAGGCTATGGAGATACTCCATTCCTCTAGCAACATCCAATGCAATATTTAGTCTCCTTTTCCAAGAGAGAGGCTCCAAATTGAAGCTTTTCCAATTGAAGAGAAGCTGACTCAGAGCTCCTTGTGGCATATACTCATAAACAAGAATTTTCTCATTTCCTTCAATTGCATATCCCAAAAGCGATACCAAATGCCGGTGCCGAACCTTCGAAAGCACGCCAATTTCTGCTTGGAACTCGTCCAATGCTTTTCTGCTTATAACGCCGCTTTCCATTCTCTTCACGGCTATTTTCGTCCCATCGTCTAATTCTCCTTTGTAAACCACTCCAAAGCCTCCCCTGCCTATCTCATTCGCCGGGGAGAAGTTTTTCGTCACGTTTCTCAAAACTTGAACCGATATGACTAAATTCCCAGCCTCGATGACGTGAGATTCGCCGATTCCGCTGCTGTTTATGCTTCCAGGTCCACTCCCTGTTACTGAAGAAGTGCTTCCATTAGTGTTATTTGCGGCGACGACCTTGACCGTATTGTCCGAATAAGATGGCTCTCTTGGATGAATCACTAAGGAACTTGGTGGTTGGGACCGGTGTTTCTTCTTATTGCATAAATAGATTGATAAAAGAATTGCCAGGAGACCTACAAACACAACAATAACCACAGGAGCTATGATGGAAACCAAAAAGGATGGTTTGAATCGCTTCGAATCCACTTTCACCGCCTCCGTTGGATTAGAATCTGATCCCGCAGCAGGAGAGGGCCTGCTATTAGGGGAGGAACCTCCGTTCCCGGGCGTTGATGTTGTTGAATTACTTCCAAATAATGGATTGTTACTAATTACAACCTTGACAGATTGACTGAAAGCAGGCAAAGGAGGAGAAATATTGTTGCCCGTTAGATCCAATAGTTGTAGCGATTGCAATGCAATCCAATTCGCCGGAATCTGACCACTCAAATTGTTGTTTGGAAGTCTAATCTGGGTAAGAGAATCTAACTGTGCAAGAGAAGGACTTAATGTCCCATTCAAACTGAACTTAGGTAGACTAATCAATGAAACTTTCTTATTCTCGCAAATAAGACCAAACCATGGCTCTAAACACGGATCGTTACCCGTCCAAGATGAAGCGAATCTCAAAGGGTAATTCATCTTGCCTAGAAACTCAATAAGCGCCATAACTTCAGGAGCGCAGGTGATTCCTGGATTTGATTGGCAGAATGAGTTCGATGAATAACTCACCGTCGATGCTTTGAATTCCGGAATTGGACCCATGAGATTGTTATTGTTTAGATTCAAGCTTTTCAAACTCATGTTGGCTAAGCTATCTGGAATTAGACCAACAAATTGGTTTTCGTTGAGATTAAGATTCTGCAAAAGAGTCAAATTTCCAATGCTGGCCGGAATCGTCCCTCCAAACTTGTTACCGTGGAGCCACAACGAGTTTAACGATGTCATTGTCGTCACCACATCGATCGAGCCACTCATTCCATCTCCATCTTGGTTATTCAACCAAATCATCTTCAAAATCATACCACCAAAACTAGCCGGAATTTCACCGGATAATCTATTGTTGGACAACAACAACACCGTCAAGGAAGACATAGTGCCTATAAATTCGGGCAATGGACCCACCAAATTACAACTCCGGCAAGTAAGATTGGTTAGCTGAGCTGAATTTCCCAGCTCAGGAGGAAACATCCACCCAGTACTACCATTCAAAACATTGTTATCCAAAGCCAAAACTTCTAAATTATCAAGGCCGGTGAAGAAATCTGCAGGGATCGAACTGAAATTATTGAAGTCGAGAAAGGCATACCGGAGATTCTTCATACCATTGAAGGTCGGAAGTGGACCAGAGAAGTTGTTCTCTTGTAAACCCAAATTTGAGAGCATGGAGAGCTGGTTAAAATTTCCAGGCAAAGAGCCCTGCAATCCTAATCTTTGGACTTGAATCTGAGAAACCTTGTTTCCTGTACAATATATATTCGGCCATGGAGTTCCACAAGGATCGCCGTTGTTTTCCGGCCATTTCAAGACCTCCGGATTGAGCAACCCATTTCTGAACTTTTTCAGAACGTCAAGGTCATTAGGGTCTGTTTCACAGAAACTTATTCGAACTAGTAAGGCTAGAAAGACTGAGAAAAGAAGCTTTTCCGCTCGACGGTCATCCATGGCGGATCTGGGAGAAAACCATTCGCAACCAGAGAAAAAAGCTTCAAATGACCATCAACAGCAGCTGACGCGAGAACCCAGATGAAACAAAGGAGATGAGGTTGGGAAAAGTGAACAGCCAGATTATTGGACTCCACAGAGTTAAAAAAAATCCACATACACTCCCCCAACAATACTGTTTATCCGCCATTAACGACAAAAACGGAGCTTGTAATTTGTAAAGCAAGCGCAGTGGTTGGGGACCTCAGATGACACTGATAACAACAAAAATCATCGAAAGACAGATCCAAATGCGGAGAAGTGGAGAACAGAAAATAAT
The DNA here is from genome assembly GCA_003255005.1 of Begonia fuchsioides. Lineage (NCBI taxonomy): Eukaryota > Viridiplantae > Streptophyta > Magnoliopsida > Cucurbitales > Begoniaceae > Begonia > Begonia fuchsioides. The sequence continues at coordinate 483,666 of QAOC01006652.1, forward strand.
CTCCGTCGCTCATCACCACCGTAGACAGTGGTTTATGGAGAAAATATAATTAAAATATAATTAATTCAGTTAATCGTAGCCCTTTCGGAGCACCAAGCACACCCTAAATTTAGTCAAACTCTTGACTTAATAATAGGCTCATAACCTAATAGCTCCTACTAAATTATTAAACGTAATTAATTAAAAAGATAATAATAGTACTTGGGTAATTAAAATTAATTATTGATGGAGTAAATAAAATAAAAAAAACCCAAATATTATTATAAAATAACATTTCAAAATTAAAAACTAATAAGCTATAAATTAAAATGTCATCTTATTTAAATACTAACTGCGTTTTATTTAAAATAATGAATGTTCAAAACATTAGTATCTAAAATAAAAATATATGATAATAAAATGAATATAAAATCATAATTTACTAATAAAATTTATTATTAAATTTATAAATAGTCATAAAATTGTCACTACCAATGAAAGGTCGTTTATTCAAATGCTGGGAAAATAATTGGGCAAAATTAGGTTAACTAACATGGTGAAAAGAGAGAAAGTCAGTGGCACTATTGTAGATATCTGCCGGATGTGGCGTATGAAGGCCTCGTCAGTTACCCTCAATCAACGTCATTGGAAAACTTTAGATCCGATCCGACGGTGCATAAAGTTTTGATTTTGATTGAGTGGGGCCGCGATATAGCACATGCCTGGGTCCCATATTGTGTTCTTCATTAGTGGGGTGTAGCAGTTGGGCCTATCTGGGCCCATGCTCTTGTAATAATTTGAGCCCATCTTAAAGAATTTAAATAGGCCTGCATTTATTCGTCCTCTAGGCCCAATTAAGGGGCCCACAAATAGCGTGTTCGTTCACGTAGATTTACCTTCCCACCTTTTATCGAAGAAGACCAGAACATACGGTCTAGGGTTTCGCTGAAGATCAATTTTCGCAGCCTCGGTCTCGATATTTTTTCGCCATGGTTTGCTCTCGACTCTTTTTGCTCTCTTTTTCTTGGTCTTACTTTGGATTTTGATTTCCAGCTGCTCCTGGGTTACATTCTTCTTTACTTTGGATTTTGATTTCCAGCTGCTCCTGCTTTACGTTCTTCTATCGATTTTGTTTCTTGTTTTGTCTGATTGTAGCCGCAAGGTGATTACATAGAGCTTCATCAGAAGCGATATGGTTACCGCCATGATCATTTTGAGCGCAAGCGTAAGAAGGAGGCGCGCGAAGTTCACAAACGCTCTGCTGTTGCTCAGAAGGTCAATTTTGATTCCTGCATTCAATGTTATCTGCTTTTATTATTTCAATTTTTTTCTCTATTATGACCATAATTTTCTCAACTTGTTTCTCAATGACTAATAAATAGGCGCTGGGTATCAAGGGGAAGATGTTCGCTAAGAAACGATACGCTGAAAAGGCTCTGATGAAAAAAACGTAGGCTTTCCTTCTATGTGTATACTCTTTAAAACAAATTGATTAATTGCTTAATTAAATTGGGGCATTGTTGAATTCTAAAACTGAAGTTGGCTGTATAAAATCAATCTATTAACAATTGTGTATATTATAAATTCATAGTATTTCTCTTTACTCATTTCAAACAGGTTGGCCATGCACGAGGAGTCTTCATCTAGACGAAAAGTTAATGATGATGTCCACGAAGGAGCCCTTCCAGCCTATTTACTGGATCGTGAAAACACAACTCGGGCAAAAGTAAGTTGAATCTACAATTTGATTAATCAAGGTTGCAGATGTTATTTTGTTTCCTAAAGTTGAATTCTGGTGTTCATAGGTTTTGAGCAACACCATTAAGCAAAAGAGAAAGGAGAAAGCTGGAAAATGGGAAGTTCCCCTACCTAAGGTAAGATGAATTATCTTTATCTCAGTGACATTTCAAACGCAACATGATTTATTTCTGGCCGTATATAAATTCTTACAGATTTCTTTGGTTTTTTTGGTATGGATAGGTAAGGCCCGTTGCCGAGGATGAGATGTTTAAAGTGATCAGATCTGGGAAAAGAAAAAGTAAGTATGCGATTAGTAATTTTTATTAGCACCAAGATTTCTTTTGGGTTTGAACTGCAGTTTTGGTCACTACATCTATAAAAACTCAATCTGTCTGTTTTTATCTTTACTCTCTTTCCAGCAAAGCAGTGGAAGAGAATGGTTACAAAAGCTACTTTTGTTGGACCTGGTTTTACCAGAAAACCTCCAAAGTATGAGCGGTTTATTCGCCCTAGTGGCCTACGATTTACAAAAGCTCACGTGACCCATCCAGAACTAAAATGCACGTTTAACCTTGAGATCATTGGCGTAAAGAAAAATCCAAATGGTCCAATGTACACCTCTCTTGGCGTTATGACCAAGGGCACAATTATTGAGGTATTCCATTTCTTTTGATGTTATCAAGATCATACATTAACGAGAATGGTGGCTCTGAAGGATTGACATTCTGGTGTGCTACTTGTGATATCAGGTTAATGTCAGTGAACTGGGTTTGGTAACACCTGCAGGAAAAGTAGTATGGGGTAATATTTTGATTTCATCGTTTTCTCAGAAACAAGAACATGCTCTTTAATTGTATGTAAGAGAGAAAGAAAGCAACAACCAGTCTGGCCTCAATTTGTCTATGTTTCTTGCAGGAAAGTATGCTCAGGTTACTAATAACCCAGAAAATGACGGATGCATAAATGCAGTCCTGCTCGTTTAAGAGCTTTGCCTAAGAGAAGTGGAGGAAGACAAAAGCCAATTAATGTTTGAAGTTCTTACGAGGAGCTGTGTCTTATGTGAGGCAAGTGGTTTCATTTTCTTCAATGTAACATTAACTGGCAATGGAAAATGAGACAAATTTTGATAGCAGTAATGGAGATTCATAGATTTATTTATTTATTGACTAGGTATTTCGTATTCAACCAGGCCCATGATGCTGTGTTCAAAATTAGTACAGGTAGAATAGGTTCAGAGTGGAATAGTATAGAAGCTTGTTTGGTTTGGTCGAGAAAAGCAGAACCAATCTAATCTATATCGAACCATGGGTTTTTTTTGGTTTTGGATCGATTTGGACTTTGGTTTTTGAATGTTTGGATTTCGATTTTTTTTATTTGAGTTTGGGGCTTTAGGTTATTTCGGTTGTTCAGTTTGACACCCTAGAAAGTTTTTTTTTTTAATTTAAATGTATACAATTTTATGAAAAACATGTAAAATCATGAGTTTGGCTAAGTTTCAGTTCGGTTCAGTTCTATTTTTTAGTTTTTTGGGTAAAACTAAAAAAAACTGACGGTTGTATTTTTTAGTTCGGTTCAGGTTGCTTGTTGAGTTCTATTTAAATAAAGAGAAAGTCTACGTTTACTCGTTTAATTTACATCTTTATTCTACACTCTGACGGCGTTTACATGTAAATTTCACCTAATTCAATATATGTTAAATTGAATTTGACGTTGTTGGCTATTTCCTTTAATAACCCCGATACAATACATTTATTTTTACATTCTCCTCCAATTACGTCACATTAATTGTTATCTCCAGTAATCGCTGATATACCGGCAGCCGATCAGAAGTACTGTACTTTCAATCGGTAATTTATTATTTTAGTTAGATTATGTTGCCTAGTAGTTAAAAAATCTTGTGTTTTTTGATCTTTCAACTCCGATTCGGGGTCTCCATTTGAATCTGAAGGTCCCTGAATCGGGGTTTGAAGTCTCCGTTTCATGAAAAATCGACGAACGGGGACTTCCAACCTCGATTCGTCCCCGTTCGTCGACTTTTCATGAAACAGAGACTTCCAACTTTGATCTGGGGATTCTTCGGATTAGAACGAGGACTTCCAACTCCGATTTACCTTTGGCCTTTTCGATTAAAGATTTGGTGGCCACAAATCTGAGCAGCTCAAGTATAGATCAAGGCCCAGATAACAGACATTAACATTATAAATACTTTTATTTAACATTTTAATTGTTGTCCCAGATAACAAACGGTCATGACAAATAATAACAAGTCCTCCACATATATTACAGAGGTCTGTGTATAAGATCCACAATAGCGAAAGTGGGCGTCACGATATTGCCAATTGTGAAAAAAGGTGGACTTGAAAACGGACTAGATGACTCGTCTTTTGTGGACCAGCCTTCATCTTTCCTAAGCCACCCATTCCCTCGCCTTCTTTATGTTTCTACAACTCTCCAGGTTACTTGTGCGCGTTAATCATGTGAACGTTAGTTTATTTCATTAACGCGCTCAATTATTATCATAAGTTCATCGCTCTAAACGATAAGATCGTAGCTATGCTTATTTACTTTTGTTAATTTGTCCGTTGTACCTCAAAAAGAAAACTCGAGTAATTACAAAAACCGAATTAAGACCGTCTTAGACCACGGCTCCATGTGATTAAGACAAAAAAAAAGCTTGGCATGAAATTGACGGTTAACGTTAGAGGCAACGCGTGAATAAGTTTTGTGCTTCAAAAATCAATGGATCCAATTTCATTCCAGAATATTCGTTGATTGGCTCAACGAAATCGAAACATCCTATTCGAAACCGCCACGTCATCGTTGCACGTGATACTCAACCACGTCATCTTTCTTCAGGTGGGCCTACCTTTCCTTCCCGGCGGCGGCCCATGTGAATAAAACGGAAATCCCACCGTTTCGATGGAAACGATTTTTGGGACGATGCTATCTTCTTCTTCTTCGTCTTTGCAGGGCTTTCGATTGCTTTTTCTCTGTTTGGCTTGGTGTTGATTACTGATTCGCCTGAAGATTGATCTTTGTAGAAGCTTTATGCTGCTATGGTGACGGGAATTCAAGCTTCTTCGTCGACGGACGCTTTCTCCTTCATATATAAAGGTTGGAGGGAGGTTCGGGACTCGGCCGACGCGGATCTCCAGCTCATGAAAGACCGAGCTAACTCGTTTAAGAATTTGGCCACTTCTTTTGACCGTGAGCTGGAGAATTTCTTCAACTCTGCAACTACGTTCTCTGTCCCTGCCATTCGCTCCTCTACACCAGGGGAGATCGAATTCGTCAAAAAGCTCCAGCCGAAGATATCTGAATTTCGACGGACGTACTCGGCGCCTGAGTTGAGCAAGAAGGTTTTGGAAAAGTGGGGGCCCAGGTCGAGAATTCGGATTGATTTGTCTGCGTTCAGAAGTGCGATTGGATCGGGGTTGGATGAGGGGAACGGGATTAGTGATTTTGATAGGTTAAGATTACGGAAGAAGTTAACGTTTAGGGAGTTTTGGGGGGAGTGGAGAGGAGAAAGCGAAAGTGAGGAGGTGCAGTCTAGTAGGGATTGGAAGCCTATTCGAGCCTTGAAGACGAGCCTGAGGGAATTAGAGAAACGGAGCTCGTCCACCGAGATTTTTGGAGGTTTTAAGAGCAATGAGTTCATGGAGAAAGTAAAATCAAGTTTGGTATGCTTCCCTCGTTTATTATTTGGTTGCATTGCTACGATTGTTTGTTGTTCAATTCTATGTCAAAGGTTTTGGTATTTCTCACTTCATCTGTCAATTAATGCACTTGGCTGCAACTGAGCTTTCTCTTCTGTAGAGGTTTAAAGCTGGAATTATGAACACTTTCAGGCACGTTTAGTAAACTTGAGTGTTCATTGGGCGATTGGGTAAAAAGAAAAAAGAATACAATGGATAATTGGTTCATGCAGTGTCTTTAATGTAAGGAGTATAGAATGTCTTTGTTACCTGTTAGGAAGATGAATTGCAATAAGTAGACCTTTGTCGATAGAAAGCCGAATGAGTTGATGATTTTCTCACCTAGGTGACCTCGTCCAATTGGCCGACAAGAATGAAATTGACTAATACCGACCATTTTTCTGTATGACTGAAAAGTTATGAACAATCAGTTGCTATTCCTTATAAAACTTGATTACAAACTGCTGTGGTTTTCTGCTCTTCAAGTTCATAGTCATATTTATTATTGATGACGATTTTGTGTTTTAGACAAGACATCCTTTTATAATTTTGACTGGAAATTAAATTGTTTAATGCCTGAAATATGCATAGGACAGAGAAATCTGCCCAATTGCCCAAAATATATACAGCATCCCATCATGTCTAACTTGCCCCCAATAAAGCATACTGCAACAGAGTGTTTTATCATGGTATTCTGCACGTTATTTGGTCAAGATTATATTTGAAGGTTCTTTACCCTGTTTATTTAGTTGGTATTGGGACATGTTGGTTTGGCCCATTGTGATGATATTTTATATTGATGCAGACATCCATTGTCAAGGAGCCTCAAGACTCGAAGGTTGGTTTCATTGATTGTATTATTGTATGATTACGTCAATAATTTGAGATTGAAATGGTGTCTTTTATTTCAAGTAGCCTTCAGTGAAGAATTGCATGTGGTGTGTGGTATTTTTTAAATTAATATGTTGGTAATGGTATCATTATTTGGATAAATTGTGGTGGCAATAATAGGGAACTCTATAAAAAATAGTTCACTTGGTTTTTTTTCACTCTCTACGAATCGTAAAATGTTTTCATTTTTGTATTTTACTTTGATTGTTTTTTTATGGATGGTCTTGTTTATTAACCAATCATAAATGTCTCATATTATATTCGACCGAGGGGAGATGAAGATATTTCTTCCTTTTTACACGATTCATCGCTACCTTGTTCTAGAAATTTCCACTGGCTTGTCTTGCCTGGAAATTAGTATCATATGTTGTGAATTATGAAAGATTTAATGTTGTATGGAGATGCATCCAATCTTTGAGTGTAATAGAAGAAAAAAGATTCATTTCATTATAGATTTTTTTTTATTTATCAAGATTGTGACATTCTGGTGTATAAGAAAGTGATGTTATTGCTACTATGAGTAGAATATATAGCGTGTTTAAATTTTCTTCATTTAGGCTCTTCTACTTTTGTTGCTTCCAAGAAATTGATGCTGTGTTAAATTTTGAGATGAAATAACAATAAATATATTCTTGTGTAACTAGGAAGTACGACCCTTGGATGTGCCAGAGCTTTTAGCTTGCTTGGTTAGGCAATCTGAACCATTTTTGGATCAACTTGGCATCAAAAGAGGTAAATAATCTTTTGTGACCTCGTTCTTGCACACAGAGCTTATTGATTTATGGTTTTCATTGATTTGTGGCTTTCAGTCATTTGAACAATTGATTTATCAATATATTTTCTATATGGTATGTTTTGAAGATTCTGGAAAGTAAATATATGGAACTTTGCTCTAGTCCTTTATTGTGACTTTCCTATTTTTTTTTCTTTAAGATTCGTTTTCTTTGGCATGAAACGAGAGAGTGGATGACATTCACATGTTACGTTAATAGTCAATAGCATTGTCAAAAAGTAGTGACATATTGGACTAAGTGATTTTTCACAGCTTATTTGGAGAATGAGAAGTTTAAGACTGATTGCTTCGTGATATTGGTGATGATGAATCAAATCTAAAAATATGTTTGAATTGCTTGGAGATTATAATAATTAAAAGTAGATCGAATTTATCATCTAAAAAAATAATTTCTTTTATTGGAATTTTCCAGCTTTCAAAGTTGCATTTAAAGTATCGATGCAATAATTGGTGTTGGTAACTAATTGCTCTTAAAATAGAGCTTTACTAAGGACACTGTGCAGTGTATTTTCGTGCCATGGATGTGGGAGCTTGTTAATTTTTACCCAAATAGATCAGCAAAAGGGTGAATCGTAGGAGCTTAAAAACCATTAAATGGTGAATTCTGGTCTTAAAGAGTTGGGTAGAAAGTGTCTTTAACAATTGTTTTTCACTTGTTATCGTTATTACCAATTTCTAAAGTCTACTATGTTTCCAATATGATGGCAGATGTTTGTGACAAGGTAGTGGAGAGCTTGTGTACCAAACGCTGGAATCCACTCTTATTTCACATTTTCTCTACAGAAGACACCTCCAATAACATAAATGATGATCTTTCCTCTAGAATAGCTAGTGTCCTTGAAAGTACAGGACATAGTTATGATGGTGGCTTTTGGAACGATCATGCAAGGTACGAACCATCGGATGGCAAACGACATGTTGCTATTGTCACAACGGCTAGCCTTCCTTGGATGACAGGAACAGCCGTTAATCCACTCTTTCGAGCTGCATATCTCGCACGATCTGCACAACAGAAAGTCACATTAGTCGTTCCATGGTTGTGCAAATCCGATCAAGAGCTAGTGTATCCTAATAGTGTCACCTTTGGTTCTCCAGAAGAGCAGGAAGTTTATATTCATAAGTGGCTTGAAGAAAGAATCGGTTTTAAGGCAGATTTTCAAATATCCTTCTATCCAGGAAAGGTGAACTCTCTTTCAGTTTTGATTCATCACCGTTGCCTCAGCTATTTGCTATGACTTATTTATGGCTCTTTTGCTTTCATTTTCAGTTCTCTAAAGAACGGAGAAGCATTATACCAGTTGGAGATACTTGTCAGTTTATTTCCTCCAAAGATGCTGATATTGCTATTCTTGAAGAACCAGAACATTTAAATTGGTATCATCATGGTAAACGTTGGACCGATAAATTTAACCATGTTGTTGGAATTGTTCATACAAATTATTTGGAATATATCAAAAGGGAAAAGTATGGTGCTTTTCAAGCTTTCCTTGTAAAGCACATCAATAATTGGGTTGCAAGAGCGTACTGTCACAAGGTATTAATTTAATCAAGCAACATCTTTGTTCAATTTATTTTATTTTTTCATTTTCTGTATCATATTTTGTAGATATCCTAGACAAATAGTTCCTTACCTGAAATTTTCTTCTTTTTGTCTAGGTTCTTCGCCTTTCTGCTGCGACGCAAGATTTACCAAAGTCAGTTGTTTGTAATGTCCATGGCGTGAATCCAAAATTTTTAAGAATTGGGGATAAAATTGCTGCAGATAGGGAGCTTGGACATCAATCATTTTCCAAGGGAGCATATTTCCTAGGCAAAATGGTTTGGGCCAAAGGATACAAAGAGTTGCTGGATCTTCTAGCAAAACATAAGAATGAGCTTGATGGTTTCAATCTCGATGTCTTCGGGAATGGAGAAGATGCCCATGAAGTTCAGAGTGCAGCTAAGAGGCTAGAGCTGAATGTTAACTTTCTTAGAGGAAGGGACCATGCAGATGATTCTCTTCATGGGTAAGAAGCTCTTATTACTTGGGATTTGTCTAATTTTGAATTTAATTACATTTTATGGCTAATTCACTAATGATCCAAAAGGCTCAATGCGTTTAATGTAACGCTTTTCATCATTTCATCTTGTTCCTTTTGATGTTGCTTCCACTTGAATAATTCAATTTGAAATCGAGTTAAAGTGATAAATTAGAAATTTCAACTATGAGTAACCTTAGTGACCAAGGGTTAAATTAATTTATGAGTAATGTTAGGTTTTTAGCATACATTTTTATTATACACGCTTATATGTTGAATTGTGATTAGTCTAGTTAAAGTATATTTAATGTGTTACAATTAAAATAATTATTTATAATATTTTATCACATCAATCACAAATTGATACATCTGTATTTATAATAATAAAGTATAGCAAGAAGATAAATCTAGAATTATCCTTAATTAATTAGATTTGGGTTGATTTAAAGATCAATATTTCTTGGCAACAACTATCCTTTACTTCTAATTTGAGTTAGATCCTTCAGTTTTTTTACCTAATTTTTTTCTCTTTTCTCATTTTTGAAGGTATAAAGTCTTCATAAACCCCAGCCTGAGCGATGTTCTCTGCACCGCAACTGCAGAGGCACTAGCCATGGGAAAATTCGTAGTATGCGCAGATCACCCATCGAACCAGTTCTTCATGTCCTTCCCCAATTGTTTGACATACAAAACATCCAAGGATTTTGTTGCTAAAGTGAAGGAAGCAATGGAAAATGACCCTTTGCCCCTCACACCAGAACAGCGATATAACCTTTCCTGGGAGGCTGCTACCCAGAGATTCATGGAGTTTTCAGAGCTCGACAAAATTTTGAACAACGAAAAAGACTCTTCTCTCTCCGAAAGTTCAAACAATGCTCAAATAGTCAGGAAATCAGCTTCGATGCCTAGCTTGTCAGACATGGTCGATGGAGGTTTGGCTTTTGCCCATTACTGTCTTACTGGGAACGAGTTTCTCCGAATCTGTACAGGGGCGAATCCCGGGACTCGGGATTATGATGCACAGCATTGTAAAGACCTCCATCTTCTTCCTTCTAGTGTGGAAAACCCCATCTATGGATGGTGAGAAGATTGATCATGTTGTATCGGTAATGTCTCTTGACATGTTAGTTTGAGGTTGAGTTTGTTAGTTATATTATGTGTATTTTTACCCAGAAATTAGTGATAAACTTCATTGAATATGTCTATATCGACCGTAACTTGGATGTGCTGCGATTAAAGGCGATTCGTATTGCCTGTAGCACAATGCAATTTATACCTTAATATTTGGAGGCTTTTATCGATGTATCTTTTTCTTGAACAACCATTCCATTTCCCCGTAACCGAGTAATTTGAAATTTGTTGTTGATTAATTCGGCAAACTCGTTGTGTTCATACCATAATTGATGGTTTATTCTAAGTTCTAATTTCTTTTGATTTCTTATTTGACCTTTTGAACTTTGTCGGCGTCATCGACAAAGTTCAAATCGGTAGAAAAGATATTAACTGGAAATTCAGCTTGATAATTCAGAGATGAAAAACGAGCTGAGCCGAGCATCATAATTCAACTCGAGGAAACTATGATCCCTTGTAATATTTCCAGAAATGTCAAGCTGGCTGCAGAAATACAAATACTTTGATTGATAAATCATCAGATTGCTTGCTTAAATTAGGGATTACACAACATCAACCCAAGAATCTGATCACCCCAAGAATCTAAAACGTTTGAAATGATCATCAGAAATAGACCCAAAAAAATCAAATGGTGATAAATCTTCTTCTGCTTCCAATTAGTCTCTATCTTGCTTGTTGTCCATTTGTTTTGATCGTGTCATCGTTTACTGTGATGACAATGTAATCATCGTCAGTTTCAGTGTTCTGAACAGGTTTGATCGTTCCTCGGTGAAGTATTTGAGACTTCTGTGGCGGCGGAGATTGTTCGAATCGAGCGAGACGAGAAAGTTCTTCGACAGATTTGGAAAGTTCTTCCACGGACTTCACTATTTCTACAAGAATGGAAGCCATTGTTGCAGCTTGAGCTATGGCGGCGAGGTCTTCTACGTCAAATGAAGCTGCTTGGAGTTCTAGTTTCAGTTCATCAATGGCGGCTTTCGCTTTTTCTACGTGAGAATTTGCAGATGACAGGCGTCTCATCGTTTTGATTTCCGAGGCTAATATTTTCAGAGCCTTGCTTGTTTCTGAACTCATCTTTTTGCATGGTTCCTCGATTCTTCTCTGAAACTGCAATACCACCTTTTCAAAACAAAGAAACATTTTAAATGTTACTAAATTTGATAAATTTTGGTCGATTTTTTCGCATTAAAAACAGTAGAAAAATGGGTTTTTTATACTTTATGATCAGAATTGATGCAGCAACTTATGGCTTCAATCTTGTAAGCGCAACTCCGAGTCAGTTTTCCGACCTTCAAATATTGCTTCCATGGATGCCGAAAGAGAAACCGGCCATGCCCAGGCTCCCATCTTGCGAAATTCGCCTGTAGAATTATGAAGATAGTTAGAGAGAGAGAGAGAGAAAGAAAGAGAGAGAGGGAGAGAGAGAGAGCCGACCAGAGTCTCCTCCGAACTCTGTGAATGGAGGACACTTTTATACCCACAAAGAAAAGATTTATCTTTCTCAAAAACTCCAACATCGCCATTTCCATTCTCTGACAGTTGAAAATATTCTCCAGCAAACCCTAAAAATTTCATCATCTTCCTCACCGACTTCGACAAAAACTAAACCTCCATAAAAAAATTAAGCGCAGTACCTTCCAAATAACAGGCCACCTTTTCAATGTTAGAAGCAACGGAATTATGAAGAGTTTCGCCGGCCCACACCGGACAGACAAAGACGGAAACAAGAACGCAGGTGGCCCCTCCGATCAGAATAGTGGAAAGCCGCTGGTAGGCCATCTCTAAAACTTTATCAACTCGATATCCAGAAATAGATATCAGGCTAAAAGTAAGTATAAATATCATAACTCCATAGTCGTATCTCGCTTTTATCCTCGGAAAAAATCTTGAAAATGTGGCTGCTGCAGCTGCACAGCAATATCTAAACCTTATTTTTCACAAATGTGATTGAAATTTAAGATAATCTGAGGAATTTTTGAAGAAGAAAGATTACCCAGAACGAAAACTAGAATTCCGAGCACAATGGGTTCTCCTTTATCTCCGAAGAGACTGGCCAAGCTTTGAGCTCCGATCCCTAAACCGCCGGCCAGAAGCGTTCCGAAACCTCTATTTAAACCTTTGCATAAAGTTGCACCTGCAAAAAAGATCGATTTATTTACGAAAAAAATTCTAAATCTTGACTGATGAATCTTATTTTGAGAAAATGGATGAGTTTTGAGTTATCGTAATTCGTACCCACTGTAAATTCAAAAACTACAATTACAGTAAGCACAGCCCACATTCCAGAAACTCCAAAACTATCGTACAGAGGTTTCACGTAGTATAGCAATGAAACCAATGTGAGAGCAAAGCCCACTTTTAAAGAGTGTATGATTCGTCTGGGATCATCTTCTCCGAGCTTCTTCGTCCTCAAAGCAGCTTCTGAAATCGAGTTCTTCAATTTCTCTGCAAATTCTTTCGACCTAGCAAACCCTGCTGCTAAAGCTCCTTTCTTTATTTCTTGACTGGCTTGTTCGACATCCATGGCTCGAGCTTACAGGAATGCAGAGAAAGAAATGATGGTGAGACGACGTAGAAGAAGAAGAAGACAGAGATATTTATAAGTGGAAAAAGAAAATTTATGTTTTTTGTTCTAGAGAGACATAGACTTTTTCGAAGCTTGAGCCTTGAGATATATGCGCTGACTTGGCCATTTTCAACGCTGTTTCAGTCTTTTTCCATTTACCGAAAAAAGCAATAAATATTAAATATCTTACTCGACTTAGATATAGTATAAAAACATGTCATCTTTTAAGAGAAAGAAAAGAGCACTTGGAAGATCAAGCTTCAAATACGTTGATATTTTATTACTGCATTTCTCGGCTTTCCAAATAACCACTTGGATCAACTAATTATACAGCAAATTATGTGTTAGAATCTCGAATACCGACAACGATTAAGAAAACGAAATAATGAGAAAGATACAAGGAGGATTTTCGTGGTAACACCAATCAGTGCACCTCCACGGTAGTATCATCAGCAAATATATTAGGGTTTACAGAATTAGAGTTACAGACATATGCCTAAAAGAAATAGAGGAACATGAGCCAACATTACGCTCTATCAATTGAGTGACATCTTAAGGCTAGGAACTTAATGGACATACAATTGATAACATAATTTAAATCAACTTTAAACAAAAAAAATACAAGTGTATATAATATATATATGCATGTATTGTCATGACTATTATTATAAAGTATTAATCATACATTAATTGTTTTTATTTTACTAATAATGTTTAACAATCGTGCAACATGGGACGAGGAGTAACCTTTAACATTTGTCTAGGTTTCCCGATTTTACAAAGAAACATTTTTTACGTCTAGTTACATGCGCGTCGTTAGTTAGTATAATGTTGCGATAGTGTATAACTTAATAAAATAGGTCAAAAGCATATAAATGATCAAATTATTTATTAATTTAAAATTTAAAATTTTGGAATAATTATTTGTGTAAATAAAATATTAATTTTACTAATTAAGAGTAAATAAATTGCGTATGATATTATGTTGTTTATAGTTTATAGTTTTTGTCGAATCTTTTTTCGTTCATCGTCGAGCAATTCAGAGGCCAACTTGGCAACAGGCTACATTGGAAAACTCAGCAACCATTACCGAGTAGGATCTGACTCGATCCTTCCAACTTCTCTTACTTTTCGTTTCTTCTGCTTTAGCGAAGAACAACCAGCCATCTCTCTCTCTCTCTCTCTCTCTCTCTAGATAGCAAACCCTAAAGAAGTGTTTCGGCTTTTTGGATATTAACAGTGTGCTAGTAAATGGCGAGAAACTAGGGTTTGGATCAAAGCAAGCTTTGTCTTTCATTTCCCACGTACACAGAGAGTGGGCAACTGCATGAGTTTGAAGACAACTTGGATAAAAAATTGTGGGTGAAATGATAGAGCATGAGAAGAGGGAATGTATGATATTTTATCCACTAACTTCTTTCTCTTTTTGGTACACTTTATGATTCTTAGAACAAAGAATTGTTTACCCAATAAAGCTTTCTAAATTGCAGGTGAGAGAGCTAAATTTTCAGATAATAATTGATCCCATGCGACATTCACCATCGATCGATGCAGATTTTCGTTTTAACTCCTATACTCGATCAGACGATCCATCATGTGAAAACAATAACGATTCAATATTTTATTGTTTATGATAGTTTAACTCATAGCAGTAGAATGTATAATCTCACCGTGTTTGACTAAGTAAAATCTGTATTATATATAAGTGCAGTTCTTCTCTCTTCCCAATAAAATGCTCTCACAGGTACAAATCTTACTACAAATACGCAAAGACTCAACTCATAACATACAATATTATGCTTCCAGCACTGGGAAAAAATAAACTCAAAGTTGAAAGCTTTATGCCTTATAGACATGTAATTTAAGGTGAGAATATCTATTGTACGAGGTGGAGTAATTGATTTTATTTGTTTTGATCGATAATCCAATCTCTCGAGCCTTGTCTTGAAAAGTTTAATCGCAAATTTACGTTGACTTTCTTAATTTACGACACTTAAATTATTATGTGACAAGTAAAATAATAAATTATGTAATTAATATAATAAATTAGTTACTTAGACCATGGTCCAGGATTGTTACGAAGCCTGACCAGATAGGTCAGTCTCCTTGCACCCAACATATCTGGGCTAGACGGCCTAAAGAACTTGGCTTTCGTCCCACATCCCATCCCAGCCCCAGCCCACAAAACTAACACCTACTAAAAAGATAATAAAAAGGCAATTTTCATGTCAAGAATTATATTATTATAATTATCATAAATATTATTATTTGAATTGCATCAGTTGAAACATTATCAATAGGAGAGAGAAAACTAGAGAGAGATTGGGTGAAGTTGCTCCATTTTCACTTGTCGTTCGTGGCGACCCTGTTGGAGATAAGGTCTAAATTTCAAACCCTAGAAAAGAAGCTCTCCAAGATGTAGTAGCCTTTATTTGCTCTCATTTACAATAAATAGAACAAACCTGGGACTTATGCTCCATCGATCATTTCAGACAAACATCTAAGTTTCCAGACCTTCTCTGTCTATTCCCATTAATACGATGTAGTTTACCCTCTCTCTTTCTATCATTTAACACCATTCCTCCAACCCTAGAACTCTCTACGTTCATCATCCATATGTAGCTCCAGAGAGAGAGCGAGAGAGAAGCCTGGACACTCCACAGTCAGAAACCCTAATTAGAGACTGGACCATTTTAAGAGAAGTGAAAACTTTGGAGTTTCAGCTGTTGCTTAGAACTATTTAATGAATTACCCATCGTCAGAAATGCTTCAACTCTCTCTCTCTCTCTCCAATAAATCATGTCTCCACCTCTGTCGTGACTACGAGGCTCATTACCCTACAAGCTAAGACACCTAAATGTAAAAAACTACGACAGCAAACCCCATATAAGGAGATTTGTTTTAACGGAACAGACATCTAAACAAGAATAAAATTTGATTAGAATAGCATCAATTAGAGAGGCTTGAAGAGGGCTTCAACAAAAGAGAATCTATTGATGTAACCATAAAATGCTTTATAAAGATTTTAATTCCACTCTTTAAAAAGAGCAGCCACTCGAGAGGACCCAGGAACTCGTTTTCCAGAAGGAAACTGCCAGAAAAAGAGTTGTTTTCAAGTCAGACCTGCTTCAAACTGATGAACAGCAGATTCTGAAGACGAAGGACATCATAGATTTCGTCATTTAAATACTGCAGTATGATAAACTGAACTGAAAGCATAAGCCGGCAAAAAAGGAAGAAACTGATAATTGGATGTCGTAGTTTGAAAGCACTGGAGATTTCCATGGTGGTTCATTCATCCTTTTTCCTGTTTCCACTTCCACTTTCGTTGCTTTCCGATGAACATTAATAAAATCATTTATTATTAGCTTACTCTGACGTAAAATCAATGATTTAGACCGACTTAAAAATTAAAAAAAAACATAGTACAGTAATGGGTGATCTGTGATCATCATCTTTTCGTTCGATAAAGACCCTTCAAAAAGCCAGTGAAAAGCAATCTTATCCGAAGTGCGATGATGATTGTTCGACCCGCGTGTCATCCACGCGCCTCCGAATCTGCGTGGCTCCTCCGTCGGCAGTCGGAGTAGATTTTTTCGGTCAGTCCAGATGAAAATACACTGTACATGAAATCAGCATCGACAAGCATCAATGAAACACGTGGCGGATGTAGCGACGATCATGCAGAAGCGGACAAGTCATCACGTGGCACGACGAGACGACGCGTGTCAAATCAAGCAACCGACAAGGACTAGGGGGAAGGGGAGTGGGCCCACGTGCATTAAGGAAAAGGAGGTTGCCTGGAGAGTCAGCTCTCTTCGCCATTGGTCAGTTTCTTGACCGGTTGAGCCAGGTAGGGCCACGGGTGGGGCCCGCTCGAGAATCCTGAGCAATAAGTTGGGGTAGGACTGGAAGAGGTGATGTCCAGTTGACGCGTGTACAGTGGGGAATGGGATGTGGGGACCACAGCTTAAGCAAAAGTCCAAATTAAAATGAATAATAATTGAATTACGATAAAATAAAAACAAATAAAAAAAGATGAAAGTGAGCCAACTACTTTTTAGACGTAGAGCTGGAACGCGGGGCCTCTGAATGAAGCAGGACCCATCTCCCTGCCTAACCTCACCCCCTTCCTTTAGTGCTTCTATGACGTGGCATTTGACAACCTTACAAAAATCAAAAAAGGTCTTAGGGAACATAAATTAAATCGAAATATCTAAGGATATGTTTTACGCTTGTAAAATCATGTGTTTGTGGTACTCTTTGGAGCCAGAGAATGTTGAAATTAGCATTGATGTGGGCTGATTTTGACTCAGATGTCATCGTCGTCTTAATTCGAAGATGAAACGGTTGGTGTCACGGGTTAATGACCGACAATGTTGTCCGATCCCGAGCATGTATGAATGACCAAACGAACATGGCCAATTGAGTTTCGCATCAGAATAGGACCATGCTTAACCAGAGACGTGCAAAAAAATGTCACTTAATTTAAGTTTCGAGTAATTTTTAGGTCAAAAAATGAAAAAATAAGAACCAATTAGAAGAATTAAGAGCAGCCCTTCTTGTGTCTTGTGATAGAATTAGTAGATGGGTCCTTCGATTTGAAATCGGAGGCCATTTGGTCAACAAGGAAGCTATCTAGTTGGATTGCTTGTATCCTTTTACATTTCTCCATTATTGAAGTTGATTTTTTGTGCAAAATCGAATAAGGTTTGAGATTTTTACGTCTCGGCGTGAAGCTTCCGTGATCTCATACGTCTCCAATTCGTTTATCTCAATTTTGTTCGTGTCGGCATAGATAAGACGACGATGTCAGATAATTAATAACTATGTTAGACATTCATCTCCTTCGTTAAAACAATAGAAATCAGGTCAAGTATTACCAATTATCATATAATCAGAGACTTTTTTCATCGACATCTTAAAATTTTAATTTCACCGATCACGTCAAATTAACATTTTAAACTTATAGGCATATCAAATGATACTAAAATACAATTATTTTTTTTCAATTGACCTAAAAAATTAGAATATTATCAACAATCTTCATGTCGTTAAACTCTCGTTAAGAGAGCCTATCTTTGGTATTTACTTTCGATTTACTAGTCATTGCTATCGATTATGATGATCGAGAGTGGGAAAGTAGATTGAAAAGGTTTGAAATTGAGTAATCAACTAACAAAAATTCTATCACGCTCAACTAGAATGCTAGAGATTGAGATAATGCTTGACTAACTCAGTTATTGAATCAACACTTACCCTCATGGTAAGTATTACCAGTACGGACATAATTCAGTTGACTAAAAAATGGTAAATTGAGTACAAGAGCTTAGGTTTAACGTCTGCGCTGTCCTAGTGTAGGAGTTGTTACCCATAATATTGAGGTAACTCATTGAGATATCAGGTAAAGGTCTCCTATCTCTGGACCGCTGAGTCACCGTGATTTAACCCCCTCACAAATTGTCGGACCGAGGTATGTCGAGGACGAGTGATTTCGACTTTTTTTTTTTACAAGTGTCCAAATGTAGCACGTGAAACAGCCGGATCTTAAGGGAACTTACTAAATGGATACACGTCTTTAATACCACTGTAGCCTCTTGTCCTCTGACGAACTCACAAGACTCGAAAAAAATCATTATTTTCCCAAATTTGTTATTATTCCTGCAGTCATTTTCTTCTGAAATTCACCTAAAATCAACCTCTTCAATCGTAACACTCTCTCGTCCCAATCATTTTGCTCGCTGGAATAGATTACATGCGTTATAAATAGCTCAGACAGCGAATACAGAATTCAATAACTATTATAAATCTTACATCCAACCACACGTAAACCCAGGGTTGGAAAACAAGGATAGAAGAGTTAAGAGGTGTTGGAAAAAGACATCGAAAAGGATAATGAAATGAACAGACGTTTCCTCGTCCCAGATGTCTGTACCTTCATCCCTGCACATTCATATAACACGTTTTTAATTAATAATATAGTTTTAATCCGATTTTCTCTCTTTAAGACTAATCGACTTAGTGCGTTTTGCTGATTTTCAGACGTTAATAATGGAAAAATTACTGAAAAAAAAACACGAGTAAAACATTATTTGTAGACTGATCTGACAGATGTGTTTCACATAGAATTCTGATCACACGAGCTCTAAAAAAGCTATTAATTTTAGTATTAAATTTTGAAAAATAAAAAATATAGCAGCGATATGTGTTGATTTTGGCAGGAATTTTTAAGAAATGTTATTGGAAAATGGAGAGGAAAATGGTGATAAAAATGAATGGATAATGCCATTGTTGCCATGGAGTGAATAAAATACAGGTGGGTGTCTCTCTCTCCTCCATTTGAGCTCCATCTCTCTTCCTTTCTTTATTCATTGTAACCCTTTTCAGCAGCGAGTCGCAGAGATCTTAAATCTGACAGGGGCTGTTTCTTTCTAACTGGCATGAAAACTTAGATCTCTCTCTCTCCCTCTCTCTCTCTCTCTCTCTTTCACTTATTTTCACAAGTTTTTCAGAAAATTATTCTTTCCATATGGGATTCAGATGATCGGAAAGCACGTGTGTTTCAGATTTAATATCAATCCAGGTATGGAAGAAAACTCTCTCTCTTGGTTTCTCCCTTTCTCTCTCTCCTGTTCAGAGAGTCGTAGTTTCAGTTTGTACACTGTTGAAGTAACTGATCTGAATCGAAACTCCAGAAAGAAGAAAACGAGTCGCCGATCGGAGATTTAAGACAGGTTACAGTCGAAAGCAAGAATTCGAAAGAAGTAATTAAGCGAATGGATCTGATTTATCGACCTGACTTTTCTAAGATAGCGTTTCTTCAATGAGCTTGGCAAGAATTTTGCCAGAAACTACAAATATATGCTTTCTTTGGAATCGATTGACTCTAATTTGTAGCAGCTGAGTTTCCTCGATATCATTCTTTTAGAGAGAGAGAGATTTGGTGGGCGGATTTTAAGGTTAATTCTGTGTGGAAACCGGCCATGGCCGTGTCTTAGATTTGTTCATGTGAAGGTTAACTGAAGAAACGCTGTTTCTGTTTTCAGGGAAGTAAAATAAAATTCCGACACCGATGGCGACGTATTACCAGGGAAACTCCGATTTCCAACCACCGGACGGCTTACAAACTCTAGTTCTGATGAATCCCGCTTACTCGCAGTACACCGACGAGCACTCTCCGGCCACCGGAAACTTCGTTTTCCTCAACACCCATGTCGGAAATTCCCTCTATCCCCTCACTCTTCCTCATACGCCGCCATCTCTCTCTCAGCACTTGGTCGGCGCTCCCTCACCGGTCACCTCACAAGTCCCGAACTCTCTATCCATGCACACTCACCACGATGTTTCCGCCTTGCATGGCTACATCCCGCGAGCACAAAATAGCTTTTGGACGTCAATCGATCAAACCTCAACCGTGGCGCGTGAAACTACACGCTCTAAGGAAGGACTGTCCCTCACCCTCTCTTCTCATCCTCCGGGATATGGGATCGTCCAAATTCCATCCCGAGCTCAACGAGAAGTATCCGGCGAGGATGTACGTGTTTCAGGAGGATCATCTTCCTCGGCTTCCGGCGTCACCAACAACATGCCGGCTATTCGAGGCATGCTGCATAGCTCGAAGTACTTGAGAGCAGCTCAGGAGGTTCTCGATGAAGTAGCAAACGCCGGCAATGGTGGAGTTAAGAAAGAGTCCCTGAAGAAGGCCGAGAGTGATCGGACTAAGCCGGAGGAGTCATTGACGGGTCCCGGAGACAATTCAGTCGGAGCGGACGAGGAAGGCAAGCCAGGCTCCGAGCTTTCTCCGGCCGAGAAACAAGAAATCCAGATGAAGAAAGCCAAGCTTATTAACATGCTTGATGAGGTATAATTATAACGAAAGACCCAGAAATAAATTCATCATTTAGATGTAGAATTTGATGATATTTCATTACAATCTTGTAAACTGTAAAGGTGGAGCAAAGATACAGACAACACCACCACCAAATGCAGATCCTCATTTCGTCGTTCGAACAAGCGGCGGGGATCGGGTCTGCAAGAACATACACAGCCTTGGCGCTTCAGACAATCTCGAAGCAATTCAGGTGTTTGAAAGACGGAATCACAGCTCAAATCCGAGTGGCGAACAAAAACCTAGGCGAAGAAGACGGCCATGGAAAACTCGAAGGCTCAAGGCTTAGATTTATAGACCACCAGCTTCATCAACAACGGGCTCTTCAGAGCTTGGGAATGATTCAGCACAATGCCTGGAGACCCCAACGAGGATTGCCGGAGAGATCAGTTTCTGTTCTTCGAGCATGGCTTTTCGAACACTTTCTTCACCCGTATGAACGCTGACTCTGTTTGGATTCAGCTTCTAATTTTCATTTTTTTCTATTTTTAAATCAAATCTGCTTCTGGGTTTTGTAGGTATCCGAAAGATTCAGACAAACACATGCTGGCAAAACAGACAGGGCTGACGAGAAGCCAGGTGAGTTCGCTGAGTCGGGAAAAATTAAACTTTAACCCATGATTCTAAAAGAGGTTCAATTCAGGTTTCGAATTGGTTCATCAACGCTCGAGTTCGTCTATGGAAGCCAATGGTGGAAGAAATGTATACGGAGGAAATAAAGGAGCAAGAACATGCCTTATCAGGAGAAAAAAGCAGCAAAAGCAACGACGATTCAACCTCCAAATCCACGGCACCGTCGCCGCCGGAAAAGAGTCCTCCGGCGAAAAATAAACTCTCGGGTATTAATTCGAAAGAAAACAATTCTTTGCATCACCAGGCTCCCCCTGCAATTCACTTTTCTTCCACTGCAAGATCAGTTGAATCCGAAAACGTTCGAAACCAATCCGGATTTTGGCTCATTGGGTCATCAGAACTCGACGGAATTACTCAAGGAAGTCCAAAGAGGCAGCGAATTGCTGAATTAACACAGTCACCAAACAGTATGCCTATAAACATTGATATGAAAACAGGGGAAGCAAGTAATGAGCAAGTTTTTATGAAGTTCAACCATGGCAGGCAGAGCAGAGATGGGTATTCTTTTATCGGAGGTCAAGCTAACTTCATCGGAGGTTTTGGGCAATACCCAATTGCAGATATCGACAGGTTGGATTCAGAGCAATTCCCGACGGGATTTTCCGGCAATGGCGTTTCTCTCACCCTCGGACTCCACTCTGAAAATCTCTCTCTGTCAGCGGCCAATCAAAGTTTCCTTCCAAACCAGACTATAAATTATGGAAGACGAGTCGACATCGGCGAGCCAAATGGTTTCGACGGAATGAACATATCGACGCCGCACTCAACGTCAGCATTCGACGGCATCGGTATACCGAACCGGAAAAGATTTGCGGCGCAGTTGTTGCCGGACTTTGTGGCCTGAACATGATTGGTTGCCGAATGGAATAGAACAGAAAGCTCAAGGATGATGCCGAGAAAGAAAGAGAGCACAGAAGAAATCAAATAGTTGCCCATTTGAGATTATATTACTTGGTTGAATTTTGAATTTGGTATTTAGGCTTAAAATATGTTGCCTCGGTATACAAATATTTTGAATTTTAAGCCTAAATGTAGATATTTTAAATCGAGTTCAAGTTCACTTTCTTAATATACACGCCAACAACAACATAAATTCTTTCGAAGAACATGAAAAAGTCCAAGGTTTTGCGCGTCTAGCATGCCTTCCAAACGTAGGTTAGTCTCCGGAGTTTGATCTTTTCTTACGCGTTTTCCCACCATCCAAACCCAAGTCGCAGAGCTCTAGTTCTTGGAAATCGCACGCAGTTTCTGTTCTTCCTTGAAGCCTATTTTAATGTCTCCTCTGACGAGCCACAGCTAACTCCAAATCCATCGGAAAATGAACGACTTGCTTTCCTCCACCTCCTTCCCCCGGGAAGAGCACGTCATCGAGATGACGGACATGGCGGAGTCCTCTCCGGGTTCACTGCTCGGCAAATTCTTCAAAGACGTCGACGCCGTTAAAGAAGATCTCAGAGAGCTCGAGAGCCACCGTGTTCATCTCCAGAGCTCTCACGAGAAGAGCAAAACTCTCCACAACGCCAAGGCGGTGAAAGAGCTGAGGTCCAACATGGACGCCGACGTTTCTCTGGCTCTCAGCAGAGCTAAGCTGATCAAGGCCCAGCTCGAGGCTCTCGACCGGTCCAACGACGCGAGCCGGAGTTTGCCTGGTTGTGGCCCCCGATCGTCGTCGGACCGGACGCGGACCTCCGTCGTGGACGGGCTGAGGAGGAACTTGAAGGATTCGATGGAGAACTTCAGCGCTCTGAGGCAGAAGATCTCGTCGGAGTACAAAGAGACTGTACAACGGAGATATTTCACCGTCACCGGCGAAAACCCCGATGAGAAAACCGTTGATCTTTTGATTTCCTCAGGTATTCAATCTTCAAAACATCAACAAATTTCTAGATAATTCAACAATTCTGGCAATCCTACGTTTCAGGCGAAAGCGAGACGTTCTTGCAGAAAGCGATTCAACAGCAAGGGAGAGGGAGAATTCTGGACACCATTAACGAGATTCAAGAGAGGCAAGGCGCAGTGAAAGAGCTGGAGAAGAATCTGAAGGAGCTCCACCAGGTGTTCATGGACATGGCCGTTCTGGTTCAAGCTCAGGGGAAGCAAGTCGACGACATCGAGAGCAACGTGGCTCGTGCTCACTCCATCGTCAGAGACGGCACGAACCAGTTACAGACGGCGAGGAAGCACCAGAGGAGCACCAGAAAATGGACTGCCATAGCCATTATTATTTTGCTTATAATCATCTTGATCATCGTTCTCAGCCTTCAGCCATGGAAGAAGTAGACAAATGAAAAATCTCTTGGATTTCAGAGTTCGTGTGTATGATTACTCTTCTTATACATATTTCTTTCACGATTTTTCGAAAAATTCAGATTCTGCTCATCCAAAGTTGACTTTGGATTAATAATCTTGAATATCACAATCTGGAAAACAGACATTATCCTTAATAAACAAACTAGAAGCAATCCACTTCTTTATTACAGTTTGATCCAAACCCTTAACTTCAAACTCACAACCACACTTGCATATAATGGAATAGAGGGTCTATCTCCATTCTCTTACAGTAATAGATTAGAGATTAAGGCTGTTGAAGAACGACCTTAATCAAGACAATGAGCCAAAAATGACTTGCCCTGAAACAACCAGACAATGGCGGGACAATCCTCGGACCGAAACCTGTCAACTGCGACAAGCTCCTCCATTTGGTTGCCAGAACTTTGGGCCTTATCAGATAATGCCCCACTTAGCGGGCACGAAAAGCCCATGCCCTAGATCCAAACCGCGATAATCGATCGGACGGTTACCTATGTTTTCCGTCAAGAACACGTCGGTCGCCTCCGATCCCAAACGATTCGATCTGTCTTTATAATCTGCCCAAAAAACTTCAGAATTCTGAGAAATGGGAGACACCGATCGCGTGGAATCATCGGCTTTCGTGGATTTAGCTGTTGATTTTTTCAGGAATCTTCCCCCGCAACCCCTTGGCCGACGCATTGCATGGAGGTGGCGAGATTCGTGCAAATACGGCTGCAGGATGAACACGGGAAGATAAGATAGAAGCAGAAGAAGATAAGATAAACTTGGATTCAATCAATCTTTTAAGAACTAAATCGAGGAGTCTTGCCTTTTGAGATCTCGCCGGCTTTCTCCCTTTCATTGCCTTAGCACGCGAAATACGGCGCCTAAGGATTCCATTGTACTGTTTAGCATTCACATAAGTGGGTCCATCGCCTGTCGCCAGGCTAAATGGCAGCAAAACTCGGCCCTGAGCCACGAGCAAAACTTGAAAACCGGGTTTAATTAAGATCTCAACCGGATGAAACTAAATTTATAATTTTTGGATTGGCTTATTCTCCATCATGGCATTCATATAGGTTTTCACATCAGAGACTGAGATTCAAAGACAGACATAGACGGCGGAGAGGGAATGTCAGAGACTAACCGACATTTGAGGTCCGAATGCAGACAAATATCGAAAACAATAATCAGGATAACGACGATCCGCTTGAGCACGCTTGATCAGGAGGCAAGAAAAGGACGAAAAATAAGATTATATAATTTAAGAAAGAACATAATTCAATGGAAGATTCATCTTACCATCTCCAGATCAGACCGAGCTCCATTTTCCGGCAGGTACGATTGGAAAGAAATGTCCACCGGAGAATTTTCTGCTTCTTTTGGAGCTTTAAAATCATCCATGGACAGAAAAAAACACGTCAGCCAACATGTTAGATTTTAGTTTTTGGTCTGTTTAAGATAACTTTTAACCTAGATTATCCAAAATATATAAAATCAGAAAGTTGAAATTGAAGATTTGGAGCAAGAACACATACCTAACTTGATAATCCTTCCTGTTAGATTACATACATTTTGGTTCTTTTCTTTCCTCAGATAGTCCAGGGAGAAAGCACTGGCTTGGCCGGGTGATTGCCCGTTGATCGATTCAGATCGAACGGCACCCCACCAAGGAGCAATCGGCGATGAACACATCTGTCCAACTGAATTTCGGACAACGTTTTCAAGGTCTTTCAAATAAACAATTGGTAATGCCATTTCTAGTCTTTAAAGCAGCTTCAGACAGTTCCAATAACCACACCTGTGAGTACAAATATTGGCAAAAGCAAAAATTTCAGAGTGATTGGAGATAAAAGTAATGTAATTCGAGCATCTGCGTATGAACAAACAAATCAAGCCCATTTTTCGGATTCTATTTTGTTTCATATCAAGAGCTGTTCAAACAGCTATAGAAATCTCTAGTTCTTGTTCTAATTTTATGAACACCAAGAAATAATATCAAATCTACGTGAAAAAACCAGAAGGAAACCAGCTCAATCCATGGAGGCAGAGAAAAAAATGTGCCCAGAGAGCTAAGCAAACAAATCAAGATCAAAAACAGGGAAAGTAATCTACTATTCGAAAGATGGAAAAAGGCAAAGGAGAAAACCAGGCCTAATCAAGAACACTTAACTGGATCAGAAACGAGGAGGAAGAAGAAGAAGAAGAAACGAAAACCAGGTAAAGATTATAAAGCGATTGAAGCTTTCGTCATTCAGCAACACAATAAAGAGAGAAAAAAGTCAAGAGGAGTAGAAAAATCCTCGCTATGCAGAAGCACCGCTGCCCCACCTTGGCCTCAGCCATGGAGGTGAAATTCAAGAAGAAAAAAAACACAGTAGAGAGAGAAAGAGACGACAAATGCTCCAAAAAAAAAAACCAGCCCCTGGCCAATCGGATTCGTTTCCCATGTAGGATCTTAATCACACACCTAGACGATCCAAAACCATTAATTTACGAATAAATTAACAAACTTTATTGGAAAATCTTTCTTAAAAATCCCGACTTTACGATCATTGTACCCAAAAATCAAAATTTCTAGCTCTCAGGGCTTTCACACTCCGGCCCGACAATATGTGAGTGAGTTAAATCACAGTGACTTAGCGGCCTAGAAATAAGAAGTTTTTACCTGATATCTCAAGTAGCTACCCCAACATTAGGAGTAACAACTCTCACACTAGGACATCGCATACGTCGAACCTAGACTCTTGTACTCAATCTATCATTTCTGAGTCAACTGAAATATGATCGTACTAGCCCGACTTTATGGTCCTTATTTCAAAAGTCTGCAAACCCAGATGAGTTTTCAGGGGAGCGCTTGGATTGATCACTCGAAAAATGGCTAACAGCTGAACCAGCCCCAAAAAAAGAATGCAAGTGGTTCAACTTTCATATTGGATTAAGAAATAATTAAGTTCTGATATCGTGATTAGTGGTCCTAATCTTTTCATTACCTTTTATTAATTAGTAATAATCATATTTTTTTTTCTTTTTTTGCTGGAGAAAAGCAGTTCATTAAATTAAAATTAAAAATATATTCTACTTTGTGTTTTGGATAAGACAGAATTGATAAAACACTTATTTTCTTATGAAAAATACCTACATAATTATTATTTATTCTACGATAAATGTACTATTAATTTATTATCGAGCAAGCCGACTTATATCGTGTCATAAACCTAATTTAATTAGCTTGACTTAACTTGTTATATAACCTTTGACATGTATCGACTAGACAAAGATCACGAATGACTACACATGCCCTGTATTAATTCTATTTGAATAAATACTCATACTATATATTTCTAAAAGTATATAATATTAATATTTATCTAATTATCTTTAGTGCATGTGACATCGTGCACACGCCATGAAATTATTAACCAAAATAATATAATTATCGTTTTAAATTTTATCATAATTTTAACAAACAACATATATGTAACGTCTCCCGCACTCATTAAGTCGGCATCATCCTCATAGATTTATTATTGAGCTTACAGTTCAAAACACGTTGTACTAGTGAGATAAAGAACAACATTTATATACAATACAAACATCACTTTTTTAAGAGAAATGATATTGCACCACAGTCATACCCTTCATCTGGGCGAGTTGTGACAATATCATCTCGTTCTTCATCAATTTTATTATTCAATTTAATTTACAAAGTTCAACAATAAAAATGTTGGATTTAAGTGGGTTGAAAAACAAAACCTAGAAGTGTGCCTCCAAGAAACCCACCATGAAAATGACTGAAACAGATCATAAACAAACAAAATAGCGAGCATGGACCCAAACCCTAATTTTATTTCAGATAAAATGTGATTGGGGATGACATGCAAGAACACGCAGTGGCAGCAGTGGAATCCATGGCGTGGGCAAGTAACCCAAAAAAAGATGATTTTGTTTGATTAGATTCTGCGAATCCACATCAGAGTAACTTTCTTTCGGCATATTTTAAGAGTTTTAGGTCAAACCCTAATGGCCTCTTCTTCTTCTTCCTCTGAACCGTATCTGCAGTGGGATGAAGATTCATCGACAGTGGACATCTGGATTCTCAAATATCTTTCTGTACGGTCTTTTCTGGAGTAAGAACAAGACAAGCTTGTTACTGTTTTCTTAATTTCTCCAAAGTATCTTGCAAGTCGTTAACTGATAACACAAACGACAAAGATTGTACGACGACTCATTATTTTATGTCTTTTGTTTCTATACATGATATATTTTAAGTTATTGAAAGTCAATGCTTTATTTTCCCATTTACAGAACATTGGAGGCATCTCGCAAGTATTATAAATATCCTAGACAGAATCTTAATTAATGATAATAATATGGACTCTTCGATTAATTATATGTTATTATTGTGGTGAATATTCATTATTAATAATCAAAATAAATCAAATTACCTTTACTTCTAGTCAAAATAACTCGTTTAATTTGACTAAAAACGAATAATATTGTGTTGACGAGCAGTAATACTTTGAATCTAGTTTTAATCAATTATTATTTATCTGATTTAATGACAAGCTATAATTTGGACCACTTAAATTTAGTTAATTATGTCACTTCATTAACTAAGCAATTAGATGGTTTTTATTTATTTATGATAAAAATTAAATTAAACTTTCTTGTTTTAGAAAGTTAACAAATTAAACTTTAAAATTTAGAATGAACAAAACAAATCTTGCCCGAAGTCGGGTCACTCGGGACTCACACGAGTAAATTCTCGTGTAGGGATCATCGTTATAGGGTAGGGCTTGCGTAATAACAACTATAAGATCAAGCTACAACGAGGGGACTTGGGTAAATAATTTACTCGGGTAATCCTATGAACGATAAAAGGAAAGATATATGTAATTGGTGAAAATCCACTTACCAACAAAAGCCAAGTACTTTTGATCTTGTTGACGAGGTTTAAGGTATGAGATTTAATGCATTGCCCCATAAGGAAATGTCACATATGGCACATACAACTATGGCTAATGTATGTTAAATCTTAAAATTGTTTTGATTAAACCTAGGAATGGTTACTTATCCCTTCTCTAGATTGTCTTATTCCATGAACTATTCATTATACAATTAAATCGATAAATTATCCAATATGGTTTCGAGTTCTTACAATCGAAGAACAAGATATTGGATTAAGCTTTAACGGCCCCCTTGTCGATCTAATGCATCGATATCGACTGTGTACAAAATATAGTTTAA
The DNA here is from genome assembly GCA_003255005.1 of Begonia fuchsioides. Lineage (NCBI taxonomy): Eukaryota > Viridiplantae > Streptophyta > Magnoliopsida > Cucurbitales > Begoniaceae > Begonia > Begonia fuchsioides. The sequence goes on from QAOC01006652.1 coordinate 512,542, forward strand.
TTCTTTTTTCTTCTACTCGATTGAAAAATTAAAATGATTACGCCGTTAGGCGTAATTTAGAAATTACATACCGACTTGCCAGTTTAGCGATTCCGAGTAAAGAAACCTCTTAAACGTAAGATGTCTCGACGCGGGTAGATCGATTTTTTTATTTATATTACCACAAATAGTAAAATCTAATTCTACCGTTGACCAACCCAAATCACCATTAAAAAAGAAAATCAAATAATCATACAAATCCAACACAATACATCAAGACAACCTTAAACTCTTTTTTTGTAACATATTAAGTAACGAATGAACGAACATCAACAAGTCTACTTTCCCCGGATTTCCCCCAAGTGTTCATAGATAAAGTTAAGGTCCTTAAAAACAAACCCTCGTGATTATACTCTGGCCCAAAAATGGCCGACATATTTAAGGACTTGGAATAAACTTAGGGTTAACTTCAATGATAGTGACATAATCTCAAAGTCCATGCAAGAACTTGATTGATAAAAAAATGATTTTTCTGCTCGAATTGTACGAGAATAGCTAAAAACATGCTGATGTGAGAGTTTAATCTCACGAGAATTAGCGGAATTTTTCTATTTTTGATGAGTGAAGACCCTCGTTTTCCTATAAAACCACCTCCCCTCCCTCTCTATCAAACCACCAAAAACACTGATTTAGAGAGAGAAAGCGAGAGGGGAGAGAGAGGGATGACGAGGAAGAAGGTGAAGCTGGCATGGATTGTGAGCGACAGTGCGAGAAAAGCCAGTCTGAGGAAAAGAAGGCAAGGGCTGCTAAAAAAGGTGAGAGAGCTGACGGTTCTGTGCGGCGTCAACGCATTCATCGTCATCTCCGGCCCGGAAAATGATCGTCCGTCGGTGTGGCCGTCCCGTCAAGCGGTGCAGCAACTTCTCCACCGCTTTTACGGCGTGCCGGAGATAGATCGGAGTAAAAAAATGACGACCCAAGAAAGTTATCTGAAAGAAAGAGTGGCCAAAGTGCAGGACCAGCTGAGGAAACAGATGAAGAAGAATCAAGAACTGGTGACGGACCAGATCATGTTCCGACTGAGCCAAGGTACGCAACTTTACGAGCTGGAAACTGATGATTTGGTGAGTCTGTTTTGGATGACAGAGGAGAAAATGAAAGAAACCCAGAAGAGAATCGAGTATTTTCAACAAGTTCCTCAGTATTCAACGCCGCCTCGTCCCGTCCGGGAAACCAAAGCCGTCGACGTCCCGGCGGCTTTGACGGAGAATAGGCTGACGGTGGTGGATCAGTGGTTCATTGACATGATGATGAACAAAAAAGACGTGCCAGGGAGTAGCAGTGCTAGCATCTACGGACCGTACGACAATGGAGGTCGGAACGACAATGGTTGCACTGAAACTGGGTTCACCGACTACGGCGGATTCGGGTACAACTGGGCGGAGGCCACCATGAAATTTCCACAAGGAGGTAACAATGGCGAACAAGCAGTGACCCAGATGGGTCTTGATCTTCCTCATGAGAGCTACGGTCTCTGCGACTTGGGAGGGCTGGGAGAAATAGGCGGCGGAGCCGCCATCGGAGGAGGGATTACGGAGCTTGAAAGCGAGAATCCGGTGGACCTGGAGCTGCCGGCGTACGAGGAAAACTCTGGATTTCTGCAAGGGCTGTTCGGAGGAATTAACAATGCCGGAAATGATCCTCTTCTGCCTCTTGATTTCAGCTACCCATGGCACACTGTCTACTCTCCATAGATCGTGTCTTGTCCTGTTTTAATGTTTTTTTTTTGTTCTTGAACACAGTCTGTTTCTCATGTTTGTTTCATTTCCTGTTTCAATTTGGTCAATTTTGAATTTCATGACATTGTTCTTCGCAAATTTATTGCTACTCAAAGATGAATCTGGCTGGAGATGTCTAAATTGCCAACCCTAGACTGTTTCTTATGTTCTAATCGAAGAATGTGAAAGCCATCTTTCAAGGTTATGGAGGCACAAATGGAAGGTGACCTCAATGGCAACTCATATCTCGTTTGGATGTGCTTGGGGATCAACAATAAGTTGTAACGTTCGTGCATGTTCAGCCTTTAAGCATGGGCGTGGACCCTGTGCAATAATACAGCTCATTTGCAAGACAAGACAAAACCCTAATTTATTGCAGTAACAGCCATCATCATCAAACAATATCTGGACATCTTTCGACTGAATCAAATGACCATCTCGGGCTAATCCATCCAAAATCTAAGACATTCAACTATTGAAGTATGAAAGATAAGATCACATTTCAAATGTTTTCCAATTTGTCTATTTTTACAGCAACAACATTCTATATTCTAAGCAATTTCCAGACTCAAACAGTCTAATGCTTACTCTATCAATAGTCTTCTATTGGCAATGCAGAGGAGTTTATCATCTCTTTGTCTATCTGTCCCTCACAATTAATGGCTGAACCATTTGAGTCGATAAAGATTTTGATCGATGTAACGAAAAACAACTTTATGTTTTCGCCATCTGCTCACCATAAACTCTAGAAGTAATGACTTTCAGTTGAACTAAATATGCATATGGCCAAGATGTAAATCATCGTAACAAAAAGATTTCTAGGCCTCCAGTTCCAGTACCAATATCATATTTCCAAATCTCTTTTTCCACATAATGGTTAATGAATTGTTTAAGCCACAGTATCAAAGATCATGCATTTGAATAATCTTGATCAACTATACAGTCACAACATAAACAACTAACGTGCGAATGCAGCATATTTTTATGAAGAAAATTTACACACCAACTTTGGAAAGGTTTACAAAACAAGGTCTAGATCATCAAAGTATCAATTTACAAATCATACTTGAGCTTTTAAAAAAAATACATATATATGGCAACATACCGAAAGAAAAAAAAATGAAGCAACTAATATTGTTTAGAAGATTCTGTTATATTGGCTAGTGAGGGAATCTTTCAGATTTGAATAAAGACCATAGAGCGAATATTGGCGAAGTTTTGCTACTTCATACCAGGAGTTAAAAACTGAAAGATGCTTATCTGTGCCAGAGAATGCTAATTGAATCCCGAGACTGCAGTCAACATTACCTCCATGATTTTTGCAATTAGATGTTCTAATTGCGCAGTGTTCATTATTAAGGCAAACAAACTTATTGTTCCCTGAACATAGACCACAGCCATCCTTTTTCCAGTACAAATTCTGCAACCTGCCTTTCATGAACTCAAGCACCTGGACAAAAATAGTTTCATTAAAATTTACGGTTTGAGAAAATTTTAATCAAAATTGAAACCAGGCCCATTGTCTTACAAGAGTAAAGCTGGTCACAGTGTATGTTTCATTTGCCACAAAAGCAGGGACAGATCTTGCTGCATACTTTCGACCAGCAAATGCAACCATATATCCTCCAGCAGATACCTATCAATCACAATCATGATACCAATGTAGTCAGAGATGATAGAAGATCCTGAGTATACCTTACATATTTCAAACATAAATGATCGCCTGAATAAGAAAAGGAGAAAAAATTTTAATTCCAAATCAATGCCACACATAATTGAAGCTAACATATACTGTATTTTTTGATTAAAAAACTGCACCCCAAGAACATAAAGAAAGGAGCAGCAAAAAAGCACGATTTTGGTAGGGAATAGGGAGAACATTGATCAACCATAACCATTCAATTTTTCATGTCATAAATTCTTGGTTCTAGGCAGACCTACAAATCTACCAGGGAAAAAAACCAGTTATAATTGCATTGATGAACATTAGATGGAGTGAAAAGTGAAGTAAGATAACCAATGAAAATGCCAACAAGAATATCAGACCGTCCCTGCCATGGCGAGATCAGCAATAGCCTCGACCACAAGTACTAACAGTTTGGCCTCTTCAATTAGACGTGGAAGAGAGGGGCAACAAACCACATTTGATATAACTCTCACTAACCCTAGAAAACTGGTATACAGAGAGAGGGTGGTGCCAAAGTGATTTATATGCTCACCCGCTCAAAATTAACTAAGCAGCTTGGGGGCAAACTTAGATCGGTAAAAATCTATTTCCTAGTAACTGTGGTTTAAGAAAGATATATTTAACAAAATTGAAGATTTTCCATCGCTTCAATCAGTCCACGATAACAGCTGACCCAGTGGGTGCCCATCCCACGAAGTTTGTCCAAGGTATCCCACTATGATACCAATTATGATGAAACTGACTTGCGAGGGAAGGTATCCATGTGGTTTTCGCCAAAGGAACAATGCTTTAACCAAATGCCTAATTAGAAAGATAAATCTAAAAGAATCAAACTATCTGCTAAATCACTTAATCGACTATATAGATGAAATGAGAAACAAATTAACCTCTAAACAAGAAAAAATATAGCAATCCAAGAACAACCAAAAAACACCTTCAAAGAGCTTTGGATATAGAGAGAACTAACAGGTGAAAAAGAGGAGTTGGTGGTGTTGATGGTGAGCAACGAGATTTCATCGACCTTAGGCCTAAACACAGAGATCTTAGAGCTGGAATGGAGGCCCGAGAGCCTACTGTCACAAGGCGATAACTGCAGGGAAGTATTGTAGAAGAATGCCCCTCTAGAAGAGAACGCGATCCCGAAAGTGAAACCGTCGGACTTCTCCACCGTCGTATCCGTACAAGGAGAATACACGCGATTCGAATCGCTTGCCTCACCCAAGATCACCATCATCGCCAGCGCAACCAGTATTGACGCCATCTGAAGTCGCCGGACCGCCATGGCTGATTCCTCGCGGTGAACTTTGATCCTTCGACGCACCGCAAAACGCTAGTAGCTTTGTTATTGGTTGATCAGAGAGCCTTGTGATGGTGATTAGTGGGTGCGCCTTCAGGTGAATAATGGCTTTTTCAAGCCCAATTTCTGTAGTTGGGTTTTCCAGGCCCAAATTCTTAGTTTTTTTAATTTCCTTTTATTAATAATATGTATTTTTAGAATTAATATCAAATAAACCAATTATTTTTGGTAATTTAATAAATAAAACCTTGAATTTCAAATAAATAAATAAAAACAAAATATCGGATCCTCGCTCAGTCGACTAACGAGTATGTAGGTGTAGCAGTCCCAATCTAGGTCTGTAAGGAGGGTTGAACTAGGAGTGGGCACTCCCGATTCGAACTGAATCGAGCCTGATTTTTTGGCTGGCTATGTCAGCTCGAACTGAATTATGTGCCTTGGGCTTTCGAGGGGGAGAGGATAAGACCGAAATTAAAGAATTGGAATTACTTTGCTTGTTCATCGGGCAAACCTAACATTCAACGCGGAACTACTCTTCTTCCTCTTCTACTTGTTCTCAAAACCAGCAGATTCTCAAATCCATATCAAATCCCGCAAATCATCGCTACCCAGAAGCCATTGTTCCTTGAAATGGATTCTCGTCAGTTTAAGCTTTTTTTATCGCTGTTTGTCATACTACCTTTGGCGATTGCCACCGATGTGCATTACTGCGGTCAGTCTTTCATTTCTGCCGATTATTCCCAATATTTGCATAAATGCATGAAATTTTCTCTCTAAAACATTTTATTTTTTCCTTCTCCGAAGAAATTTAAACTTTCTTTTCTTGATCTGCTCAATTTCTCCGTGCTTCCCTGGTTTTCTGCTTTTTAAAGTTGTTGTTTTCTAATTGATAAAATCGTTTGTTAAGTGATGAAATTTCTAACGTTTTGCAGATAAAAAGGCTGAGTATGATGTCAAGGTTAGTGGGGTAGAGATATCTCCTAATCCAATTGCCAGGGGTAGTCCGGCAACCTTCAGCATCTCTGCAACTGCAGGTGTTATCAAAATTTCCACAATTTTATCAGATTCTTTTCATTGAATCTGTAGTTTAGCTTTTCTTTTTCAATGAACCTTCAAATCTTGCTGAAATTAAGTAGCTATTGTTGGAATTTTTTATTTATTTACTCCTCTGGGTAGTCTGAAGTTCTTCCTGATTTTTTCTCTTGGAATATGATAAAATGTTAGCTGAGATATTGATGGATTTGTGGTTCCTACGAAAATGGTTATAAATTTTCCTGCCTTCCTAACCAGAATTAAGAACAAATTCTGTCAAGTTAATGAAAGAAATTGTTTGTCAAACTTGTTTTTTGGCCATTAAGAGCTGTCATTTGGTGCCATGTTCTTCTGTTTTCCCTGGTTTGCTTGTTTATATGCTTCATAAATTTGATATAGAAAATGTCATGGAAATCAATGAGCTTTAAATAACCCTTTTTTTGGCAATGCAGGCAGAGATATATCTGGGGGAAAGATGGTTATAGACGTTTCATATTTTGGGTGGCACATTCACAGTGAATCCCACGAGCTCTGCTCGGAAACATCCTGTCCTGTTTCAATCGGTGATTTCGTCGTTGCTCACTCGCAAGTTTTACCTGGATATACTCCACCTGTAAGTAGCGATTTATCTCGTTTTTATTTTTTCAAATTTTGAATCAAATTATCAAAATTAAATTCCAAGATATCTGTGTTTTAAGTATAAATTCATTCTCTGGGTGGTGTTGAATTTGATTTTGAAGTTCAGTCTTGGATATGTGGAAATTTGTCAAACAATTTTCTTTGAAACAATGTTTTAAAACTTCAATAGAGTCTCAATGCTCTGAGCTCACTGCTACTTGACAAGCTCTATTTTTTCTGCCTTTTAGCATTAGCTCGCAACTTTGTATAATTTATATTTAACGGAATGGGATTTGCAGGGCTCATACTCTCTAACGATGACTATGTATGATGGAGACAATAAGAAGCTGACATGCATCGGCTTCAGTTTCGACATTGGATTCGCATCCTCGGTGGCTGATGTTTAAATTGCCTGTGTTTAATGAGGTATCTTGGTTTAAATTTCCTCTCGTGTAAACACTATCATATTTGATGTTTAACGAACAGTCATCCTTTGTGTGATGTATTTTAGTGCAATATGTGACTACTTAAGCAATCACGAATGATTGAGATATAAATAATGAAGTTTCATGTCATAAAACTTGAAAATTCTTTATTTTTTCCCCTTTTTACTGCTGTATGCAAAAGAGAATGGGAGGCTATTGACCTCGTACTAGAACAAAAGAGTAAGCGGGTTTATCTACTTCCATGGGAATCGAAAGAGTAAACTTGCATGTTTACTTAGATCTTGTTCTGTTCAAATCAATTATTTTACTCATATAAACCGAAATACAATTGACCGAAGTGTCGATCTCATATTCAAATGCATTATTTTACAAAATTAATCTGAAGGGTAATCATAAGTCTTCTTTTTAAGCATATCTTTTAAATGTACATGTCGACAGATCGAATTGTAATTAATCACAGTTCGAAAGTTCGAAACATCATCATGCATAACAAAAAACATGTTAAACCTAGCATCACTCGATTCATTATCATGACACTACTCCTAAGTTTATGTATTCAATAACATCAGTTCTTATTTTTAATGTCATTTCTTCGTTCGATTCAAACAGAACTGAATTTTATCGGATCATTCCCTACTTGAAGCAAAACTACTTTGCAGCAAAAAATAAAGAAACAAGAATATTCAAAAACCAATCCAAATCATCCCATCAGGCTGTTAATCAGAAAATAGGAAAGACAGATTATGTACAATCTGTGAAAGGAAGAAAGAGCTAAGTTTCTTCTGCAACTGTTTCCCAACAAAAAGAAGCAAGCATGGTAAACACTCACTATCATTCGCGGCTTTTCTAGACTAACTTGAAAAGTGACTTCAGCTTTACAGCTATCTAAACTAAAAAGGCAAAAAAAAGAACATATTAAACCTAATAATTGTGTGGGTCTGCATATTTTGACAACCAGACATGCCTGCAAAACCAGATATTCTCACACCCAAATTCAAGGATCTGATAGTGATGGGCCAAAATAGAGCCTTTTTTATCCCTCAAACCAGTCTGCAGAACCAGTAAGTGAAGATGATATTCTCTTCACTAGATCTCATTGCTGTGTTCTAGCTCAAATGCTGCAAGATAGTATCTGAAGATGCCACAAAGATTCCTACTTTTCTGCCTAAAATTGATTTGTTTTAAATTTTCTGAGAATTTTGATGCAATTTTAAGCAAAAAACAGTACTATAAAAAGCAGCGTACCATAACAGAGTTGAATACTATTCCTATTCCATTGCCGACGAAGATTCAACGTTTCAAATCATACGACCAAACAAAATCTCATGCACAGCTTTTCATAGTTAATTTACACAACAAAAAAGACACTATACTCCAAAGAAAAAACAAGTTAGATTAGCCAGAACAACCTAAATTTACATTTAGATTCCCTATAACTCTTCATCTACGGATCCTTACCCTTGACGCGCATTCTCTTCTGCAGGCAAGGCGTTAGTAGAGTCCATTAAAGACCTCGTATAATGCAATTCAATCTGCAATCTATGGTGAAGAGGAGTTTCTGCCAATAAACCTTTCTTCAAATCAGCCTGCAATTCTCTAATGGGGATTGCAGCCAAAAAGCTCTTTATGTACTCTTTGCATGATTCTTTCCCTCGACAGATAACTTCCTCTTCCTCCTTCATTGCCTCCTCATCCTTGGATATTTTGCAAATCGACGTATTCCTATCGAATTTTAAAATGTAGGCTTGGCTGCAGCCTTCATAAAGCCTCTCACCCAACGTATCAATGATGAAATAAGCTTCTGCTTCGATTTTAAGTACGAAAAAATGGTCGTTCCAACTAACGATATAAACATTTCGAGCATCATCTTCAGAAGATTCTAGCACAGCCCGGCTTATCTCCTCCCAGATATTATCAAACGACATGGCACCGCGCAAAACATCAAATCGCCCTTCATCCATACCATCTGGATGAAAAAACCCAATAAACGATTTTCCATCGACCACAGAAAGAGGTCGTATTTTCGCTTGAAGGATTGTCTCTAAATCAAAGTGCTTGTCTGGAAATCTCTTTCTATACGTTTCGATTTCGCAGAGGTTCCTCCATTCCAAGGACCCTTCTCTTATAAGACTATCGAATAGGGACTTAATCGGCATGAGTCCATCGTTGTTTTGAAACCAATCGGCAATGACTGCCACAAGGGCAGTGCATGCACTCTCGCCGGCTGCTCTCTCACTCCGCTGATCAATAGATGCAAAGAAGACTTGGGTGTTAAGCTTCATGCCTCCATCGCGACTAATCACTTCTTTCTGCTCCCAACAACCAATTGCAAAATTATCATCCCCGAATTCAGAAATTGACGAGCAATTCGCACTTGAATTGTCTTCCAACTTATGCAACTGCAAAACATTACCGATTTTTACTAGTTATCGATTTTATGTTATCACTAAAGAGTACTTAATAATATCATCGACGCAATCAAGAAAATGATAACAAGATCGCAAGATCTGCATTTTAGGCACCAAATTTTCGATATAAATATTATACATAATTATTTTCATTATAACATTAAATGTATTTTAGTTAGACTGCACATATCTCGATACGTCACAAGATAAATTAAGAGGATATGTTAAGAAAGTAAACCTATCATTGTTCAAACTAAGAATAACACAAATTCTTACCCCAAGATTGAGAGACTCGTCAGAGCTGAGCTGGCGTCGATCATGATCGATGTCATCCCCACCTTCTTCTCCATAACCCTTCTTCAACAATGGCTCTCCTTTGGCTTCGGGAGATCTGAAGCTAAGCTTCCTCTTCCTCCACGAAAGTAGACCACGCTTTGAACTTTGCAGAAAAGACGAATCACTTATGGATGCAGTCGAGTCCTCAATGCGCAAGGACCCCACATCAGATTTCCGATGGCTATAATAAACCCAATCTTCATCTCCGCGCTTGATCCTCATATTACTATAAAACGATTCCCCTGCACAATTTGCATACGCCAACGTGCCATAACTGAAGGACTTCCTAACACTTGAATCCTCCTTACCGTAGTCCGTTTCTCCTTCCTCGAAATCGTTGAGCGAATCTGAATCAAAAGGGTAGTTATATTCGGCTTCTTCACTCCTTGTTGATAACCTGCCTTCACTGCCTTCACTGCCTTCTTCCTCAGTATTAGCCTTCTTAGCTTTCCTTGTAGATACAAACTCAGAAAAAATCTTTACTTTTCTTAGTCCAGCTTTTAGGGCAGAAAGCTCATCCTTTTCTGCACCTGCACCCATCTGTGGTGGGGACTGAATTGGAACTATTGGTCTCTGCCCTGAATCCGTGGTTTCACCCGCAGTTCTCAATTCCAAGAAACTAAGAGATATCTGCATGATAAAGAATACATCGAAAGCTTAGATTGGTGTTATCTGGCTTATTTGGAAGCTAAGCGCGGGAGAAGGGACAATAATTGACATACAAAGAGACGAGGACCCCGCTCAGCGGAGCCACCCGATGGAGAAAGTAAAGGGAGACTTATTTCAATATCTTTCTGTTCATGAGCACTGACGTAATCAGAAAGATTCAAAGAAGCTGCTCCAATGGCAGAAACCTTATTCTTTGGCCCTTGATTAACTCCCTGCAATTCAACAAAAAAGATAATCCATATTCATAAATTTCCCGTATATAAAACGAAAAGACAAAACTGAAGCAATTAAGGAGAACACTCAGAAGGTTACAAAGGATCCAAGAAAAGGTAGGAAGAAACTCACATTGAAAAGGGTGAAAGAGATCTCCCATGGCAGAAACACATTTTCCTTGTAAGCCGAAAGACTACATAGGCTCTGAAATACCTCGTCCCAAACAACGACCCCTTTTTCGTGCTCTAATTCCATGTTGGTCGTGCTGTTCCTTTTCACTGCCGATCGTCGGAGCGAACTAAACCGCCCTTTAGGACCCTTCCATTTAATCTCGACCGCCAATTTGTTCCCTGTGCATTCTGGCAGCGAATCAAGGCCGTCCACCCTCCTCACCAAAACCCTGACTTCATATTTTCTGCTAAGTAGCGGCGGCCACGGGCGCCACCTCATCATCTTCACCACCATTTCTCGATTATTGAAGATAGCCAAAGCCAAAAACCCCTCAAACTCTCCGACCTTTGATCGCTCGAAAACCAAGATGCCCCTTCGAGGAATTTTCGAAAAATAGTCGGAAAGAGATTCAGGGTCGTTTCTCCAACCAAAGAAATAATAAAAATTTCACCAAATTTCAGACAGAAAAAAGATTATGGGAAAAGAAAGCAAGAGAGACGAGACAGCCGCGGAAAAGAATATGCCATAGCTGGTATCGTAATAAAAAAAAAACTGGAGAGAGAAAGAGAGTGAATGGTGGGGAAGGAACTGGGAGGAGAGGCTATTTTACCAAGGGAACGATGATTCTACAGAGGTTTGACGGGTTGGAATCTGGAAGTTTTAACCGTGGTAAGCCAATGAGTGTAGTAACTTAAACTAGGGTTAATTAAATCAGATCCGACGTCGTTAGGACGTCGTTGACTTTGACTTTTTTTCTACTCCTCCCTATTTTCAAATATAATATTTCTTTAATTTATCATAAATTATTATTTTAATTACAAAAAATATTATTAAATAAATCAATATATATTAAAGATTAGTTTGACATTTTGTCACTTTTGAATCAAAATTAAGTCATAAATCTTAATTTTCATAGCCACGATCAATGAGAGCATAGGGGAAGAGTAAATGAGAAGCATGTGAAAAACACGTGGGGAGTTGATGGCATGTGGGCATATTTGCTTGAAAGAGTGGGTAGGGATATTACACCTTTTTGCACCTCCCATTTGTTGCCAAGCAACTTGAGACTCGCTCTTTAATGTTTTTCATACTTTCTTTGTACTCAAAAGGCAAAATCTCTCGCTCCTAGGGCCCCCACACCTCAGTCCGACAGTTTATGAGAGGGTTAAATCACAGTAACTCAGCGACTCAGAGATAGGAGGCCTTTACATGATATCTCAATGAGCTACCTCAACATTGAAGGTAACAACTCTCACACTAAGACAGCGCAGACATCGAACTTAGGCTCTTGTATCCAATCTACTTTCTCTGAGCCGACTGAACTATGTCTGTGCGGACGTCCTTTTCTTACTCGTTTGGTGCTTTCTTCTTCGAGTATCCACGCTCAACAATTTGGTTTCGTCTGAATCAGTACCCCTGATTTGTCATCGAAATCAAATCAACTTGCTTCCATTATCGACCGAGTTTTTGATGTTAGGGTCAAGAACTTTTCCTTCCTCATTTGATGCTTTCTTCTTCTTTGAGAATTCATGTCAAGCGATCAGGCTTCGACTTATTCTTTCCCCATTCGGTGCTTTCTTCTTTGAGAATTCACTGCGTCAAACGATCTAGCTTCATCGTACTCGTTTATCCCGTTTGTGACCCTCACATTTGTCATCAAAATCAAACCACAAATTGCTCCCAAAATTGAGTCGGGTTTATGGTACAAGGATTAAGGACCTCTTGCTTTCATGCGATCTTTGTTCTCGTTGTTTGGTCGTTTCTTCTCCGAGCATCCACATCAGACGATACAGTTTCATATTACTCGTTTATCTCGTTCATGGTTTACAATTTTTCATCGAAAGCAAACCAACCCTCTTCTATTATTGAGAGGAGTAGATTGATCACATATTATGAGTCAAAAGAAGTAGTTGCAATCTTTCAAGATTCAATAGAAAGATATCCATTTGACTTCATTAATTTTGAACTAATTGAATTCATGATTAATTAGTGCCATTTTCTTGAATTTAATATATAAAATTTCACCCACATTTTTGCTCCAAATATTAAATATAAACTATTATTAATTAATAAATACATATAAAAAAAGTCCTAATTAAAGTAGGGCCAGCGAATCAGGCCAATGAAAACCAATATAATTCCAGTTATAATGTGCCACGTGTACAAACGAATGGATGGCTCGTCTGCGACGACTCGTGCACACGTGACGTAACAGAGCAACGACTAATATTTGTTTTATTCAATTAATCATAAAATTGAACAAAAAATAGCTAAACCGACCCACTTAGCACATGGGATTGATCATATGATGTCGTTAGGTCGTCTCAAGATTCAGTTTAAATGGACTTTCTTTAAAAAACAAGGAACTCCTTAATTGGATTGAGATTTGGCCCACAAGCTTTATATGCTTCGAAAGAGTGCCCCGGCCCACAAGTTCAGAAGAGCCCAAACCCAGCTTCTTGATTACGAGTCCAATTTAATTAAAAGGTGCAAATTAACTAATTAAGCCTTAATTAGAATCGAAATAGAACCGAAACCGGCTTGGTTTTATCCAAAAAATAGAATTAAAATCAGAATTCACGATTCTGGACTTTTGAAACGGGCACCAGAACCATCGGTTCCAATTCAGTTCTAATTTTATCCAAATTTTATTTTATATTTTGTCACACCCCAAATTTTTCCATAATATGATAAAACATTACTTAAAATCAATCATAATCAATTCATAGGTTTCAAATACAAAACATTGACTTAACTAGTTTTTACCCAAAATTAGTTCATAATTGAAACACAAAATACTATTAACGTGTTCATTTCAATAGTTTTAAACACAAAAGACTATCCTCCTCGGGTCGGTTTGGTCGTAACAACCCAAATGTTCCACCAAAGAACTTCATCTTCAAACTTTGAGTTCATCACAAACTTCCACACTAATACCATCATTACCTACATCACAAGACTTAATTTATGAGTTTAACGTTCAGTAAGTAACAAACAACATAATATGCATATTTATGCCATGAATTACACAAAACATGCAACTTTCTTTCATTCATCCATTCTTCCTTTATTACCGGTATATTGCCCTGTAGACTAATGGTTACGCCACATAGGTCCATGAATTTTGAACTATGTGAGGGCTCACCCCTTTCGATGGTTCCTCACGCTACGCACTCCTACGGTTACACCTCACAGGGCTGTGGTTGTTCGGTAATGACATCACCCCTCTAGATGAGCGTCATTACTAGTTCACTATCTTTGTAGTGGCCTCACCCCTTTATAGATGACATCACTTAATGACCACACCTCTTTAGATGTGCATCGTTCCACATTCCTCTCATTTTCTTTCCTCCTCATGAAAACAATGTAATTTAAATATTTTCTTTCTCTTTTCAAAAATCACATGATGCATGCTAAAAAATAATAATTCATAATCACACAACATATTATCCATGCATAATTCTCATGTACACAACATCATCAACGCATTATATTCAACATGTCATTACCCAATACATTTCAACAATTCAAAATCACCTAAGCTAACCAGCATACCATTATCCAATCAATTCAACCACATAAATTGCCTAAGCTAACCAGCATATCATTGTCCAATCAAATCAATAATTTTAGAATTTAGCTAACTATATTCTTCACAAACAAATATAGCACAAACAACCATAACTCTTGTGATGTATGCTCAAATAGGCAAAACACATACAAAGTTACTTACCCCAATTCCTTAGCACAAATTATAGCAGAGCAATAATCTCGATTGTTTGGCATACTATGGCACAATGATAATCACAAGTTAATTTTTGAAATTTATCTCCTATTTTTACCATATCTTCAAAATTCTGTAACTCGAATTCTACTCATCCAAAAACTTCGATTCAATAGCCATTATTTTTCTTTTATAGTCTGTTACAACTTTGTAGAAGAATACTTTGCTATTAGAGCTCGTTTAGATTGAGCTTTGAACACAAAACCTTAACCTACCTAAGTTAATTTTTGAAATTTATCCCTTATTTTTACCCTATCGTCAAAATTCTGTAACTTGAGTTATACTCATCTAAAAACGTCGATCCATCAGTCATTCTTTTCCATATTTGACATACGGTTCCAGTTTTGCCGGTTTTGATTTTATTTAAAATTAGAATCAATATCGAATTAAAAATGATGATTATGATCTAATTTGCCATGAGTGAATTAAGGGAACCATTTGATTTAATTTTATATTTTTAATGATTATTTCTTTTTTAAATAAAAAATTAGAATAAATGGTGTAAATATTGAATATTTAGAAGGCAACAAGACCCATTTGCTCTGTAGTCTCTCTCGGACCCTTTCTTCGGGCTCATCCTGTGATTTCGGGTAATCTTTCGTCCCGCTCTCTTTCCCAGTTCATTACAGTAGTTAATAGGTTAGTGATTGATAAGTTTAGGATTTCGTTCGTTGAGACGGCTGAATTTTTCGGAATTCTTGGTTCCCTTTTTTATTTGCTTTCCGGGTTGTAAAGATCTAAATGAACATAGCGTAGATTGAGGTTTGTGGAGATTGATTGGTCGTTGAATCTTATCTTAGTTGCACACCAGTAGAGGTAGATAATTTTATCCCTTTTAAATTTTATTGTTGAACATGGAAGAAAATTAGGTCGATGCAGTTGGTCGACAATAATGGGGATTTTCATTTCTTTGTCGTTTTTATTCATAGCACTTTTCAAAGACATTTTTTCTTCATTTTCGAGATTTCGCTTAATCATAGCATGTGTGAATCCGAATTAACTGCTTCGATTTGACTCTACTTAATTTCATGGTGCAAGGTGAGATCTAAGAACAGCGCCAGTAATTGTTTCTTCCTGTTAGTAGGTATGAACAAAGCCGAAACTCCTGTTGGAGACAAACTTATTTTGAGGGGCTTGAAATTTCATGGCTTCCATGGGGTAAAGCCAGAAGAAAGAAAGCTGGGGCAGAAATTTTTGGTGGATGTTGATATCAGCTGCTAGGGTTAAAGTTGGGAAGCCTCATGTTGCTGTTCTTGGTTCAGTTGATTATCTGGGTGTAGAGATTCTTAGATACAAGAATGTTTAGATCTTCTGAGCTAATCTTCTTGACCAATTATCTGTTGAAGCTTCTGAATCGATTTAAACTGAGTTGTATTTTGTATAAATCCAAACAATGGGTACTCTTTCATTGTGTATCATCTTTGCTGCATCATTTTCCATGTTCGAGCAAAAGAAAACGATACATGATTTATTAGAGACGATCGAATAAAATACAGAACTTCCGACGAACTAAAACAAGATTTCTTCAATCTCTTGGCTATAATCAAAGAAAATGAATCCACAAAATGAGTAGCAGCTTACAATAATCAAAGAAAATGAGGGAACTCACACTTGAGCAGCCTCCTCGTGGCTGCTACGTTTGCCTTTGCGATTCCAAATAGAAGTTGTCTCGATAAGTTGATGAGGAACTAGTCGCCTTTCTTTCTTGGTGAGCTTACGGAAATTATGAACTCTCAGCTTTGCTAATTTAGCCTCTTCTTCGGGGGTCATCTCTCTCACGACAACGGTCAGTCGACACTCTGGCCTAATTTTGACCCCACATCTTCCTTTCGAATGGTAAGAAATCCTCTTTTGGAAGAAGCCTTTTCCGACGAATGCCTCCGCTGCAGACCAAAATTAATGGAGATTATTAAAAGTTCAACTATAGAGAGAAAGAGCCTTCAAATGAGTAATTTACCAACAAGGAGGTGATCGGCATTTAATCCATGATTATGGGTTGCGTTTGCTCGGGCTGAGTGAATAACCTTCCAAGAAAATAAAATCAGGCTAAATATGATAAACTCGGGTCCCAAACTTTGCATCCTACTTCTTTTAAGACAAAATCATCATATTATTACATTATTCGTACCCACATAAAAAAATCAAGCGTAGATTCAATTTGTTAGAAAGTTTTGTTAATTTAACTACATGCTGATTACAGAGCTTGTATAACCTGATATACAGTCTTTGCAGCTCGCTTTATAGTAACCTGCAACTGCAGCAATGCATCTTCAACGCGCATGCCACGAACTAATGCAGCCACCAAGTTGACCTTTTTTGGGCTCTAAAAAGGTAAAATAAATTAAAATTAACAATAATATGAATTATCATTAATAGCAAAATCTCTCGGAACCCAAAAAAGTTGGTAATTCAGATAGAAATAATTCATATCTAGAACTATGTTTTCTAAATTTCTCTGACCATAAAGGTCATGTTTTGGATCTGATGATAACTAGATCCATTGATTCTTCCATAACATAGGTTTTGCTGCAACAAGTGGTCAATTCACGATTCATGCTTGCATTAAAAAACAAGTCTAGATATAAGATATCATAATCTTTGAGTTCTAGATCACTAGCAATAATAAATGAAAGCAGAGCGAAACCTGTTTTATGCCCTTTAATACAGCCTGAACAGTTGAAGGTTTAGAGACAACTTTTTGCTTCTGATCTTCACTTTTTCCGCTGCTTAATGCTAGAACAGGTGTCAAGGGAGATGGAATGGGCGATTCATTAGACTTATCCGCAAGTAAGTTCCTTGAGCTAGAGATTCCCTGCGAAAATACATATGGAAAAAAGAGAATTTTAAAAATCAAGGAAAAATTCCATGGCTGTCAAATGAAAGCTTATTTTAGCAAAACGTGCTCCATTCTAAGTAGCCATGAATCAGAGCCAAATTTAGAGTCATAATCAAAATTTATCAGAATTGATTGAGAACGCAGAAAATATTGATAATTTCAATAAAGATTAAAATAGAAAGAAAGCAGTGGTATTACCAACTGTTGAATATACTTGTATAGAGGGCTTGAGATGTTTGAGGAAGGTGGTCTAACAAGCTTCTGCAGATAAGACAACTCACCTGATGAAAAAAAAAACTTACTTCAACACCTAATTCAGGGCACATTTAGAACAGAAAACAAATAGATCAATAAAAATGTTCACATTAAACAGTGAGTAATCGATTCAGAAAGAAGTCATCCAGTATCATGTCAAATGTCTGGGTTCAATATTTGGGAATATAGTTGAAGAAATATAAAATACAATATGGAGAATGACTGAAATACGAACCAGTAACCACAGAAGGTTCCAATCGAGAAGTAGAATAGTAAGCTGATGCATTGTAACCACATTCCATTCGTTTCCCAACGCAACGAAGAATTAACTGCATATGTCTCTGCCATCCCGTCATGATCTTCAAATTTTAACACAATCACAAGTTCAAGAGGCTCGCTGCCATAAAAGAGCACGGTAGCTACATAAGAAACTCAAAAGAACCATCACAATAAACAGAAGAAGGAATTATATTAAAAAAAAAAAATCCAAGTCTGCTGGCGGCCCTCCTCTCTATTTCTTCCATTTTCTAAAAACCATAATTTGAACGAAATGATAAAAGAAAAAGGAGGCTTGAGGCAGAAAAACTGGACCCAATTGCAGGAAAAAGAACGGAAACGAGAAAAATACACGACTTCGAAAATTGATTTTCCAACCGCAGATTTGTGAATATCATAAAAAACATCGATCGATAGTTTTCCAAGAGGAAAAGAGCGTATCCATGAGACAACTAGAAACGAAGGAGACTGAGGAATGGCGAGCGGCGGCTTTACCTTAGCTTGGCAGTAAGGGCACAGTGCAGGCGAGTCGGCTTACAACAACGAGAGAGAGAACCCAGACACAAACGTAGCTGGTTTGAATCCGACCCGATAATTCGATCCACAGATATGTTGGATAGTTTACTGGTTCGGTTTGGTTTTATATGAGAATCAAACCATACCGATTTATGTCGGTCCTAGTAACTTTACAACAAATACACTAACAACGGTCACTATCAAATAATGACTCTTAATTTGATTTAGGTTTTCTTCCTTTACTTTTAAACACAGAATAATAAAATAAATTAATAAATTAAAGGAGGAGCAGTGAATCTCCTCTCCCTGTACGACGACCTCGGCGAATCTCACCCTCTTCTTCCTCCCCTTCTACGACGACAAGAAACATGAAGGTTGGAGTAACGAATCGAGCGACAGCTAAGTATATAAATTGGAAAATGAGAGTAAATAAATTAGGGAATTGGGGCTGATGAATGGTAATGAATTGAAAAAAAAGGTAAAACTAAAATAAGCATTGTGATTTATATAGTTGTATAATTTAATAAACAATTTAAAATTTAGTATTAACTTGACAATGTATATATTCGGATTGATGAGTAATTAGGGGTGGACACAGGTCAGTTAGGCGTAAATTTATTATATTTGGATCGAGTTTTAAGTAATTAACTAGGTTTATAAACAATTTTCTTATTTACACCAGATTTTATTAGGGTTTGATTTGAACTTTACTCTATTTAGAATTTTTTTAATCCTCGGTTCCAGTTCCAGACTCACAATTTTTTTTATTCATAAAACGGTCACTGTCTCCTAAATCACAGTTGTTTAAAAATTAAAATCAAAATTCGATTAAAACTAAAAGTTCATATCCAGTTCAAAATTCTGGTCTGATTTTGCCTACCTTTACAAGTAATGAATATGAGGGTTAATATTATTCATTTTAAAGGTTAGAGTTGCAAATATATAATTACCAAAATGTCAAGTTTTATTTTACATATTATCCCAAAACAAAATTTAATTTGCTTGAAAAAATTTGACCGGTTCGGTTAGGATGTGGATTTGAATATGCCAAACCAAAAACCAGACCAATCAAATCTGTTTTCAATACACCAAAAAATTAACTGAATTTCGGTTCCTTAAATCTGAACCGACCAAATCCCGACCGACCTTCGTTTAAATCTCTGATTTTGTGAAAATTAGATTTTGAGTGTGCTTGCAGATATATAAACGCCATTATCATGATTTTCGACACAAATCTCTGCTTCGTTGTTTTCGAAGATCTGGATCACTGAATTTAAAAACCAGCAAGTCGAGTAGGGTTTACGATTTGCTGCCATTGTTATCTTCTCCAAAAACACAGAATTTTTTTCTCTGACATGGGAAATACATGCGTGAAGGGGATAGACGATCTCTCTGGCGACGGATTTCTTCAACCTCCTCTGAATTCTATTCCGGCGTCCAAAACAAACGGCGAAATCATCAACCAGCCCCCTGAAAAAGTAAGAATTCACGGGGAAGAGGAAGAAGAACCAGAAGCCGCCATTGTTAACCCTCAAGTTCTGCAGACGAAAACAACGAATCTGACTGACCATTATCGCCTAGGGAAGAAGCTCGGAGATGGACGATTTGGGACAACTTTTCTCTGCGTAGAAAAATCAACTGGAAAACAATACGCTTGCAAGTCGATTTTGAAGGCGATACTAAAAACAAAAGAAGACGTTGAAGACGTGAGAAGAGAGATTCAAATAATGCGTATTTTAGCGGGAAACTCCGACGTCGTCGCCATTAAAGGAGCTTACGAGGACTCAGTCGCAGTTCATCTGGTTATGGAGCTTTGCGAGGGTGGTGAGCTTTACAGTCGACTCATCAAGTACGGTCGTTGCCCGGAGAAAAAGGCGGCGGAGCTCGCCAGAAAAATCGTCGGCGTTGTAGAATCTTGCCACTCGTTAGGAATCATGCATCGTGATCTTAAACCCGAGAATTTTCTCTTCGTCAGTGACGACGAAGATTCTCCGATGAAGGCCATAGATTTTGGGCTGTCAACGATGTTCAAACCAGGTTCGTGATGAACTGGTGAAAATCATGCAATAAAGATGAAAGCTTTAACGCGAATTAGTGATTGAATTTCATGAATCTTTCTCAGGAGAGACTCTTTCAGAGTTGGTCGGAAGTCTTTTCTACATGGCGCCGGAAGTTCTCCGGAAGAATTACGGGCCGGAAGCCGACGTTTGGAGCGCCGGAGTGATGATCTACGTTCTCTTATCTGGACTTCTTCCTTATTTTGCTGGTATAAAAATCTACGAAAGATTGCTTTTTTACTACTCATTTTTGTTGTTTCTAATTTACTTATTTCTTTTGAACCTCCATAGAAACGGACCCAGAGCTTTGTTCTGCAATATTAAACGAAGGCCTGAATTTATCATCAGATCCTTGGCCTTCCATCTCTGATAGTGCCAAAGATTTGGTGAAGAAGATGCTCGTCAAGGACCCCAAACAACGTCCCACGGCCACCCAAGTTCTCCGTAAGTCGCCTTTTTCTACGGTGTTTACGCTTCCGGTGCCGGAAACTGATCGTTTATAACTTTCAGGCCACCCTTGGCTTCAGATCGACGGCGTTGCTCCGGCTAAGCCGCTTTGTTCTCCAGTTTTCACCAGATTCAAGCAGTTTTCCTCCATGAACAAGCTGAAGAAGAAGGCTCTCAGAGTAAGTCATACAACAACTAATCCAAATCCCAATTCAAGATCAGTAAATGCTAAAAATCGTGTTTTTAATCTGCAGATCATTGGAGAAACTCTCTCAGACGATGAAATTTCCGGGCTGGCGGAGATTTTCAGGACGATAGACACGAATCAGATCGGCCGAATTACAACCCAAAACCTGAAAAACTGGCTTCGATCGCTAAACGAAGAACACGACGAGGCCGAACTAGACGATATCCTGATCGCAGTAAGTTACCATTTCAAACCCTAAAACAATCTTTCTTATCTCTCCACGAAATATAAAAAAAGTTGAATGCTTTCCGAACTTCTCAGGCCGATTTCGACAACCCCGGCACGATCGAATACAGCGAATTCATAGCTGCGACGGTGAATCTAAACGAAATCAAGACTGAAGATCATTTGATGACGGCATTTTCGTATTTCGACAGAAACGGAAACGGCTTTCTTACGCAGCATGATCTTGAAACAGCGTGCGAGGAAATTGGAATCGAGAGTGCTGATTCGAAAGAAATGATCCGAGAACTCGATCAAAATAACGTAAGAAATTGATTCTCTAGGCCTAATTGTGATTAAATACGAGCTTAATCTCCATAACCATGTCTCTAATTTGATTAGTTTGTGATTCAGGATGGAGCGATGGACTACAGTGAGTTCGTGGCCATGATGAGCGAAGGGAAAGCCTCGTAGTGCCATCTTCTTAGTCATTCATTGAACTGTAATTTCATTGTCACATTCATTGCCTCGTAGTGCCATGTTTTCGAGTCAAAAACCTTGAAAATCTAATCGAATTGCGCAAAAAATTCGATACCAAAATCAGTTAAAACCTAACCTGGACCGTATAAAAAACCCCAAATTGCAAAAGTATACTTGTTCATCATGAAACCAAAACATCGAGCAATTGAACACTATTCCGGGCCGGGAATCACACGATTTA
The DNA here is from genome assembly GCA_003255005.1 of Begonia fuchsioides. Lineage (NCBI taxonomy): Eukaryota > Viridiplantae > Streptophyta > Magnoliopsida > Cucurbitales > Begoniaceae > Begonia > Begonia fuchsioides. Next base: position 534,477 of record QAOC01006652.1, read on the forward strand.
TAACTTCTAATTAACGATAGTCTTTAACTTCTAATTTTGTAAGAAATCGCTTTTGATTTTTCTAATGTAAGTCTCAACATTCATAGAATATACGAAAATGAATGTACAATCAGACCCAAACAAATAAATAAAAATAAAAATAAAGGTTTTGGTCCAACAGATGAAATTACTAATCTCCCATCCCTCCAAGATTCCATCAATTTATCAGCTCCTCTTATAAACCTTCTTTCATCTCCTCCTCGGCATGTCACGTCTGCCGCTATACCCGACAATTCCATGTTATAATCACACTTGCCAGAACCAAATTACGTCAGAAAAGATGCATGGACTCCAGGATTCAATTCGAATCAAACTTAAAGAGCAAACTACCACAGTATTTCGGACGACCGACGCAAAAGGACTACAAATTAGAAAAGTATTGATGATGCTTTAAAGAGGCTGCACTTGACCAAGAATACGTGTAAAGCATCAAGGAACATGATTTATCATGAAAGCGCACCTTAAGAGATGGGATGCTGAGAATGGATGTAATTTTGCAAATTATCATCAGATTGTTCTAACGTGCTGCAGAGCCTGCAGCGCAAGAAGCAGTAGAGTTGCTTTCGCTCAAAGGATTTTCTTCATGATTCTCTCTGTTATCATTTCTTTGCTCAATAACAGACCCTTGGCTTGTTCTAATGTTCTCTCTGGTCTCTAATTGCTCCATTATGCGAGATACACTAGCAATTCCTGCATTCACTTCTCTTCGAACGTCAAGTTCTGACATGGAAGTTCCACGAGAGAATAGCCTATCCTTCCACCCTCTTGTGCTCTTTGATAGTGACTCTTTATATCTTGCAAGCAAAATTTAACTTACTGATAACAAATCATATAAGCTTAAAGTAATGAATCTGTATTTGTAGGTATCAAATAAGTTGACAGAAATGCATATCCTACATGAACATATATAGTGGCACGACCTTGAAAATTTAATAAACATGTGACAGCTGAAAACATACCTCGTTGAAACAGCATTGAACTTAGATTTCAGAGACTCTGAAAATGATTGAAATTCTGAAGGTCCTGCTCTGTCCTGATTAGGAGACAGAGAATGGCTTGCAGTTGCTGAGCTCCTATAAACAACGCATGATGTACGGAAGGTGAAACCATATAAATCCAAGAAGATTTTGTTTTCTTGAAGAAATATTAGTCAAAGTGGATCAAGAAATGGAACATTACCGTGCAACAGAAGCTCCTAGTTGATTCTCTGGAATAACAGAAGACCCTGATGCTGGGGAAGAAGAAACTGGACCAGAGGGTTCATTTCCATGGGAAACTTCTGGACTAGAAGCTCCAGCTAAGGTGATAAAAGTTGGTTCATTATCCTCTCCTGAAGCACCAGGACCTGTTTCTCTATTAGGATGAGTGAATACTAGAAAGTGTGGACGACCATGAGATGATGGTCGGCCTCTTTGACCTTCTCTCCTTCCAACATGTGCTCTACCCATTGCGGCCGCAGCTGCTAAGTGCTGGATTATACGTTCTTCAAGTTCAGCATCATTGACACCCACAGGCAACTGTGTAAAGCAAAATATCAGCCGAGCCTATCAAATTGGAATGTTTGCAATGACAGTACAACTGTATAATTTTCGATGAACGCTTATCAATAACTTACATGTCGCAACTCAAAGTTACCAAGAGTGGGGTAGTGAAATATGGCAGTGTTTCGTGCAGGAGCCATTCTAATGTTCTTCTCTCGTTCAACAGCTTCCAACAACTCTTGGCTGTCAAAGGATGTTATAACTACGTAAATATCTGACCAAATGTGAGAATAACTTAGACCAAGGGCTTGAAGTGCAACCTGGAAGGATCCTTCAGCGATATAGGTTGCCAACACATTGGACATTGAGAGCTTCTCTGACACCTTCAAATCAAGTATTGTTAATTAAAGGTCAAGTCTAACAGACTTGTTTTTCTACAACCATATTAACATAATAGTTCCACAAATAGTTGACTCCAGTGATATATTCACATCAGATTGGATACTCCTTTCATAATCGACAATGTTTTGAGTTTTAAAAATACAAGCCTGGAAATCTGGGAGAAACATACGGAAACATGTCCATTATCTTCCAGATTTTATTTTTATAGTAAGCCTATCTCATGAAGCCTGATATTTAGCACAAAGTATGGATGCTTTCATCCTCATGCAGGAGAATACATGTGTTTCATTTGATGCATGACTGGTATGACTGAGTAACGAAACCAAAACCTGAGCATTGGTACTTTTAAAGTGAACGAACTTCAATGAATCAATAAAAGAAGAAAAGAGTAGCCATATTGAAGGCCTTCATCCATTTTTAGACCAAAAGGCAGTAGAATAATATACAATGCATTAGCAAGGTACTCAAATCAATTTCAAAGAGTTGAAAATTTGAAACAAACATAACAAATTCTATAATTGATTCATACCATTCAAGTATGCACTGGAGGTGAAATTCGTGTTTGCAAGTGGTGACCTGCAAGAAAGAAGATATGCATATATTTTTCAAAAAACAAGGGCAGGAAGGCAGATAAATCTTAATTCAAATTATCTCTTTCATCAATAGTCCAGAGAGGGATTAGGCCATAATGATTAACCAATTTACCGTTGAAGGATCACTTTCACAAAATTCCTCAAGGCAGATGCTGCATGCGTCATCACAAGCTTCTTGAATTCCTCCCTCTACAAAGGCTGCAGCTGATGACAAATGCCCCTCATTCTTCTTAGCATCATCCATCTCTGAAAACTTTAAAACACAAACTAAACTATGTGAGAATTCATAATCAGATGAACGCTGTAACTATCATTAGAAATGGAATATCAATATTCTCAACAGAAGATAAAAGGAAAATTCATTTCTAAATTGATGACAAGGTAATAAAGGTCGAAATCCATGTAATCAGAAAAGCTGCCGCATACTACTACAAGATTTTTCATGGAAATGAGGATGTTATCTAACAAAAGGGTATCTAACATTAACTCTCTACGCGACCATTTCATTTAGCTACATAGTCTGAGAGAGTTTCTAGTGATCCTTTCAATGCTCAGAATCAAGACAGCTGCTAAACGTAACTAGAATCAGCTGACTTTCAAACCATAAAAAAACATTAGTGCCAGGAAATCAAAGACATTGCACACTAGACAGTCACTTTGAAAAACCATCATTCATTTCTTGTCTGAAAACATTTAATCATTATTTAGTCAACAGCAATACCAATGCGTGACTACTTCCGTCACTTTATAACAATCCACTTTTTTCAAAAGATATTGCACAAACAAAAAATCTAAATTGACCAAATAATTAAAACTGATCGAATCACTCATTTGTAGATGGAACAAACAATCATCAGATACGCCGATTACGTGTAAATTATCATGAATTACCTTTATAATTTTCCCTTCAATTGTTTTACGCACAACAAGAAAGAAAGTCCTCGGTTAACAAGCCACCGAATCCCAGAAAAGAGGTAAAGAGAAGAAAACTAGTGAATCAAGAGGGCGAAAACAGACAAATAGATCTCAACCATAGTTGTAAAGAAAAAAGTCCTGAATCATCGAAGTTTTTTTTGTAAAATGAGAGCCAAACAAAGAAAATCCCAAAAAATAGGTTTACCTCCATCGACATCGAGAAATTGGAAATGATGGAGCAGATGAGTCAGAAATTCCAGCGTCAAACATCCATGAAAAGAGATGATCGCGCTCAAAAACCCCGAGGCCACGGCTGATATGGAGTTTTTGAATTCGAAAGAACGGAGCCTCACTTATTCTGTTTCTGTTCAGGGGGATGAAAGACAGAGAAAGGGAAGGGGCGTGGTTGGTGATAGCAAAGAATAAAATAAATTAATAAATAATTGCAACCCAGTCCAAATTTTTATCGATCATTTTAAAAGAGACCCTGGACTTCTAATGTATGATGTTTGTTCACTTTCGAGAACAAATGAGGGTCCAAATTTAAGTTAAAATTAAAAAATCAAATTCAATGCATAAATTACAAATAATTAATTATTTGTATTTTGGTATATATTTTAAAGTAGTCAACTAAAAGAATTAATATCACTATTTCAATTCCAGGCAAAATAAAATAATTGGAGTAAGAATGTTTCAAAAGCTGTATTAAAAGAAGCAAAAACAGGTGGGTTTGGTCAACAGATGAATCCATTTCATAATCTAAAATCAATGAATATTGTACTTCAAATATTACCTTATAATAGTGGCACGTTGAATGTGCCCTACATTGTCCCCATGTTGTCTCTTGTTACACCAAAAGCACTCAATGCCCTAGATTTTTGGGACACCTCGCTCGCATGGTAGAGAATTAAGACTAATTTTGAAGTTGACATCTTATCATATGAGATTATATAAATTCAAATGAATTTATTCAATAAAAATATAAAAAAATATTTATTACTTAAATTAAACAAATTACACGATGACACGTTAAAAAAATAAATAAAATGTTAACGGTAATCTAACTGTTGGTAGTAAATTACACGGTAAGATTCTCATTGGCACTCCAGCCTAATCTAAGTTTTGGGTCTAGATTACCAAATGATGTGCAATCGAAAGGTTAGCACGATGCAGATCAAGTAATGTTCCACTTATCGTGAAAAAATGTATGCTCGAAGGCCAATGCCGCGCTATCAAGAAGATAAACGGAGTTTGACGAGTTAAATACACACTCGAGTGGCCGGACAAATGTGGTCTCGGTAAACTAGTGCAGCGCAACTTAGAGACTCGTGAGGGATGGAAATAGAAGAAGGAAATACCGCTCGTGAAGGAGGCTGACGTGGTTCAGAAGGTTCGTGAATGTGGGTGGCGAGACAACTTAGACGCTCGGGCGGTTGAGTGACTAAGCTCGGTAGACCTCGAGGGAACGCTCGGATATGACTCATCGGTCGCTCGACGAGGGGTGACGCTCCTTGGCCGACAAAACAAAAAGCTACCAAATTGAACCGAACTAACTCATATTGATTTGGGTCTGGATCCATGTCAAATTTAGAGAAAAGTTGACTCCTTTGTTTTGAAAGGAAAGAGATCTTGAATACAATAACAATGAGACTATAAATTTATACCATTCTTCAAATCCCTTCCCTGAGTACTGCATTTCGTATGGTGTTCTTCTACGAAGTGATTCATGATTCAAGGGTTTCACCCATGATCCCTTACTCTTTGTTTCGGGACGGATATTTGAGTTTCGATCCAAATACGGAACCAAACTGAACCCGACCTCTATACCTCGTACCCAGCTCGAGAGTGAAAAAAAAACTCAAACCATCGGTTCAATTGAAGTCATAATACTAAATTAATTGTGTGTAATTTTCAAAAGTAGCGTTGTCAAAGATGAAGGCAGTCCAAAGGATGTAGAGATTAGAGAAACTTAATACACGATTATTTGTCTCGTTCGAACGGTATGTCTCTCGTTCGAATGGCGCCAGCACCCTGAGAAAACGATGAGTCTGCGCTACAAGACCATCCAACCAGTTTTAAGGTGCATAATAGAGGAAGAGTGCAGGCCAGCCAATTTTCAGTTCATCTCGAGAGAAATAATTATGGAAAGAATCGAAGAAATTGAAGTTTTTTTTCTCAGAATGCGGCGGAAGACACAGAAATGGGTTGAATTGCGGTGGTTCTACAGTCGCTTACGACGGAGATGAGCGAAGGCGGCTCGCGTTCAGAAGGACTTCGCCAAAATCCAGCGCTGCTAAATCTCCTCCACATCTCTCTCTCCAGCTCCGCAGACGCTATTTCCGATTCCTCGTGTTCCGGCGGTTTCATCTCCAGTCCGTTGGTTTCGGCGATGGGATGAATCCGAACCTGAACCCCAGCCTCGTCGCATCCAGACGAGCACCGCCGCCTCGTCGTCGGCAGAAGCCCCTTCTTTATTAGCCGCCGCCGCCGTTTCTTCCTCAACGCACTGCGGCACAGCCCAACCGGAATCTTGTAAACGGCGAGGACGAGGAAGTTGAGGAGGCCGCAGGGGAAGCAGCAGCATATCGCAGCACACTCCGCCGTCATGCCTCCGGCGAACTCAGCTAGCCCGACCCTGCAGGGACGACGGCGATCGGAAAAGCTTTCCCGGAGCATCAGCTCTCTTCTGGACATCTCCGACGGTAAAATCGATGAGAATCTGGAGATGGAATGTGGGTTCTATCGTTCTACTTCGCTAATCCTCGCAGCTTCTGCCATTTGAAGAGAAGAAGTTGATGGAAGCTCAGTGACAATGGAGGACGGAGGTGAAAATTAAAGCAGATGGAGATGGGTGGAGGAGAGAGCGAATAGTACGGTGGTCGGAAATTGAATTGAGGGGGAAGTTCATCTGTCCCTTACATTATGTGACATGTCCATCCTTATTTGGGGAAGGGAGACAAATTGCAATTTCACAAATGCAACTTTTATAAGTGTGTCATTTTACATTTTATATTATAAGTATGAATATTTTTTAAATTGGACTTTAAATTTTTATTAATTAACACCTACACTATAAATAAATTTTCAATTAATAGTTTAATTCTAAGTTTTATCACGTACTCTTTAATATTGAATTTTCTTTTGATTTTTTAATTCTACTTTCTTGCATTTTATCATCCAAATTGGAAATGATAAGAGTATTTCGATAAATTTTTAAATTAAATTACAAAAAGATATTTAATTATTTTAAATTTTATGATAGTCGATAGAGTGTTTGTTGATAATTGTCTAAAGTTTGAAGTAATAAGTGTTAGTTGATAAATTAGAAATTTAAAATATAATTTAATTATATAATTAAAAATATTATTAAAAAATATCCCCAACTAGTAATTATTACCCAAGAATTGTCAAAATTTGAGCAATTTAAGGTTTCACCTCTTGATCATCGTTGATGTTCTTCGAATTGAGTTCCATTGGCCCCAATTTACTTTCTAGATCTTTAACAATATAAGTTAAGGATCTGACATTTCGAGCTTCAGCTAACTGATTGGACGAAGCTGCCTGAAAACAACATGGCCCAATCAAGTAGAAAAAAATCATCAAATCGGCAACAATTAATGGTCAAATACAGAAGAAACAAGATCTCACCTTTTCAAGCTGCTCTCCCCTTTTCTTCAAATCCTCCATAGACGCATCTTTGTGCAAACTCTGAAGAACATAGAGCAAATGACAATGGAGATCATCGGAATAATGCTGCTGCATCGAGCAGTATGGAAAAGTCGATTGACAACCTAGGGCATAAAAAGAACAACTGACAAGCTTCATTGGACATGTAGTAAGACAATGCTTATCCATCTCTCTTCTCATGATTTCAGCTGAGCACTTTTGTTCACATGAAATTATCTTAAAAGGACAACTCCAATCATGCTTTTCCATGTGCCTTGCGCTGAATCTGGCCGAGCATCCTTCATTTAAACAAGTCATAGGCCGAAAGCTACAGTCTTGAGCATGCAGAATAAGCTCTTCCAACAAATGAAATTTGACATTACAATGGAATTCAGTCTTGAAATCGACGTTTCTAAGCAGAGAATGGGCAGTTTCTTCCCTTTTATCAATCAACCAAAATCCATTCATGTCCATTTCTTGCACAAAATCGTCGATTTTGTCCTCTCTTTTTTCGCTCAGTATCCATCCAGAAACTTTACTAAACAGATTCATTTTTGAACTTGCAAAATCATCGATGAAACTCGAAATAATATCATGAGGATGACTTGATGCTTTTTCTGGATCACTTTGCAAGATAATAGATTCTGAGATGAATGTTTCGCTTCTATGGATTAGGTAATCTACCATTTCTTTTCTGATATTGGCCGCTACAGAGCCAGGAGACCTAAAGAGATCACCACTAGTGTTGTCAACACAAGCTGTAGCTAGTCCTAGGAGGAATCCTTGAGCTATTTTGTGAACTGTTTCTACATCGTAAAAAACACATTGAAATAAAGAATTGCTGTCTTTCTCAGATTCCATCTTATTTGGTACTTCTACATAGTTTCTGAGATCGTTTATGCTAGACAAGACCTACAGCCAAAGAGAAATATCAGACAAACAAGGTACCATTGCAAGACGCATTTTTACACGATAATTAAAATGGAAAAAAGGACTTTTGACACTAATCAATAATCATAAATTTCAACAAAACTTTGTTCTGTGCAAGAAATAATATATAATAGCTGCTAAACTACAATCTAACAACCTCAAATTATAGTCAACGAACATAGGTTAATCTTAAAACACGTATAAACATTAATATAGATTTGCGAAGCACGAATCAACGACAAATTATCCATTACTTACAATACTGGGGAGAGTACAAACTACAATCTAACAACCTCAGCTTTGCGGGTACAAAAGAAAGCTCACATAATATAATATACAATACATTCTACTCCACATTAATTACGTGTTAATGCTAAACCAAATGCATAAACCTGTAAAAAGCTAGGCAACAATTTTAACAAAAAAATATTAATCAATCAAATCTCGCTAATCTCTAATCTCATAAAACTCTCAACGTTCTTTATTAGAGGAATCAACAAATGCCGCACATCACAATCCGCGACCATTCAAAGGACAAAGAAATACAGAATTGAATCATAATGTTAGAAAAGAAGGCAGCAGAGAAAAACACCCAGATTCGAGACGAAGTCAGGAAAAAACAAAAAAGAAATACTAATCCGAGCAAAAGCTGAATGGTTTCTCGACTAACTCATCAGAAAAATCAAAAGTAATGAGAGATGTTCTTAGGAAGTTAGGGGAAGATGGGAAATAGCAAAAGGTGGAGGTTGATGCAGGTACAGGAGAAGGAGAGAAAGACCAGGGTGCAGGCGATCCGAAGACCCATCTTTCACACCATCGAAGTTCTTTAATTCCAGAGAGCTTGAGATCGGGAACCAAGAGAGGTCGCAGAATAATCCAATCCCAACCCTTTTCCATTTTTAGATCTTTTGAATTTGACTTCTTTACTAAACTATGTGAGAATTCATAATCAGATGAACGCTGTAACTATCATTAGAAATGGAATATCAATATTCTGAACAGAAGATAACAGGAAAATTCATTTCCAGATGAAAAGATAATAGCGGTGGAAATCCATGTAATCAGAAAAGCTGCCGCATACTACTACAAGATTTTTCATGGAAATGACGATGTTATCTGACAAAAGTGTATCTAACATTGACTCTCTACACAACAATTTCATTTAGCTACATAGTCTGAGAGAAAGTTTCTAGTGATCCGTTCAATTCGTAGAATCAAGACAACTGCTAAAAGTCACTAGAATCAGCTAACTTTCAAACCATAAAAAACATTAGTACCAGAAACCAAAGACATTGCACACTAGACAGTCACTTTGAAAAACCATAATTCATTTCTTGTCTGAAAGAAAGTACGCCAATTACGTGTAAATTATCGTGAATTACCTTTATAATTTTCCCTTCAATTGTTTTACGCACAACAAGAAAGAAAGTCCTCGGTTAACAAGCAACAGAATCCCAGAAAAGAGGTAAAGAGAAGAAAACTAGTGAATAAAGAGGGCGAAAACAGACAAATAGATCTCAACCATAGTTGTAAAGAAAAAACGTCCTGAATCATCGAAGTTTTTTTGTAAAATGAGAGCCAAACAAAGAAAATCCCAAAAAATAGGTTTACCTCCATCGACATCGAGAAATTGGAAATGATGGAGCAGATGAGTCAGAAATTTCTAGCGTCAAACATCCATGAAAAGAGATGATCGAGCATAAAAACCGCGAGGCCACCCACCGATAGAAAAACCAGGGCACTCAAATGTGATCGCCCTAGGATTCAGACGAAGAAAGAAACATGAGAAAGAGAGAGAGAGCCGCCTGAGCTTTAATAATGACTCTTACTTTGATTTAGTTTTTCCTTCTTTTACTTTTAAATAGCAAAAGAATAAAATAAATAATTGCAACCAAGTCCAAAAGTTTATGGATCCTTTTAAAGAGACCCCTAGACTTCGCCTAAATCCAGCGCTGTTAAATCTCCTCCACATCTCTCTCTCCAGCTCCGCCGCCGCTATTTCCGATTCCTCGTGTTCCGGCGGTTTCATCTCCGGTCCGTTGGTTTCGGCGATGGGATGAATCCGAACCTGAACCCCAGCCTCGTCGCATCCAGACGAGCACCGCCGCCTCGTCGTCGGCAGAAGCCCCTTCTTTATTAGCCGTAGCCGCCGCCGCCGCTTCTTCCTCAACGCACTGCGGCACAGCCCAACCGGAATCTTGTAAACGGCGAGGACGAGGAAGTTGAGGAGGCCGCAGGGGAAGCAGCAGCATATCGCAGCACACTCCGCCGTCATGCCTCCGGCGAACTCAGCTAGCCCGACCCTGCAGGGACGACGGCGATCGGAAAAGCTTTCCCGGAGCATCAGCTCTCTTCTGGACATCTCCGACGGTAAAATCGATGAGAATCTGGAGATGGAATGTGGGTTCTATCGTTCTACTTCGCTAATCCTCGCAGCTTCTGCCATTTGAAGAGAAGAAGTTTATGGAAGCTCAGTGACAATGGAGGACGGAGGTGAAAATTAAAGCAGATGGAGATGGGTGGAGGGGAGAGCGAAACAAACCTATTTGACACGTGGCGGTGCAGGGCCCCGGAGGCTCCGAGAAGAGAAACAAACCCGACTTTTGACACGTGGCGAATCTGCCAGTGGTCTGCCTAGGCATTCTTTCCATGTTTCCTAGGTGTGTGTTTTCAAGGCAAATTTTTGACAGTATCATTTAATTAAAATTTTAATTAACAGTCTAATTTTGTTTTATCAAATACTCTCTATTATTGAATTTTATTTTGATTTTTAATTCTACTTTCTCATTTTTTATCATCGTAATTAGACATGATAAGAGTATTTTGATCAATTTTAAAATTAAATTACAAAAAAATTTACTTAATTTAAATTTTATGATAGTCGATGGAGTATATGTTGATAATTGTCTTAAATTTGAGGTGTTAGGTGTTAGTTGATAAATTAGAAATTTAAAATATAATTTAATTATATAATTAAAAATTATTATTAAAAAATATCCCCAACTAGTAATTATTACCCAAGTATTGTCAAAATTTGAGGTTTTTACCGGTAAGGAAAAACTAATGAAACGACGCCGTGTGGTCGACGGAAAGGAAAAACTATCCTGTCCCTGTACAGCTGTACTCCTTGTTTTTGCTTGATGGCTCCAAGACGTCCTCGGCGAATCTCACCCTCTTCTTCCTCCCCTTCTTTCTTTCTGCACCTCGAAAACACGTCAAAAACTCGAAGGCTAGAGAGAGAAAAAGTGAGAGAAGAAGAGAGAAATGACCAATTGGGCAATTCTGTATCTTGTGCATGAAATTGGCGAGGAGACGCTTGTGGAGTTGGTAAGCGAGAAGGAGGACACTGCCGGAGACTACGACCACCCCGTTTCTCTCCGACGACTTTTCAATCGTGATAGGGAAAACCTTGTGCGCATTTTGAAGACCCAACTGAAGAAGTCATATTAAGTTTGAAATTAATGGTCTATCCGAGAAAACGGTCGTCCAAAACAAACATGCAACGTGTCACTATCCTACTTTCAAAAGGCCGTGCGACACCAATATTACGGTCACAATGGGTCAGCCTACGAATGTGCCGGCGGCACCGAGTGTCCACATCGTTAGAATGGACTTTTTGTCTAACGAGCGAACGAACATACGAGTTTATTCGACACGAACGTTATGAGTATAGTACGAATAAATAGAGTGTGTTGCAAAGAACTTGTTCATTGATAAATAGAAAAATTACAACATTTGGTAAGGGGGTTTTTGTGCGATCATGCCTCTCCTCTTAAAGTGCAATCTGGGCCATATTAGTTGTCATAGCAGTAAACGTGTTATGTGACCGAGTAGTGACTTTTTACAAAAATCATAGAAAATAAACAAGTAAACAGAAAATGAAACTAGAGGTGTGGATGACGGTGTGGATGATCATGAGCAATAGGCCCTGAACAAGTCCCGACTTTAACACGGGACCTTAGACACAAGGCAAGTCAACCCTCCTATTTTTACCTGTGCACAAAATTGCGTCACTTTCTCTCCCCTATAACATCGTCCCTTTTTTCCAAGTTTCATGGCACTTTCGTCTCTTCAAAATGATGCGATCCCGGCATAAAATCGTCCAATTTTTTCAAGTTTCTTAGCATTTTCAACTCTTCAACACAGTGTGAAATTGCGTCTCTTTCTCTCCCCTATACACATTTTCTAGATTTTTAACAGTATAAGTTAAGGATCTGATATATCGAGCTTCGGCTAACTGATTTGACGAAGCTGCCTGAAAACAAGTAGAAAAAAATCATCAAATCGACAACAATTAATGGTCAAATACAGAAGAAACAAGATCTCACCTTTTGAAGCTGCTCTCCCCTTTTCTTCAAATCCTCCATCGGCGCATCTTTGTGCAAACTCTGAAGAACATAGAGCAAATGACAATGGAGATCATCGGAATAATGCTGCTGCATCGAGCAGTATGGAAAAGTCGATTGACAACCTAGGGCATAAAAAGAACAACTGACAAGCTTCATTGGACATGTAGTAAGACAATGCTTATCCATCTCTCTTCTCATGATTTCAGCTGAGCACTTTTGTTCACATGAAATTATCTTAAAAGGACAACTCCAATCATGCTTTTCCATGTGCCTTGCGCTGAATCTGGCCGAGCATCCTTCATTTAAACAAGTCATAGGCCGAAAGCTACAGTCTTGAGCATGCAGAATAAGCTCTTCCAACAAATGAAATTTGACATTACAATGGAATTCAGTCTTGAAATCGACGTTTCTAAGCAGAGAATGGGCAGTTTCTTCCCTTTTATCAATCAACCAAAATCCATTCATGTCCATTTCTTGCACAAAATCGTCGATTTTGTCCTCTCTTTTTTCGCTCAGTAGCCATCCAGAAACTTTACTAAACAGATTCATTTTTGAACTTGTGAAACCATCGATGAAACTCGAAATAATATCATGAGGATGACTTGATGCTTTTTCTGGATCACTTTGCAAGATAATAGATTCTGAAATGAATGTTTCGCTTCTATGGATTAGGTAATCGAACATTTCTTTTCTGATATCGGCCGCTACAGAGCCAGGAGACCTAAAGAGATCACCACTAGTATTGTCAACACAAGCTGTAGCTAGTCCTAGAAGGAATCCTTGAGCTATTTTGTGAACTGTTTCTACATCGTAAAAAACACATTGAAATGGAGAATTGCTGTCTTTCTCAGATTCCATCTGATGTATTACTTCTACATAGTTTGTGAGATCGTTTATGCTAGACAGGACCTACAGCCAAACAGCAATAACAGACATAAACAAGGTACCATTGCAAGACACAGTTACATACAATAATTAAAATGCAAAAAAAGGACTCTCGACATTAATCAATAATCATAAATTTCAACGAAACTTTGTTCTGTGCAAGAAATAATATATGATAGCAACTGAACTACAATCTAACTACCTCAGATTATAGTTAACGAACATAGGATAATCTTAAAACACGTACAAACATTAATATAGATTTGCGAAGCACGAATCAACGACAAATTATCCTGTTTCTTACAATATTGGGGAGGGTACAAACTACAATCTAACAGCCTCAGCTTTTCGGGTATAAAAGAAATCTCACAGAAGATAATATACATCACATTCTACTCCACATTAAATACGTGTTAATGTAAACCAAATTCATAAACCTGTAAAATAATTAGGCAGAAAGTTTAACAAGAATTTCACAAAAAATTATTACTCAATCAAACCTCGCTAATCTCAAATCTCATAAAACTCAACGTCCTTTATCAGAAGAATCAACAAACGCCGCACATCACAGCCCGCGACCATTCAAAGCAACAACAAAGAAATACAGAATTGAATCATAAGGTTAGACAAGAAGGCAGCAAAGAAAAATACCCAGATTCGAGACGAAATTAGAAGAAAAACGAAAAAGAAATAAGAATCCGAACAAAAGCAGAATGGTTTCTCGACTAACCCGTCGGAAAAATCGGAAGTAGTGGGAGGTATTCTTAGGAAGTGAGGTGGAAGACGGGAAATAGCAAAAGGTAGAGGAGCTTGATGCAGGCGCAGGAGAAGGAGAGGAAGACTAAGGTGTAGGCGATCTGAAGACCCATCTTTCACACCATCAAAGTTCTTCAATTTCAGAGAGCTTGAGATTGGGAACCAGGAGAGGTCGCAGAATAATCCAATCCAAACCCTTTTCCATTTTTTAGATCTTTTGACTTTGACTTCTTTACCATACGTGCACTGTCATTGCCAATCAATTCGCCACGTGGGATGTGCCTCTGAAACTATGATGTCTTACTATTAGATCTAGCATCCGAGCATGCTGCTCGCACGGATTGCTCGCTACAATACCGAGTCGGGCTCGGATGGCGATCCCGTAGATTCGGGCTCACGACCTTGAGCAAGCAATCGAGCTTGCAAGCCCGTTTCATGAGCCTAGATCTCGCGATCCACCGTCGAGGCATTGCATCGTCATCGTCATCGGCACCCTTGATCAGTCGATCGTCATCGGCTCGTCGCATCATCAAATTTAACCAAATCGTTGAGATTTAACTACTAAATTTTTGTGCATTATAAAAACAAGTTGGTTGTTTTGAAAATTTTTACCGACAAATTGTCAAATTCTCTTAATCTTTCAGACTCTCAATCTCGTTTCATCAAAAAATTGTTCTCTGTGTATTCGATTTTTATTCAAGCAATTAGAAATTACTCATCGAGAAATGCATACAATTAATTTGTGAATTATGAATGTTAACGTATTTTATGAACTAATTTTATTAAAAAAAAATTATATGACTAATACTTGTAAAACTACAAATATTTATTATCACGTATAAGTTATTATCCATTAATTAGTGAATGATATCGAATAATTTTGGCTGGTTTTGTAATTTGTGTAATTACAAAATTTATTAATATGTACAAGTTGTAATTATAATATTCGTTAAAGTTAATGATGCTTGTCGATTTGTTTGACATCTTTCGTTGATTACTAACGATGAAAAAAGATAGAAAAATTATCGCCAATTGGAACTATAATTGGCGATAGTGTGAAAAAAGAGAGAACGACATAAGAGAGAGAAGATCCAAATTCGTTCGTCGTTGCCTGCACGTGCATAGTTCAATTAGACAAGAATAACAGATTTAGATCAAGAGCCACAGTTCGAAACCTGCGCCACCGCAATGTAAGAGTCTAATCCTCCGATGTTGAGATTGTCCATTGTGGTGTCAGGTAAAGATCTCTCATCTCTATATCGCTGAATCACCGTAATTAACTCCCTCACATATTATCGGGCTGAAGTACGAGGGCCGCCATAAAGGTGAGAAATTTTGACTTTTTGGATCAAGATCCAAATTCGTTGACCCTTCTTTGATCGGAAAGCATACATAATAAACACTTCCGGGAAGAAGACGAAAATGAGCTCCGAACACTTTCGCAAAAAGTCCTAGTCCACTTGATCAAGATTGAATATTGACGGTGATGAGACTTCATGATTTATTTCCAGAACATGATCCAACGGTTGTTGGATAAAAAGCAAAGCACCCGATTTTAAATCGAACTAAAGGGGAGATGAATCACGACATCGAACCGACCAGAATCCACGGACCAGTCGACCCTGTAAACGTCTCAGGATAATAACCACCGTAGTGGGTGGTGGTGAGTCATAAATTATGGATGACTGCGGCCGACCAAATCTCCACCTCACGTGCTATCTGACAAGAACAGAGTTGCCATGCCCAAAGCATCTTTCTATGTTTGGACAGACCACCAAATACACGTCTCATTTCTGTGATCCATATAAATAATAAAAATCGCGTCTTTTCTATGTGGGCTGTTGCTAAAACCCAGAAAGTCATCGCGTTATCCAGTGAGAAGGCCTTAATATTGGAGAAGAAGAGAGTCGAGCAAACCCCCATTGGGATTTGGGAACTGGCCATTGGTTCTCTGTCCTCAGGAATCGACTATGATAGAAAATGAACGGAAAGGAGCAGAGATTCCATTCTTGGACTCTGTTTCCTCTTCTTCAGGCTCTTCTTCTGTCGTCCAAACTTTGGGGAATATTGTTGTTTCTATCGTCGGAACTGGAGTTTTAGGGCTCCCTTTTGCTTTCAGAATCGCCGGATGGCTCGCTGGCTCTATCGGTGTTCTAATCGCTGGCCTCTGCACCTATTATTGTATGCTTCTCCTGGTTAGTCCATTCGCTCAGATGATTTTGATGAAATCGACTAAGTTGGTAGTTCTACTTCGCGAGAGTCATTGATTTTCATGGCTGATTTTCGCAAATTTTGCGACCGAGTATTTGTTGGTATTTCAGATTTGAAAGGTCTGTCTGTAAACCCTTTTTTCGCAGGTTCAGTGCAGGGACAAATTGGCATCAGAAGAAGAATCCATGGATAAAAGAACATACGGTGATTTGGGATATAAATGCTTGGGAAATCCTGGTCGATATCTTACAGAATTCCTCATTTTCATTTCACAATGTGGAGGCTCTGTAGCCTACTTAGTGTTCATAGGTCAAAACCTTTCATCTATATTCTATTCTCACGGCCTCACATACGCATCATACATCTTAATATTAGCACCAATAGAAATTGCCTTATCCTGGATCGGTAGCCTATCGAAATTAGCTCCTTTCAGCATCTTTGCCAATATTTGCAATGCTTTGGCCATGGCGATAGTGGTCAAAGAAGACATAGATCAGGCACTGGGTGGCGAGTTTTCATTTAAAAAAAGAACGGCCGTTACTTCAAGCATCGGTGGTTTACCCTTTGCCGGAGGGATGGCCATTTTTTGCTTCGAGGGGTTTGGAATGACTTTGGCTTTGGAAGCTTCCATGCGAGACAGAGCCTCCTTTCCTAAGCTGCTTGCTCAGGCCTTAGCCGGAATAATGCTTGTTTATGTTTTGTTTGGATTCTCCGGCTATATGGCTTTCGGAGACGATACTCGAGATATTATCACTCTCAATCTTCCTCGCAATTGGTCATCTATTGCTGTTCAGGTAATGAATTCTTACACTGATGAATATTCTTCTAGCTTGTTAAGTGGTAGAGATTTGCATTTTTTTTGTCATGCACCAATGAATAATCTCACACGAGAAGAAGATTAGACGGTATTACTTGCGTAATCTACGGGTGAGCATGGTTTGGTCTGGTCTGGTTTAAGGATTAATTGCACTTAGAACTGAAAAATATTGTGTAGTTCTAGTGTGTCTTGGTCCAGTTTCAACATTTAAAAAAAAAAAGTATTTTGTATCGTATTTAGGTCGGGTTTTGAGTGCTGGATCAAGTTTGTAACTGGTTTTTTTTATTTTATCGGGTTCTATTTGATTTTGGGTCGGTTTTTATGTAATTTGGGTCATATTTTATCCGGTTTTGGGTTTTTTTACCCACTATCTAGTTTTGATTTCATGGTTTTTTAAAATTTGGACCAAAACCTGACTAAAATCATGGTTCATGTCCGGTTCGGGTCCTGATCTGGTTTTATCTTAGCAGTTTGCTTTCGTAGCTGAGGTTTTTGAAAATTTGTCGATCTATATGAGTTAGCAATTCATGAAGTTCCGTGCAATTCTTTTCGAGATCGCTTAGTATTGGTAGCCTCTTTCATTGCCTAACATGTTCTAATGGCATTAGATTGGCTTGTGTGTCGGACTACTCTTCACCTTCCCTATAATGGTCCACCCAATAAACGAGATCATCGAAGGCAACCTACTTAAACTTCGATGTCTTCACAAGTTTCACGGATCAGACGGTGAGATTCCAACGAGACTCGGAAAATTCTCATTGTATGGAAGTCGTGCCGGTTTGGTGATCGGGTTGGCGGTTATTGCATCGTTTGTGCCTGGTTTTGGCATGTTTGCGTCGCTTGTAGGCAGCACGGTTTGCGCCCTCATATCGTTTGTGTTGCCTGCCATATTTCACCTCAGATTAATGGGTTCTTCTCTGCATTTCTGGGAGAGAGCTTTGGATTGGTGCATATTGTTTTGTGGATTGCTTTTTGCTGCTTATGGCACCTTTAACTCTGTTGTTGGGGTTTAATTGGTTTTCTTTTTTTGAATTAATTATCAATATTTATTTGAATAAATGCAAAATAAACCTCCATCCTTCCCTTTTGATCTTTCACTGGGTCTGTCTGTGCCATGCTTATGTCTTGGTTTCGAATTTTGTACGTAAGCGGACCCGTTGGATCCTTCCGCTTGTGTTGGATCGGCCACTTACGCAGGGCTGGCGACTTGTTCTGCTGCCACTGAGTTTGATAGAAATTGTCCACGTACAAGGGCACAAAATAAAAACAAAAATGGAACACCTTCCACAATTTAGAAGACGATAAAGACATCTCAACTTGGGTCGAAACAAGCCACAGAGAACTTGCGGAAATTGAAATGGCGAGTGGCGTTACTGTAACTGCCGGTGGAGCGACGGCAGCGGAGGGTCAGGAGGAGGAAGCAGGGATCGTGTTTTTGGTTCACGTTCAGCAGCCGTTTCAGCACTTAATTTCCCCGGCTGGACCAACCGGTGGCGGTTTGTTTTTCTCTACACGTGCACAAATTCTTCCATCACGAATTGTGAGTACTTAAAAAATAAAAAATAAAGGGGGTGTTTTGGACGTTTAAAAGTAGAATCTTTTAAAACAGGTGTTTTCTTCAATGAATCAAATGACGAATGAACGAGATAGAGAACCCATGATGCAGCTTTTTACGCGACATCAACGATGGTGGAGGCAGTGAGTAAGGCCCAAGAAGAAAACTCGACCTTAATCTTAGAGAGAAAATGGTAAGACTTGCTGCCCAATTACATCGCACGGAAGGCACGAAATGACAGAGTTCAATCGCAGGTAAAAGGCGAAACCTTGATTCTAAGCGGGGAGCCAAAGAACCTGATCTGCCAGGCTGCTGAGGAAATGCACGTCGACCTCCTGGTGCTGGGGAGCCGAGGGCTAACCATCTTGGGAGGACTATGATTGTCTTAATGCACGTCAAATGACCAAGGACTTAGCTGCAGAGGCTGCCTCGAACAAAAACAATTAGAAGAAAAAACTCGACAAGCTCGAATCGAAAAACTCGACAGATTCGTCGATTCGCTCGAATGCCAGTTCTATATTCTGTCAAGAATTTGAAGTTAAGAGATCTCCTCGCTGACAGGCGAGATGGGTTTCTTTAACCAATTTTGGAAATTTGATGAAAACTATACTTCTCGTTTCTCTAACTTACTTTGGTATGTTTGAAGTTCTCGCAAAAATAGCTCTTCAAATGTCCACACAAATATCGACCTCAAGACCGAAGGAAGGTGAAAAATTGGATATCTGTGGTTATATTAGAGAAAAAGGAAAGGAAAAGGAAAACAAATCTGCAGTAAAATTCAGTTCCAGTAGAGTGAAGAACAACTTTTCGTATAAAGTAGGCTACATTATATACCTTAAAACCCAGGCGTACGAGAATTCAGAATGACTATAAGAATGCATACAGCACTAACTAGGATTTAGAGAGAGAACGTAAGAAAACATAGAGCTGACCATTTGCTGTCGATTCCCATTTTCACGAGGAAGCTGAAACTACTCCGGCAGATTATTTATCACTGTCAATCGTGACCAAAAGGCAAGTAATTCACATGACAAATAGGCGATTAAATTAATAATGAGAAATGAGGATGTACCTGTTGACTCATGAGAATTTCCACTGCTATATTAAGATCGCCTTCTGCAGCTGCAAGTGCAACCTCTACCTGTGTCTGCACTCATTTTTGGAGATTTTAATTTCAAAAAGCAACACAAAACATGGTGTATGTGCGATCCCGTGTGACTAATGCAGCTCTTTTTCTTTTTATCATAGGTATAATGCATAATATATTCTTAAATATTACTTTTAGGTAGAAAACGTAGCGTTTCTTCCAAGTTTCCAAGGCAAGTCAAAAGGTACACAGAAGAAATTAAAAGTATATAGGAAAAACAAATAAAATAAATAACATTATTACTTTTTCGAACCCCATGGATACTAACTTTTGGATCTCTGCTTCAGAAGAAATTAGTTCCTGCATTAAAATTGGCAATGAAACATCTATAAATCTAGTAAAAAGGCAAATAAAAAATACCCAAAAAATATTCAATTGGAACAAAGATATTGAAACAAAACCTGGTGGCGTTCGGGTGTTGGTAATGTAATTGCAGCATTACTTCTGCATTGACAATGTAGTGAATTCTTCAAATCTATTTTAGTTCTACGGCTAAAACATTGCTTAAATGTGGTATAAAGAAAGAGTGAATGGACAAAGCTTAACATTAAGAAAAAAAGAACTTCCATCCTCAAATGCTATTGGGAAAATGTTGCTAAGCAAATGGATTAATTTTGACAAGATTATAAAAGAGCACAACGGAAATAGAAAGACAACAGTAATATGATGCCCAATTTGGAAAACACCGCGAACAATAAGAAAGAAACTATTCTTATAGACAATATTCATTATAATCCTAACACTCTCATACCCTCTATTTATATTAAACTAACTTAATTAAAATACCTAAATTATCCTTTGACATATATCCTATATATTCCCAACACAAAATCAAGCAGGAAATGTCATCCAAGTGGACCAAAACAAAGCACTAGCCACTGGGATCATGCAACAGAATAGGAAGTTCTATTATGTAGAATATGAGAAACTTAAGTTTCCAGCTAAAGCCGTAAAGAACCACTCCAATCAATACTACTTGATGTACCTTCCATCAGATAAATGATGACCAGCACCAGTTGCTTCCAAATTTGAACGACGGTCTGGCCTAGAGATGTCATCCAAGAGTCTTGCTTGTAAGTTGGATTCTGAATCACTAGCAGACAATGTCTGACTTCTAGCAGATCCAAGAGCCCTTCCTTGGCCAGGAAATCTGCTATCCTGTTGTGGCTGTTCATCATGCGGAATTTATTCATAAAGAGCTAGAAGCCAAGGGTAAGAATGATAATAGTGACAAATAAGGCATTCACTTGAATCATAGAAAGAAAAAGGGAAACCGTCATAGTTTGATCATGTAATTTCCTCTTTTTGTGCATAGCAAGTAGCTAGCAGCTACAATTTACCTTTTCTATACCTCAATTTAAAAACAAATGGAGTCAAAGCATTTGGATAGATTAACCTCCATTGTACCTTTTGATAAATGCTACGTCTTTAATATTATATTTCAATATTACCTAACTTTAGGATATATAAAGATGGAACATTGAAGGTTTAACATATCATACAACTATAATCACAAAACATAACAAAGTCACCATTTGCATGATAAAAACATTTCATACATTTTTAGCAATCATGTAATATTCATTCAAGGAAATCCAACGTTTCATACTCACATGGACAACTCAGAGAAAAATATGCTGCAAAATAGTCAATATTTCCAAGAAGTGCTACCTGTTCAGTTGTTTCTCTTCGTGGCATCCATGAAGATACATTTCTCCACAAATTAGCTGGAGAAAATCCACTGATTGGGAAAAGAAAAGTTGTCAGTAATCTGTTTGTGGTGAATCTGAAAGTGGAGGGAGGAACTAACTTGGCTGTTGTGTTTGGGCTTGAATATGTAGGAAGGTAACTAGAAGGATTTCCCCCAGTGCACAAAATAAATTTTGGTCGCCTCACACAAGATTGCTACAAAATGTAAGAAGTATTGAAGGTTAGTATTGTTATCATATGATGGTTAATTTCACATGAACTGTCAAAATGGTTGAAAATGGCATCTACTTCATAAATGGCGAGTTGAAATGACACAGTTTAGAAAATCAATTAAATTCCACGAAAACAATTACCTTAAAAAATAAGAGCAAGGGTATGTAACAAAAAAATGAACAGTTCAATATGATAATTTCAAAAAAATAAAGGGGCAGTGAAAAATAGTGAACTTTATCTTGTGAAATCAAATGTATTTTAACACAAGGAATTTAAAGGCCAACTTGATGGGGTTAATAATGAATTTAGAGCGCCATTAACTACTATCTTACCTAGTTTTACTTGATCAGACACCTTTTCCAACTTCAGAAAGAAGAATATTTAGTAGAAAAGAACCTAAGGTATACTTCTATAGTTACTTAATCATCTGAAGTTAGATTTCAAATATTCTTACAAGCCACGAAATAGACTCAATGGAAGAATAAAAGGATGCTCCAGGCAAGAGAAAATTGAACAACCCATAAGTATCTGCACCATAAATAGTAAATATAATATCACAACTTGCACTCCAAAATAATATTCCAGAAGTAGAAAGCAAGAAGCCAATAGATAGATAAAAAAACTAACATGCAAAACCAGACAAAATGCCACATAGGTGTCCCAATAAGGATACATTGGTCATGAGAAGCTGGAGCACCACCAATAAGATCACTGCATACCTATCATATTTCACATATTCATCATATATATACAAACAAATAAACTAATTATCAAAATTATAATACTCAGATCGTCATACCATTGAGCAGGCACATTAAAGAGTCCAAAAACACTGCAGAACATTTAAATCTATGTCAATCGAGTATGTGAAAGGCATAACAAAACTCAAGAGTTTCTAGACGATAATGAGAAGAGCAACTAAAATTATCAGGGAAAATACCTTCTTGATCGAACACCACTTAAACTTGTCTCTATAACAACCAATGAGAACAGAATTCCAGAAAACCCTATAGCACACTCATTCATAAGAGGGTCATAAGACTGAATCGGGTTATGAGCCACTATAAATACAATGAGAAGATGAAAAATGGCATTGCTGGTGGCCAGTAAAACGATCATGTACAGCATGCGGAATGATCCCATGATTCGCTCCAGTTCGGACCCCAAAGGAACAAACGCCAGCATGTTAAACAAAACATGAAGCAGCGACCCATGAAATAAAATGGATGTATAAATCCTGTAAACTGAAGAAAAATAGTAAATAAGGAACGTTGGACGGACACAGGACACCCAGTGAAACTTGAAAATTACATACCTTGAAACCGATCTAAAACAGCAGAAGGGAGAAAGCATATTTCTGCAAAGGAGTCATATCCCACTAAGAGACAGACCAAGTAAATCGCCCCACATACAATTATCACAGCTGAAGTAAGGAAAGGAATGCCTTCCCACATTTGCCCCATCCTTGTAGACAATCCTGCCTATCAAAAAATTCTATATTTTAATCTTTCTTTCTCAACGTACAAAATACGTGAACAGTGATAGCTCAAAGCAAGGAAAGTAGCCTGTCAGTAACATGTGTCCGATACAAAGTGTTTTCAACTACATGGCAAGTGAAATAACGTTCCAAACAACTATTTCCTAAATAATTCCATTTTCTCGTCAACCGAAGGAAACTACTGCAAGGAACATAGGAATCTAAAAGAGAATTACGAGGTTAGGGTTTCGTTTTGAACCGAGGAAAAAATAGTACTCATTTCTAGCATTTGCGTCTGAGGAATAGTCCCCAGCAAAAAGATGTGCTTAAGAAGTAACACCCCTTTAAATTCAAGCAATTTTTAAGTTCTCATTTCCTGTTTCAAGGAGCATAAAATTTCTGTCTCTTCTCGTTTCTTTTCTCGTCAACCAAAGTAAATTCTACTTCCATTGTTTTTTTTTCAGAGCAAAAAAAACACACGAAAAATGAAACTCAAATGAAGGAAAGCAAAGCTGTCATTTCTACATATATGTCCAAATGTTCAGCCCAAATTCCAACTCAAACTCAAGATTCCTTTCGATGCAGCATATTGAGTAAATTGTTTCCTCTCATATCCTCATCAACGAAATAGAATTGGAAGAGAGCTAGGGTTCTAAAAGCTACAGTCAACAACTAGACTTAGATAAACCTACGAAATTGACAGACATTGAAACAGAAATGAAGCGAATTCTTCGGGAGAAGGCGCCAGATCAGAGAACTTACCTCTGAAACAATGTTTGGCCGCATTTTGAGATAAATCTCCTTTGACTCTCTCTTGGGGAAGATATCAACCGCTCTAGTAATTCATACGAAGGGGAGAGCTGGTTCTAGACTTCAGATCTAGTTTCTAGAATCCGGGTCAAATAAACCATCCAACCGGGTAGGATCCGAAATAGTTAAAGCCTCCCGAGACTCGTTAGGATTTTATTAAAGTGTAATTACAATTTACTCCCTGAACTACTTAATCAAAAATTACTTTAAAAAATCAACCTCATGGATCTTATTATTATTTAACGAATATTCGATAATTTCAAAAATTATTATAACTTTAACTAATACTATTTCATCATATTTTCATTAATTTAAGATGTCAATTATTTAATTAATATTCATAAATTTATAATATTTTAGACATTTTATTATTATATATTAATAAAATATGTTCTATTATAATTTTTTAATCGTAGATGAACATAATTATCGTTCGGTAGAAAACGGCAGTTGCGCACTAAAAAAACAATAACATCTTTATTCATCATTTAGAGATGCGTCGCGTATTATTTGTACTGCAAAGTTGACTTTGTAAGCATTTCTTAAGATGGAGTTCCACAAAATTAAAAAAAAAAGTTAATTAAAACTATATGTATCACTCTGTGAAAGCAGCACCCTGGCAACAAAATTGGGTACAACTCACTTCTTTCTTCGTTCCCGGAGACCCAAAATTTAAGAGATCTGGCCTCAAGCCGTCCACTTTTTTACTGTGGAAGTGCCCGAAATTCAATGGCAAGCACCCGGATCGGTTATCTAATCATCAAGCCAGAGTACTCTCGACATAATTTAGTGCCTTCTTCTTCACAGATTCAATTCGTTCTTCATCACCAACAGACTTCTCATACTCCAAATACTTTTTGAACAAGGACTGTGAAAGCAGTCAGGAAAGCATTGTCAGTAAGAGGCAGGAATGGCTCAGGATTTAGTAAAAGAAACATAAACGAGGCTTACTTTCATTTTTTTGGGAGGGAGGCTCAGATTGATCGCTCTTTCAAATAGAGCGCGGATCAATTCGACATCTCCTAGTCGAATCTCCTGAAAAGTTGGAACAAGATTATAGAAGAGAATTTTGTTTATGAAAGAGAGAAAATTCAAATCTAACATTTTACCTGATCAAGATAAACGTTCCACAAGTCTGTTCTCTTCGGATACTCTCGCAAAATTCCTTCAAACATAGACCTTCCTCGCTCGGGAACTCCACATTTAAATTCGAGAATAGCAGTATGAGATATGAATTTAATATGCTTGTGTTTTGGAAGGCAGATCAATGCTCGATTGCGGACAGACTGCACTCGCTCTTGTTGCTGGTTTAAAACGCTTTGGATCCTTCTTAACCATACCTGAGATCTCATGAGAGTTAAAAAATGGGGCATTGCTAAGGGAATTGCAGTGTAAATAATAATAGGTTGATGCTATGGTTACTTTCTTATCATATCTTCTTATTGTAGACGTTGACATGTCGAATTGTGCATTTAATGTATTACAATTAAAATAATTATTTATAATTTTTATTGAATCAATCATAGCATGACATGTCATCGTGTACAATAAGATTGTATACTAAAACGGTAAACTTGGCAATACCAAAATACCTTGCATGAATGCTTGAATTTCTTGACCATTTTCTCAAGAAGCTCATCGGCCAAAGCATGCTGCTCTGTTCTTTCGTACATGCCCAACAATGCTAAATGCACCTTCTTTGGATCATTGTACTGCAAAGCTCTTTGAAAAATCTTTCTAACGGCCTCCTGAAGATAAGTTAATTACAAAAAAAAAACTTTTTTTAGTATGAAAAAATATAGAGAAGGGAAAACACTTCAGATAATTCATCACCTCGGGCGGTTTTCCATATTCATTTTCCAAATTGAAATAAGCCACCCAAACGTTGAGTTTCTCATCCTCTTCCCGAATGTTTATCGTTCTCAAGGCCCTACACAAGGGGAAAAGCAATAGTGATTTATCCAAATACTAATAATCCCCATATTTGACAGAGTGCAAAGCATGTTTTTGTATAAGAAATTCCATGCAAATGAAACCAATAATGATGATGATATCAAGGAAGAAAAATCAGCCAAATGCAAAGAAATTTTAATTCTCACATTTGGAAATCAAAATAGCATCCTAACAAAAATCTAATAATTAGCAGTAATATTTATAGTGAGCACATATTTATACACGATAAACTAGCAATCTAAAATCAAATAGTTATGCAAGCTAATGACAAATATTTACAAGAGCACGCGCAAAAACATTAATTGCAGAAGCATTAACATGGATAAAAATTGAATTGACAAAAACCTTTCTGCAATGGAGCGAGCTTTTTCAACATCAGCCACAGAAAGCATGAATGCCATGTACTTCAACCAAACAAAACTACTATTAGGAGAGCCTCTAACAAGTTTTTCAAACTCATCTGCACTCCTAGGTATATCCTTCTCCAATAACCTTTCCTCTGCAGCAATTATTTCTTTTTCCCTGCACATAATAATAAATCTTCAATATTCTACGAAGGGACCAACAAAAATGCTAGCACATAAAACATAAAAAAATATAATCACCAAAATATGCCAACGGCACTTACCGCTCCTCCTTTGCTTTTTTCTTCTCTCGTCTATTTTTCTTTTCACTGAAGTTATCTACAGCATCAATATGCTCTTCATTTTTGAAATTACCATTGTCGATGCTACCTGGACAAGGATCATCAAGATTAACATCAAGAGAAGGAACAAAAGCTCTAGATTTTGCTGTGGCGAAAGTCGAGAATTCATCATCATTATCTTCAGCATCATCATCATCGCACTCTATATCCATGTTTGGGAGCGGAGTTAAGTACTCATCTCCACTATCCTCGTCAAGCTCTTGTTTCTCAGTACTATGAAGATCACTCTTGTTCTTGATATATGTCCCCTTCAATCCAAGAGAAATTCGACCTTTGTCCTTATTCACCTAATCAAAGGCATTTGAAAAAAAATCTATAACCAGCAATTTGTACAGTGAATAGAAACTAGCAAAGAAATTATCTATCTATATTTCAAAGAAGATCCAGCAAAGCGTAAAACCATGCTACAATTATGACCAGTCCTCGCTGTATTACACAAAACGCTCTACTCTTTACCTTCAAAATTTTTGCTGTGACTTTGTCCCCAGCTCTGTACTTTGTTTCGAGGTTATCAACTGGATCGTCAGAGACCTCTGATACGTGGCAGAGACCAACCTACACAGCATAATTTGTAAATAAAGGTTAAATACACTCAAAGCAATATATGGACATATTTGTTTCTCACACCAACGTATACGTAAATTAAAAGTCTCTAACCATCGAAAGATAATAAATGTTTTGATCAAAAGAGCTTCCATTTATCTTTAAAAAATGTAAATGAGTTGAATGTTGAGCTCCACAAAATTACTCCAGCAAAAAAGCCAACAAATAGGCATTTGATTGAAAAATGTAAATCTACGGTTCTTCAGAGAAACTCTTTTCTTCGAGGAAATTATGTACAAAACAAAGCACAAAATCATTGGTGATCATGTACATAACTTTCTTCAATTGTTAATCACAGAATCTAAACAACTATGTCCAAACTTAATGGTCAGATTTAAATAAAAATACACAAATAGGATAAAACAAGGAGAATCATTATTCCAAAATCATATAGGGCAGTTCGATGGAATAAATTTCCAGTTAAAATGAAAAAAAAACCATCCATGCATACCACATTTGTACCATCAACTGTGATGAACAAACCAAAGGACTCAACCCGCTTTACACAACCAGTTACGATTTCCCCTACTTGCAGACCAGTTAAATCATTGAATTTTGATTTTGCACAATTGCTCCCATCCTCTGTCTTCAAGGTTACTTCAATCCTCTTCGACAAAGGCTCCAAAGATAACACCCTGCAGAAATTTCTTAGCATATTTCTATGATCTATTAATCCTTATATATATAAAAAGAAGCTAAATTCATGACTTGCCTGCCCGTTACAAGCTTTCCAACAGGGAACTCCTTTACGGGATCATCAACAAACCCATTTGCTAGATTAGAGAGGAGAATTTTTGCATCAAGATTTCGAGATATCATAATGAAACATCCTTTGGGGGTAACATTCTTAACATATCCCTGCAAGTTCAAAAGAGAGCTACTTCACTATAAACAGCAAAATTGAAAACAGATCTGAATCAGACGATGTTTATCATATAAAAACTGAAAAAGGTCAAGTACATCTAATAGCACCAGTTCAATCTGAGCAATAACTAAACTGAAAAATGGTTGTAAGCTGTCATTAGTTTGATGCGTCTATACAATGTAGTCTTTACTAATATGTACAGTTCAAATTGTTCAATATGAATCTATTAAATAAAAAACATAAAAAAAAGTTCATCATATGGAACTGGATCCCTGATGCTGCAAAAGCTGAAAACACAACCTTACCAAATTTGATTTAAATTGCAGTTCAAAGAATACTTTTACCTAAAAAATGATAAATATCATTTAAATGACCGTGTTTATTTTGCAACTATGGCTTTCTTATTCTTTATAATATAGGTAGTTTCTGTCAGCAAAAAAAAATTGGAGTTTGACACACATTTAAAGGAGCTGATTATCTAAAAAAGGGCACGAACCTGTATCACCATATTTGGATGAAGATCTTCAATCTTTTCGAATTGTTGAGTTGATGAATGACTGAAAATAAAATATTAGCTATGTGTTATATTTTCAAAATAAGAATTGAAAACACGATTATAACAATCACATTTTATTGTTATTCAATATTTTTTCCAATGGCATTACAAGTACCAACAGAATTTTTTTTATAAAAACTAATTCATCTTTATCAGAACTCTTGGAAATTTCACCGATTCTATCAAATGGAACAATGAAAGAAAATAGTCACCAACGTAATCTTATTCCATAAATTAGCTGAGCAGTTGAAATAAAATAGTATGAGCACTTACATATTGTTATCAAATGCTACATTGTTCTGAATTTTACAGCCATCTAAACAAGATCGCAGAGATAACTCCACATGAACAGTTCCCTTAATCGAGTTAGATATCTCCAGAACCTTGCACTTGAAAAATTGACCTTCCTGATATTCACTCAATGGATTAGGCACCCAAGAATTTGTCAGTTCCGTGAAATGAACCCTACCGTACAAATGTGGACCAATTTGCACCACCATTCCACCAACACCTGGTAGAATCTTGGATATTCTTCCACCAATAATATCTCCTTCATGAATATGCAACATGGCTTTATGATCATCGGGAGCAGTTGTAGGCAAATTACTCATTTCCATCCCAGTTTTGACATCCTTATCAAAGATGGATGATAAAATCAACCGCAACATCTTTTTATCTGTGTTAGCCTCTAAGACGTAACCAGAGACAGCTTTCCCAATATAGAATCGCTCAGTGAATTTCTGAAGCTCACCAGGTTCAGAGGAGCTGTCAAGAATAAAGAGCTGAGCACTAACATTTCGGGTTATAGTTAACCTAGCCCAATCACAGTGGACTTTACTAACATAACCACTAATTAGTTGTCCAACTGAAAAGTATTGATCTTCACCCATCAATTCATCTCCTATGAGATCTGGATCAATATTGTCATGTAAAATCATTAATTGCCAGAATACTTTGCACATTCAAATCAGATAAAGATAACACAGTTTCATGAAATAATACATTTTCATTAAATAATATTAACCTAGAAACAGCAAGAATATCAAAACAACACCCTTAATTGCAAGTAGTTAGGTGGTATCCTCAGTTGAATTATCACATAACCTCTCTACCCAGAGAAATAGCAAGTTTCCTGATATTAATAAGAATGAAAGAGACTTCACCCTCTACTACGGATGTGATAGCAGAACAGAGATTTTAAATGTATGTCGGTATAAGTTAAGATGCAGAAAAAAAAGTGCAGAAGAAAAATTTACGCATAAAAGATATCCCTGCATTCATCCAATGAATAAAAATTGCAGTCTCCAAAGATGCCCAATGATGCAAGAAACATAACAGCTTCGAGTAGACAGACATTTTATAATCACTCAGACTTTCAAATTTTGTTTGTTGAAGAAAAACTAGCATAAATAATAAGTAAAGACTGAAATAATGCCAGGATGTGAGCATAAAAATTATATTGATAAATGATGTTGCTAGAAAACATAAGAACTTTTCATACATCTAATAAATGACTCTACCTGCAAATATTTTTTGTTTTAAGGATAGCTCCCATAAGTAGCTCTTCTTTCTTTGATCTGATTGATTAGCCTTGGAAGCAATTCTTGCAGACACTGTTTGCCCAACTTTAAATTTACTAAACGGATCTTCCAAAACATTATCCTGATCATCATTCAGCTGTAATGGCCAGAAAAAAGAGACCATCAGAATGAAGAAATTACACATATCCAAAGTAAATTAGAAAAGGATCAGATGATGAATATTAATATACAAATTCTACTTTCAAATTACCTCCGTTATATGAATCCTTCCATGCAAACCATTTCCAAATTTCAATCTCAGATCCAGAGGCCTTACCTCAGTGATCTAGAAAATAAGAAAAATCAAAGAAGAAAAGCGGTTACAAATTATAGTGTTAAAATTCAACCCATATTAGTGCATTGATTCTATACCACACAAAAGGTCATGACACTGTCATAACAATAACAAGATGTTAGGTGATCCGAGAGGAGATAAAAGAATACCTCTGCCTCAACCAGAGATCCCACTTTATAACTAGACTTCTTCTTAGCCCGTTTTAAACAAGATGTTTCAGTGACCTCACATACTTCTTGTAGAAGAAAAAGCAGCTTTTCAGAAGTTGATGAGCAAGGAAAAGCCATAACAGTAGCAATGACACTGGAAAAGTAAACCACCATTCAAAAATCATTTATAGCAAAATAAATGTTCCGAAATTCCTAGTACAATCAAGGCACAAAACCAATGATGTATAGAATTGATCGCCTTATTCTAACACTTCATCAGCATACACAACACAAAAATAAACCATGATATTTTCACCTTTGTCCGCTTGTGAACTGTTTGGTAGGCAATGCTTGAATGTTGTAATCAGATACAGAGGCATATCCAATGGTGTAGTCATATTCTGGAATTGATAGAATCTACGGCAAGCATAATAAATTCAGATGACCATAAATTTGAAAAGATCAACTTAAGAGAAATATAAGTGATATTGACACTTGCCAAGTAATTCTCCTTTATTATTTCAACAACTCCCTTCACTCTCTGATTTAAAACCAAGTTTTTCAGAGCTTCTCTTTTTCGTTTCTGAGAAAAAAAAAAGGCACATTATACAATCTGAGCACAAAGAACAAAATAACTTTTGAACAATATGAAATATTAAATTAAAAAATTAACATCAAGAAAAAGAAAAGGAAGATGATGGTGAGGTGGTTAAATAATTAGTGGATGGTTAAAATTAGGAAGATGGGAGGAAGGGGAAGACATTCTGAGAGCATAAGTCGTGGTAATTTCTGGACAGGTGTTTTGTTTCCATTTCCATTGAGTGTGTTTCCCCAACTGTTTTGGTTGGTGAGTGATATTTCTGTGGAGTTTTGGTGGTAAAAACTTGTTCTGGAAATACCTATCTAGATGGAGGAAAATATGCTCATCAAAATATGACTAAAAGGCAAAAAAGGAAAGCAGTAGATTATTTCCAACCTTCTTATGAGCTTTCTGCTTCAAGCTTTCCTCTCGGAACTTATCAAGAAACTCAGGTTTCAGTGATAAATCAACAAGCCGCTCTGACTTGACAACATCAAGAACCACTGCCTGAACTAAACAGCCTGTTTCCACAACAGATGCACCTACTGCACACATACATACCAATGAATAATTGGCCTGTTGATGGTTGAAAATAAATCAACATATGAACAGTAACCAGTTGATAGACTTACATTCATATAGTGTAATAAATCCAAAGATATCATTATACTTTTCAAAGCTAACAACAGCTCCAACATCCTTCAATTCAACAATTTTTCCCTCCACCATACTACCAATAATAAATTCTTCGGTCCATGCGGCCTCTAATTCTATGGAGCGTGATAACTACATCACGAAAATATGAAGTTAGTTATAAGTGATAGAATTAATCAGCAAGTAGCATTTCATCTGCCATCATGAGTGTTTCATGCAAGTTCTAAATCTTCTTTGTCCCATACTAAATAAAAAGATAAGAGATTATTTACATCACAATTGGAAGTCGGGAAATATTGGGTTAAGACGACCATTCCCAAGGATCTAAACAACATTTTCCATTAACAAAATAATTGTTGTTTATACCTTCTCCTCCATTGAAAAGTAATTTTGTAGAAAAGACGCATCTGTGGACGAACAAGTTGACTGCTTTAATGAGACAGTTATTCTACCTGTTTCACTGTTGACCTGAAAATTTGATGTCATATGGCGAGTAAAATAATCATAAATAGCTTCCCAATAAAAAAAATCAGAAAATTCAGTAGCATAGTTCACCAACATCAAGTATATTACAACGAACAGATTGCCCAATGTAAAAGGCCTCTGACAAATCAGTATTATGGCCATCAATTGCCTGCAATATACATCAATACATAGTTGGATTGGAACCAAAAATACCATTTCCCTATTCAACTAATGAACAATCGGATAACCTTATTTCTTGGGGAGAAACCAGTCAAACGCCCAAGGAAGCGAACAAAGCAACCAGTTTCAATTATGTTGCAAATATATCCCTGGAATAAATTAACAAACAAACGTGGTCAACTTGTATTGCTCAATCCTTGTGATTGGCAAGTGACCATCTAAAACATGAAAAATAATAATAATAATAAATCACTTCTCCTGTGCATCAGCTTCCAAGAAAGATCACATACAGAAAAACTAAGAAAAAAAGATTACTCACATGGATAATAGAGTTGGGAGAAATTAGGCTGATATCTGAAGGAAGTTGCTGAGCACAATTGATTAAGGAATATTTTGCCGAGAGTATCAAATTATTGCCCTCAATTTCTGGATGTAGAAAGAAAATAAGTTAAAATGATTAAAAAACACTAAATACTTAGTTTTCCATTTTGTGAAGAAAGGTTGGACCAGGGCATTTTTCAAACTACAAAATACTTATATCTTCAGCAGATAAAGAAATTCACACTTAAAATGAAAATGGAAATCACAATGTGAAAAATAAAGCTGTACAAAAACCAGTCTGTCAATGCTTCTTATATTGAATAGTTAATAACATCCGGACATCATTGTAGTCACACAAATTAAATATATTTTGTGGCTTGAGCTCAACATATTTTTCGTTTTCCATTTTCATATTTTAACTTGAATAAATGCAGAAATCCTAACACATGTAGCTAAAAAAGATTTTTAGGATACCTAGAACCAGCAGCCTATCAAATGCATATCCAGGCTTCAAGATTGATTTCATCACAGCAGCTTGCCCTGAATAACATGCAAGTTAAACAACAGTGATGCAAGAGAAAGAATGAATTGAGAGAGAGAGAGAGACAAATACCCTGGTTATCAGCCAAGTGCTCAGCAGATATTGTACCCTTTAAATGATCTTTTCCATTAATAAATACTACAACACTATTCAGAGTGACATTGTAGACCACTCCAGATACAAGACAACCAAACTTGACATTTTCATCTTCTGAAAATCTGTAAATCAACCAATTAACGAGATTCTTAGTACTACAAGATAACTCATATAGTGCTGTAAGACCACACAAAGGAATCACAGTTTTGTCAGATGAACCCAACCTTGTAGGCTTTACTATGAAACTAAGGTTAATTCTCCTTGAAGCATGAACAGAACTAGTTACTCTGCATTTGATTACTTGTCCAACATGATAAGCAGAGAGAGGATCAGTGCCTGGATCTATCTCAAGTTCCGATCTGATCAACCATCAATAGAATGAATAAACAAAACTATGAGCAAAAAGAATGACATCAGAAAGCAATCCTTTTTAACAACATTTAAGAATATTCAAGACAAAGAGTTCCACCGTCCTATTTCAAGACTAATTTCATCACACTATGAAATGGGCTAATTGTGCCAATCATAATACATCAGAAAAAGTCAAATTCTTTATGAGAGTTTGATCATGAAGCACCAACATAAATAGAAATGAAAGAATTTCAAACACCATAAACGAGAAAGAGATAAATATGTACAATACATAATTGGGAACTTGCCTAGGTGCAAAGCCTTGGACTCCATTATAAAACCGTACAAAGCATCCATGTTTTTCAATCTTTGCAATCCATCCGTGTGTTATTAATCCATCAATAGCATCAGTATACGAACAGAGAATCTTGAGTTTTGATTTCACCTGTGAAAATTAAACAGCATCTAAGCATCAAAAGACAGACCAAAACGGGAATATCAAGCCATTGAATGGCAGTTACCATGTTTAATATCACTGCCCATGTAAAAAAGATGATCAAAAGTTTATAAGAACCAAGAAACAATCTGCTAAAATACTGGAATCTTTCTCAGTTGTGGGATTTTGATAATTCTTGTGCTGTAGATATAAATTTTGATTGTTATCAACAGTCATTGGAGTGGCAGACAGCAGAAACTTCCGCTATTTCGTGGGAATACATGTCTATACTATCATATCCCAAATTTTGATGTTTTACAAAAAGTATTCAGCATTTATTTCTTAATTTGTAGATTTGAAGGACAATTTCAATGGAATCTGCTACCATAAGTTCACACCTTCCAACACACTTGGACAGCCTCGGTCAAGGAAAACTGAAGTCGGTCGTACCATAATGAAGAAGCTCACACTTTAGGGGCATATGACTGACAACCAAGTCAATCATAATAATTGATTAGACAATTCTTCATTAACTCTCAAAAGGTTCAGATTTATTCACATAAACCATAAAATATGTTATGTCAAAGCACATCCAGTTCAGTTGCAACAAAAAACATAAAAGATATTCTAGAATACCTTATTAAAAACTTATTCGACTTGTTGATGGTTGACCACGAAATGTAAAAAAGAGAAACAACTTTCTCAAATACAGAAAGGACCAAGAGAAAGTATGTAGAATCTATAAACTTATTCTAAGACAGCCAAATAATAGATGGTTCAAAAGTCCATAAGAATAATAAAAACAACCCAATGCATGACAATCAAAGGTCAAGAGAAACATACAAGAGTCTTCTTGTGTGTAACAGTTATTCTCTTGGACTTGCAAC
Organism: Begonia fuchsioides; assembly: GCA_003255005.1. NCBI lineage: Eukaryota > Viridiplantae > Streptophyta > Magnoliopsida > Cucurbitales > Begoniaceae > Begonia > Begonia fuchsioides. The sequence goes on from QAOC01006652.1 coordinate 569,651, forward strand.
CAAGAATGCGAAATAACAGTTCTGCTCCAACCTGAAAAATGTACATCTGTAAGGTCTGCCACCATGCAAAAGGTTCAAATTTGACCAAAAAAGTCTAGATATCAAGTATTTTCACGCCAATGTCAAGTTTTAACTCCATTCCAGATAAAGACCTGAAATTTCTTTCCAGGTTTAGATATTTCAAATTCCGTCATATGTCGAAGAGGACAAAGAGCTTTAACACCACCAGGAAATTGCACTATAGCACCAAAGCTGTCTACCACCAAAACTTTAGCCCTCACGACCATCCCAGGCTTCACATCAGAGAGCGTGAATATTGGTCCTTTCAAGGCACTAGCCTGCAAGATGGAAAGAACCAACAGATAACATTTCTAGCGCTCACAACCATTCCATGCTTCGCATGATAAACATTATCATAATCATATTCATTCTAGTATATCATATCGCGATAAAAGTATACAGTTTACCTACTAAGAATTTCAAAGAAAACATATATCTCGCATCACATCAAATTTTATAGGGCTCAACATACAACTCCCTTCATTTAGACGTCAACTTAAATAGCAAAGAATCAAAACCATAACCTAAAAGAATCAAACATATCAATTATGTACCAAGTATCAACACACTACAAGTAGTGTTTGATCTTTTTTAGTCTACAATGCACAGACAAATGAAGAAATTTTCTCATTATCATTCAAAGTAACTGCTCAGTACAAAAAGGTACAACCAGAAAAAATAAATAAATAGAGCTATCAATGCCTTCAGGAATATTTCAAGTCCATGAAAACCATATATCCCGACTCTTTGCACATTGATAAGAAAATGATGTAGGGCCAACCATGATTCCATTAGACTGTCTAAATTGTTTCCTATTTTATCAAATACCAAATTTAATTAGGTTTCCTATAGCAATAGTTTCCCTATCATAATTAGTTACTGTAACTCAGGTCCAGAAAAAATAAAAAAAAATTCTTAGTACAGACCATGGTATCTAAATGTTTGATGAAGAAATTTGTAATAGTTACAAAAATAAATTCTCCTTTAACTAGATTACAGTTGAGTCTATATATCCTTTTTTACTAGTTTCTTTATAAAAACAATTCTTAATTTTAATCAATCAAGTTATTAACATTAAAACTGCCATTATTGGGGGGAAACCTTTAATATCCCGATGGCCAGTCCTTCTAAATGTTTAAACCCAAGTATCCGAACACGCGTTCGAACTCCCTCCTTGAACCTTTTCTCAATCTTTTGGCCTCCCTCTTCACCAATATCAGATATCTGCAATCAGCATAGTTCAAAGGTAAAAAGGATATTATGGAAAAACACATTAAAAGCCCCATACCTGAAGTAACATGAACTTACAGAAACATATGTTGGAGTTGAAACTGGTGCAGATGGTATTTCAAGAAGAAGGCCCAATCCTTTGTCGACCCTAACCACTTTTGATTCATCATATATCTCACCAATTTTCACAAGCTGCATTTCAGAAAGAATAACAAAATTTCCAAAAGTAGTACAAATAAATTCATTACCCAAAATTCAGTCAACCTGACCAGGAAAGGTATTAGAAAATCAATTAGCAAAATGTCCCACATTAGGCACACAGAATAGATTTACATTGATCTATTCAATAGAATATTTAGAGGTACAAAATAGATTTACATTGATCTGTTCAATAGAATATTTAGATGTACAAATTAGATTTACATTGATCTGTTTAATATAATAGAATATTTAGCCACCAAATGGGTAGGAAAAATTGAGTTCAACTTACGGAAGGAGGAGCCTTATTCTGAACGAGATGTGGATTCAGAGTCAGACCAATAGCTCTAGTCAAAGGATCAATAAATAATATTCGAGCAAACACCTGCAAAAAAGGATAGGTTAAAAAAAGAAGAGGAAATATAATTCGGAGGCCTTCTTCAACTAAGTTGGTCTGGCAAATAATTTAGTAAAATAGCAATACAACATTCTTATCAAAGGTAGATAGCAGTATGAGACAATAGGCTATACTGCCACTATTAAAAATAAATGAAAAACTTATAAGGTCAGAGGCCACAGTAGATACTGCTGAAATCTTTAATCTTTGCTTGAATAATTTCTAACCTTCTTATTTGGGTTGTAATCGTCTTTCCAATTTCTAGATGGATAATTATTCTCCAAATGAAACATATCAACCTGAAAAATCAAAGTCAAAGATAAAACTAGTTCACAAATAATGGGATAGTGAGCGAAAACAAGTCCACGTGATATAAATAGCAATTCTGTCATTTTTTATGCTCTCTTGAAAGCATTAGAAAACTTACAGATCCTGTGAAATATGTGAGGAAGGATAATATGACTCCATTTTCAAGAGTTGACTGCACACGAGCATTAACCATCATGCCTGGGATGAGAAGGTCAATCGAAATGCCTTTTAGATCCTTTGTCTGAGCAAGAATGAATAAAAAATGTTATAAGTCCGAAAATAAACTGCCAAAAAAGATCAACAACACATTAAGAAACAGCATAAAAAAGGCATACAGCGTATCTAGACAATGTATCTGGGTCTGAACTCAAATATACAACTTTACGGACTTTATCAATACTTCTAACTACTCCTTGCAAAAGTTGTCCAACGTGCACTTCCTTGCCCTGTTTTTCTGTGTAGAAGCAACAATTGGATATAAGAGGAAAAAACCGAAGAAAAGAGACCACTTGACACAAAGATGGCACAATGGAAGATATCATTCAGTCTTCACAATGCATGAAATAGAAAAACTGCAGCAGTTATCAATAGAAGATTAAATTCCAGCGCCATTAAAGCAATTCATAAGACCGTAGTCCTTAGTTTATTGCATTTGAGTCTTAGAACTTGCTCGTGAGCCCTGGTTTGAGGGTAACCCACAATTCCATAATACCCACATGTTCGACAACGAGGAATGTCCTGAGTGATACAAAAGAAGACGCATTGCGTATTACAAGGCACAAAATTCAAGGACAACGTGCATGATCATAGAAATTTTTTTTATATTCCTCATTAAATCTACTAATTCTTAGAAGATTTGAATGAGAAACACTATTTTCTTCAATGTTCAGATTACTTTGTTTGGGTCATTCAGATGTAAGTGATAAGAACCCTCCTAATTTTTAATTTTAGTTGATCTAGTAACTCTCTTTGCAAGTACATGGTGCATGTATGAGTAGTGCATAAATATGTTGAATGTTTACTTTTTTCATTAAATAAAACTGCAGGCTAGTTCAATGGATGAAGCTATAAACATACCATTTTGCGGGAATCAATTCCCCTAATTATTAAAAAAAATCTTTTGAATTTCCCAAGCATCCGTTCTTTTTTTGTCCTTCTCGAAGAAAGTCAACATATTCACAGATCGATTTGATCGATCAAAGTGAAGGTCCAATTTTTCAGGAAAAAAACACAAAACAGTAAAAAATCGTCTATAATTAGGATATTTTTTTATATGTAATTTTCCATCACAGTAAGTTCATATATTCATAGACAAGAGCTTTTTTAGGACAAGTAAACTTATTTCTGACTAGGTTTTATTTTTATAATTACCGCAACAAAAACAAAACAAAAGTTTCAAAAGTCATGGAATATCATTATCATAACCGTCAATTATAAACGCCAGCGATAAAAACAACTGACGATATAACTACAAACAATGTCTTACCAGGTTCACTCGTTTGGGGTAGAAAACCTGTAAAAGAAGCCACACCAAAATGAAGAATGTAACCATGATCTTCTATGCTTTTCACATACGCTGTTAGAACCTGAAAAAAGTCCACCAGATAGCTTGAATCCCATGAGACAACCAAGCAGCGTTGTATATTCATTATCATTATAAAGGAGGGTTCACTGTGACAAAAGATTCTTCTCGTGAATATATTTGGTTTATCAAAGAATTTAAATCCAATACAGAATGAGAATAATTATATATTGGGAACAATGTTGAAACATTTAGATCTAGTAGTTTGTTTATTGTACGTAGTTCTAGTAGTTTGTCATAATATTTCTTGTTTATGTAGCATCCAAAAAAATTGTGTTCTGTCATTGTTTTGACAATAGTCCCTTTTCCATGTTTTAGGTATACATATAATAGTTGTTTTCATAAAAAAAAATTCAAGAAAGTGATGGATTTACTTTAAAAATTCAAAATCACACAAATTACGACTACTCAATGTATACCTCCCGTAAGAAAGCACATGCTAGGATCACATGGAATATTAACATCATGTGCGCACTAACAACAAGACAATGCAAATTACTTAATATAATTCTTATTACAAATATAATCACATTTTTGGTAACCAAAAGAGATGATGTTCATCATAATTAATAAAGGACTGAAAAGGTTATTATGTTACATATTGGGGAAGGAAGAAAAACTAAAAAAGAAGTCTAATGCATCTATATCAAAGCCAATTAAGAGAACCATAATGTATCTCTGTTGAATAGATGTTCTGAAGTATATACTTTTTGTTTATTTTGGTGTCTTTTAACTAAGGTTAGCTTTTTCTATAAATGGTGAGGGCATTTCAAGATGGAAAATCAGCATCATAAGCGCACTAACCACAAGACTATGCAAATGACTTAGCATATCCCTAATACAAATAAACTCACACTTTTTTATAGCAAAAGAGATGATGTTCATACATAAATAATAGAGGACTGAAAAGTGATATTTCATTATTTTAATGCCTTTTAATCAAGGTTAGCTTTTTCTATAAATGGTAAGGTCTGGTGTATAGTTTGATTCCCCTTTTGTCAATGAAGGGCTGAGCAAGCTATTCTAGATCTCTCCCCTTCTTACCATATTTCATACATCAGTATTCTTCCAATTACTGAGCCACAAATAATTATTCCCTTAACCTTACATGAGACAAAGCTATAAAAAGCCTTAGATGCCCATATTTCTCCACCTAAAACCTTCTCTTTTAAAGAAAATCCTTCGCCCTAAAGAGGCTTGAATTATAAATGTTCTATACGTGATTTGATTTTAACAACTATTTCAAATTCATTGATCTACACCATGAAAAAAGACTCACCCCAAATCCAGGACCCCTAGCATGAAAAAGTAAATTAAATGATAAAAATAATAATATGGAGTAAATGTAGCACAGAATGAGATCACTTAGGTCAACAATTAATACCATTTTGTAACAGTCATATCCATGCACTAATATTAAATGATAAAAATAATAATATGGTGTAAATGTAGCACAGAATGAGATCACTTAGGTCAACAATTAATACCATTTTGTAACAGTCATATCCATGCACTAATTGCAAAATGACGAGGTAGCTGCAAATTTTTATAGAAGGATGAAGGCATACCATCCCTGCTTGTAGAGATTCCAACGTAAAGGCCTTGTTCAACAACGAAAGCTGCAAAGAAAGCCATATCTTTCTCTTTTTTTTCTCTTTTTTGTCATCATCTAGTTGCAATACAGTGCAAGGTACTAGCTGACCAACATAGAACAATCTAGGAAGCAAATTATGTTCCAAATCCTAAGGAAACGAAAAAATATGAAAGCTTGCTGAGTATGCATAGATTTTACTGATAAAAACATGTGCAAGACATATCAACGAAGGAACTTTATTTCTACCTCAACACCACCCCTGAAAAGTGGATCAAAAACATCAGAAGCACGCACTAGTCCACGTAAGCCCCCTGGAAGACTAACAACAATGTCTTCCCCATTTACTTCCGCTACAACTCCCCAAAGTTTCATTCCAGGGGTTATATTCTGGTAAGACAGAGAAATAAAAAAATGTTCTATAAACATTGCAACTAAAACCAAATGCATTGCTAGCTCTGACCAAAACATTACTCTTGAATAAATTCATCAACATGACATAGCAATAGCATTGTTCGTATTCAGACCTTCAATGTTATCTTATTAGCATATCTCGGCAGGTTTCCTTCACCACTGCGAAAAAGTGAGCCCAAATCATCCTCTACAGCCGGACGCTTCTGTTTCTGTTTTATCTTCTTCCCATTTCTCATCTGCTTTCGTTCCTCAGATTGAAACTCCTTGTCCACTTCTGCATAAATCTCATCACGTTCCTGTCGAGTTAGAGTACCTCCACCACCTGGAAAAATTAAGACAATTTAGTTAAGCATTGGATAAACACAAAAAAAAAAAAAAAAATCATAGTTTCGACAAGAATCCAATATTGGCATCCACGAGCCCCGAGATTATCAGAGCGTTCTTTCCTATCATTAATGCCAGAGTAAGACGAAGAAAAAAAAAATACAAATTCGAACTGTCTCCGGTTCAAACAGACCTAGCAAACCGGAGAAAGTAAAACATTCAAAACAAAGCTTAAACCTCTAGGGAAGTCGGGAGCATCGTCTTCAAGCTGCATAGACAAATAGTCAGACTTAGTGACGTTGTCCGCTTCATTCTTCGTTTTAAAAGGCTTCTTTGAAGCTTTATTGAACTTCGGTCCCTCCCCGAACTTCTTCGTCAGAATTTTCTTTGAAGGAGGAGCCATATCCTCAATTTTCCAAGCAATTTATCAACTTTCGGCCGTGATTCAGGCCTCCTGATAACCTTCCGCCGAGGCAGCGGCGAGTGTGTTATGGAACAAGAATTTAGGAGGGTACAAGCTTTCCAACATAAAAACAGACCGACCCATTTGTAGACGTTAGGGCAAGTTGGATTGGACTATTTGGCCCATCAATGACCCGGATCACTTGGATTACATATTGGGCCTGAACGATTGATGGCCCCCTACAAACATTCCAAATCTCGTGGTTTGTGGACTAATATTATTTTTGAGACACGAGAACAGCTATAAACATTCCTAATATGCAACCGGTTGGTTTTTTACTCCAAATTTCAAATTTCCACTTATAAATTATGAAAAAGGAAATCGTTCGAGCCTGTTCCAAATCAAACCAGCACTTAAAACCCCGTTATCTTCGGGAACTTCATTTTAGTTAGTCATTTATTTTTAGAAAAAGTACGTTTACTCGCTTAGCTTATATCTTTATTTTACACCATGGCGTAGCGCTTACATGTAAATTCCACCTAATTCAACATATGTTAAATTGAATTTGATGTTATTGGTTATTTCATATAATAACCTCGACACAATACGCTTATTTTTACCTTCATGCTCAATCACGTTACATTAATCGCTATCTCCAGTAATCGTTGATATACGACAGTCGATCGAAAGTACTGTACTTTTAATTTGTAATTTATTATTTTAGTTAGATTATGTTGCTCAGTAGTTAAAAAATCTTATATTTTTTTATCTTTCAACCCCGATTCGATTCGAGTTGTCTGTTTGAATTTTTATAGACTCTCTTATTTTTGCTCAGTCGTAGGGCATGTATCAGGATCCATCAGGGTACTAAAAGAGGCATCTTGTTCAACCTAATGCAACCAGTGCTTGATCTTAGTCACACCCTTTTCCCCTCGAGATTAAAGCCAAAAAACAATGAATCATACTGAATTTGCAGTGCAGAGCAAGAATAATAATCAAATATCGAGTAAACAGAGACGTTTGCAGTCTATGCCAATTGCCACCTAACCTCCATCTTCTTCTTCCTTAAAACCCACCTCCTCTTTCTTCTTCCTCTCTCTCAATTTCCACCATTTCTGTTTGTCGTTCACTTGCTTTTTCTTTCCAGTTCATCCACTGTATATCGATATACCATAACCAACACCCATTTCTAAGCTTCACCAGACCTTGTTTTTCTAGTTTCTTGGTGGCTATGGAGGCTCTCTTCGAGACTTGCTCTCTCCTTGTTCCACCCAGTAAACTCGACAGAGTTTCTCGTAAACGGGGGTTGATTTCGTCGACGAGGAAAAAGAGAGCGATTTTAAGCCAGGTAAGGGGAAACGGGATGGACTCCGGTGGGTTTCGTTCCGTTTGGAAGGAGGTTAGACCGCCGATGAAGACGGCGGCGGCCACCGAGCTCGGGGCGCCGACGATGGAAACGGAGAACTTGGTTTTACCCTCGACCAGAAAGAACCAAGCGGATGTTTCGGAGGAAAATATGTCTTCCTCAGGCATCGGAATCGTTAACTTTCTGAGAGGAAAATGCTTCTTCATCACTGGCGCCACTGGTTTTCTTGCAAAAGGTTGACTATCTTGATCTGAACTAAAACGACCGATTATCATTTCCAAGAAATTTTCTTAATTTGACGTAAAAAAATCTATCTTTATCTCTAAAAATATTAAAACAACGTTGGTTCCATGTTTTTTTCATTCGAAGAACAGCCTCGTATCCATCAAATCTCTATCTCATTTCACACAGTTTCCACTGTTTTTTTTCTTTCCCAGTTCTCATCGAGAAGATATTAAGAACAGCTCCAGACGTGGGTAAGATTTATCTTCTAATCAAGGCGAAAAACAACGAGGCTGCAATGTTCAAATGTCTCCAACAAATCCATGGAGAAGCTTACCAAAACTTCATGCTGAGAAAGCTAACTCCAGTGGTTGGAGATGTCTGCCAATCTGATCTCGGGTTAGAACCGAACTTAATCGACATTATCGCTAACGAAGTGGACGTAATCGTAAATTCGGCCGCCAATACGACGTTTCGTGAAAGGTTTGATACGATTTTACGAAATTCCGAAATCTCAAATATATTCATCCAAATTCACACACTCATTAGCATGATTTGAAGTTCATTGATCATATTTTGCAGATATGATGTTGCCATTGACATCAACACAAAGGGACCATCACGCCTAATGGGACTGGCCAAGAATTACAAAAAATTCAAGCTCTTTTTGCAGGTGTCAACAGGCAAGTGACTCCATTTTTACGAGTATAGCTTATGAGTCATTTCCTCATTGGTGCGATATAAATAGTTAAATAAAACATAGATTGCACGAATCATCGAGCGACAAGCTAAAAAAACAAGATTTCATCGCAATTCTTGTGATCGATGCATGCATTATGACAAATTTTTGAAGAAATTCGGCGAAGTTTTTGTAAATCGTGTACAAATTTTGGTTTAAACGAGGAAATGTTGCGATTATAATCTAATTCCAAACCTTTACTCTCTTGAAGCCTATGTTAATGGACAAAGGCAAGGGAAAATAATGGAGAAGCCATTCAGCATGGGAGATAGCATAGCAAGCGAGATTACAATGCCTGAAAGCTTCCCAGTTGAACTGAATATCCAAGAGGAACTCAAATTGGCAGCCAATCATGGGAAGCCTTTGGAAGATAATGCAGCTGTTCAGAAAATGAAAGAATTGGGTTTGGAGAGGTACATTTATATTCATAAAAAACAGCTTATATTTTTGTAAAAGTTGTTTTTGATTTTCAATCAGGGCAAGAACTTTCGGTTGGCAAGATACTTATGTGGCGATGGGAGAAATGGTAATCGACAGCATGAGAGGGAACGTTCCCGTCGTTATAATTCGACCGAGTGTCATCGAAAGTACCTTCAACGAGCCATTTCCCGGATGGATGGAAGGTAATCGGTAATTTGCACGATTTTCTTCTTATATTTTGGATTGAAATATAAACTCCAAAAACCAAATACAAAAAACTAACCCTCGATGTTTCTTTTTGTAGTATGATCGATCCGATAGTTTTGTATTATGGGAGAGGGCAAACATGTCAGATTGTGATTGATCTACTTGTAGAGCATTTAATGTATTATAATTAAAATAATATATATAATATTTCTTGTATTAATCACAGTCTGACATGTCAGCGTGTACAATAACAAAATATCGTAAGAAGATAAAACTAATATTATTCATATTTTATTGATCTATGGCTATGTGTGAATCCATATATGTAAGCAATTGATTCGATGCCTTCAGGTCCCAGCAGATATGGTAGTAAACGCGACCTTAGCAGCCATGGCCAAACACGGAGAAGCTCAAAAACCAGGAATAAACGTGTACCAAATAGCATCATCAGTCGTAAAGCCTCTAGTTTTTAAAGATTTAGCCGACTTGCTCCACGAGCGCTACAATTCTTCACCATGTATGGACTCGAAGGGAAATCCCATCAAAATTTCATCGATGAAGCTCTTCAGCTCGAGCGAAGACTTCTCAGCTCACCTCTGGCGGGACGCACTCAACCGAAGCTGGTTGGACGACAAGATATCGCATAAACTCGAAGCGATTTCTAGAAAAGAGGTTGAACAAGCCAAGTACATGGCTCATATATACGAGCCCTACACTTTCTACGGTGGAAGGTACGTATGAAAAGAATAAAACCAAGAAAATACGATAAAATCTTCAGTCTCAAGATCTACTTTTGTGCAGATTCGATAACAGTAACACCGAGAGATTAATGAAGAGCATGCATGAAGAAGAGAAGAGTAAGTTCGGGTTCGATGTGAAGAGCATAGACTGGAAAGATTACATAATGAACGTACATATTCCTGGTCTAAGAAGGCATGTGATGAAAAGAAGAGGGATATGTAGCAGAAGTCTTAGAATCATACCATTTGTAATAAATTTACACCAGCTAAATTGATGTGTTATCTGTCAATGAACAATGTTTGAAATTAATAAATTTACACCAAAATCCATCAATACTTGATCATAACATGAGTTTGAAATTAGTATCCCATAATCGAACAACAAAGATCAATCAGAACTCGAAAGACAGAATAGATAGGTGATCATATTCCATGTTCAAGTGATCAATCCAAATGGTTTTAGGATGATCAAGTATCCAAATACAACAAACAATCATAAGCATTTTAACTTGTCAGCAAAATATAATACAAGAGTAAAAATAGGCAAGGAAGAGTAATCTGACCTAGTCAGCTGTATTCTTCTTTCCATCCAGTCCAACTCTGAGAATTGTTGTACTTCCAGTCCCCTGTTTCTGAAAGCTCAAATCCAAAAACTTACTCCAGTACTTCTTATGAGTTTTAGCCTTGAATTGAAAAGTAGGTCGGACGTCAGGAATAATGTTCATTTCTTCATCCCCATCGACACAGAAGTCATTACCTTTAATTGCTTCAATGGCAGGGGCAAATGCTTTCAACACAGAAACACAGTTTCCCTCTTCCACTTTATCTAGGACTTCAGCAGAAGAAGGAACTAGAGCAGTAGTTACCACCTTTGGTCCAAGTGAAATAGTTGGTAAGTCTTTCTCAGAAGTTTCCATTGAAGTAAGCACGGCCAACCTCTGCTGTAGACTCAACAAAGTTTTCTCGGCCTTCCTCCGCTGTCTAGCTTGTTCAATGTTGTCAGACCGAGGATCTGTCAGTCTCTCATTCCACATAGGCGTTTGAATGTAGGTGTGGGGATCAGGAAAAGCTGGTAACCAATTTGGTACATGTTTAGGGGGGGTTTCGCCCATTTGTTTAAAGCTTGGAATCAATTTCAACTTTACACTGACATGAGAATGTGGCAATGACTGAGCAAATTGAATCTCTTCAGCTGAACTTACATAATCGATGATCCTCCTAGCTGTGTTGGATCCTGCAAGGCAGGGGCTAAGCTCGTGGCCATTGTTATGCATATGTGGTGATTCCAAATCTTTCAATGCTCCAATGACATCAAACACGTTGCACTGTGTTCTACCAGCTAAGTTAGCATTGTGATTCGCTATCTTTCCCAAGTCGGACAGAAATTTAATGACAAGATCGGGTAGGGCATCAAGAGCGGATTGCTTGAAGCCTTGAAAGCCAACGCTCTCGAATATTTGACCTGCTGCTCTCTGGGAAACCTCTCTCCAGAAGTCATTGGGTCCAGATGTACACGAGACATCAAGTATTTCTTCAGAATCCATGTATCAATACATGTCATAGAATATCTCCTAAATCAATATGAAAAAGTGTACTCCTGCGAGAAATAAATAATCAGTCATTTAAATTCAATGACAATGCTGGACTGCAAAAAAGTTCCAAGGCATGATAAATTTGTGAGTGATTGTATTCCCAATGACATAAGCAATTAAATGATAGAACGTAAATCAAGGGCAACATGCACAAACCAAATTCAAAGATTTCAAACAAGTCAACTTTGTTAGCAAAGCGAATTTCCTCCTTTTTAAACCAAACTCTCAATGAGGATTCACAATTTCGAATTTACCCCACTAATTATAATTTTGCTCATTGCCTCCAGAAAAATTCATTATCGCTGAAGAGAAGGCATGAAAGAAAAATTCATAGGGTTTTAATTTTTCAGAGGACTCATCCTTCGTGATGCAGATTAATCAAGTCAGAACTGGAAAATGCACAAGACCGATAGGGGAGTTCCTAAAATTAAGACTTTATTTTACCAAAAAGCCAAAAAGTCTTACTTTCTAATTAGTTTTGGACAACAATATGGAAGGGGAAAAAACACTTCAAGGAAGACAGTCACCAAGCACATGTAAAGACTAGTCCTCATCCTATTATCTGATTCCTTTGCTTCAGGATACTGGCAAGTGGCAAATGGGCATCAATTGAGAACTCATGGTATTGCAAATAAATTTGAGTTTAACCCAAACTTACAGCCAACTAGCAGAGGTTATGAAGAAATTTAACTTTCCATGATCTTTTTATGCTTCACTCTGACATTTATTCTTCAAAAAATTTCTTCATAATTCCCTTGAACAATTTCCTCTTTTTACATCGAGTTACCATTGTGCTAGTACTTCTAACATTCGAGCAGAAATAGGCCTCTTATCCGAAAACAAAGAACACCAATACACAAAAGTTCACATAAAGAATTTTTAACTCAACTTCATCAAAATTAGTTAAAACAACCATGACATCGTATCATTCTAAAATGTTGCGAATCAATAGCTTAAACCAAATGATTATTTGTTACCAATAAAAATACCAAGTTCGTTTTCGAAATAAATTTACTTTACTAAGAAAGTCATAACTTATATACATGGATATATAATGAATCTTCATGATAATAAAATATCAAAAGAGCTAATGAACCTGATCAATCAAAGAACACAAGACAAACAAACAGACAACATTATCATCAGCAATTCCTCAACAGTAATTAAAAAAATTATTACTTCGTTACAAACTTAGTAATATAAGAAATTGTGATCAAACCCAACCTCATAAAATACAGTAATTTCGAAATTTCCCAAATTAATGGGGGAGTAAAAATGTAAGCTACACGCCCGTAAATTCTCATCAAACTCAGAAACTTAAAAAAAACCTTAAAAATGTTGGAAGCCTCGGAATATGAAACCAAAACTTGGCCGAGAATTTGTCGTAATAGAAAACGAAGTATAAACACCGGAGAGGATTGGAACCACGTCGGTAAAAAAGACCAGAAAAGCGGAGCGAGATAGAGAGGAAGGTCACGGGAGCGTAATTGTACGCAAAATATTGTTTTTGGTTTTAGGGTAACTGGAGGAAGGTTTGATTCTTGCAGGAAGAGAGAGATCCAAAGTAAAGGGTATCGTTTAATGAAAACTAACACTCTAAAAAAACGAAGAAACACTGTTAAGGTATGTAATGCCGTTTTTACCCTTTTGTAAATACATGTAATTACATAACCATTTTTATTTTATTTTTCAAATATAATTTTTCATTAGAGTAATATTAGCTTTTTATATTTATAATGTACTTCATGAGTCACAATTATTTATTATTCATGAATTGATATAAATTATATAATTTTAAAATTCTTTTAATAAATCCAGAACAAAAATGTGATTTGTGCGAGGGTATTTCAGACGTTTCTTCCAATCAAGTGCTAATAGCTCAAGACGTCTGGCTATAACGTCAAACTTGTAAGGTAGGAGGAAGTAAGTGCAGAGGCCAGGGAGTTCTAGCATATATATATCTGAGTAGGAATTGCAAGAATCGCCGGAAACGGAGCATTTCTATTTGATCGAAGGATGGAAGGAAGAGAAGACGAGGAGTCCGTCTGGAGCAGGGAAACTGTTCCTAAAGTTGTGAAAATAATTAGCACATGGCTAGCCCAAAGAGAACTCAATTCTCTTCTGCTAGTTTCTCCGTTTCTCCGTCATTCCCTAGTCTCATGTTCTTCTCTATGGCAGGTCAATTTCATTATTTTGATTAATCTTCTTGGATTCGCATTGTTTAGATTTGGAATCGCCTTACAATGCTTGAGGTTTTTTTTTATTATTTTTTTGTCTTTAAGACTATTGATTTGCGCGAGATGAATAATGCGGGAAATCGGCTGGTGGCGGCTCTTTCACTGGTTAGTCCTTGAATTTTCTCGATTACGAGCTACTTTGGGATTCGAATTCATGATGACGTGTTTTATGGGGTCATTTATGTTATGCAGCCAAGATATAAGCATCTTAGGCAGATTGACCTTGAATTTGCTCAGGATATCGAAGACCAGCATCTGGAACTCATTAAACAAAAAGTAATTAAGTATATCGCTGAATCCGTTCTGCGTTTCATTTTTTTTGTCATGAGAGCTTTGAATTTTCGAGAAAAGAAAAAGGAATTTGAATGTAACGAATATGCCTAATTTACAGTCATGAAATTAATGTTTCTGGAAAATTTACTTGGTATATGCCTGGTTCTTTTCGAAGAGTATAATAAGGTCTTGAACGTTTATCAGTGTTCCGATTTTCTTAAAGAACTAGAGTCTCTCAATCTAAATGGCTGCCAGAAGGTCTCTGACAAGGGGATTCAGGCCATTACCAGTTGTTGTCCATCTCTGAGGATCATCTCCGTCTATTGGAATGTAAGGTATTAAGAGGCCTTTCAGCTTTAGATATGCGGGATCCCATTCTAGGCCCTTTCTTATGGTTTTGGATTGCAGGGTTACTGACATTGGTATAGATCATCTCGTGAAAAATTGCAAACAGATTGTTGATCTCAACTTAAGTGGTTGCAAGGTACTTGATCAACCTGTTTTATTTTTCCAGCTAAATAATGGTATTGTGAAATAGACACCAATAAAAAAACATATTTTGGTTATGAGCTAAGTTGAGGCTAAGGCTCTTATACGAAATTTCAAGACAACATCCTCTTAAAAGAGCTTTGTTTATCAAGGAGAAGAAAATCCCAATGTCACCGTGATTGATTTGATTTCCTAGAATACTGAAACTCAATCCAAATTATAGTTCATTATAGCTATTAAATGTTTAATTGTTATTCTATGAGTAATTGATAGATAGTTCAGTACTCAATACCTTTGAAAGTAGTGAAAAGCGATATAGCCTCATCCTTTGAAGTATTCTTTCAACATATATAAATATATATCCACTTGAGTAATAAAGTATAAGTTTTTGTATTTTTGCTATGCCTTGTGTATATAGTAATTTGATTTGTAATTTTCAGAACATTACAGATAAGAGCTTGAAATTAGTTGCTGCCAGTTATCCCGGATTGGAGAATTTGAACCTGACTAGGTACCTATGATATTTTAACATTTCAATCACTTGAAATGTAAAGAAATTAATAATTTCAAGAGCACACTTCTAGGAAGGCCAGTAATGTTACTTCATTAACGGTGGTGATTTACTATTTTTGTTTTATGTCAATGAATCTAAACTGAATGAGAACAACTGATTACTTTTCATTCAAGTAAAATTCCAAATTCTAACTTCATTCTTGTTCAAAGACATTGCATATTCTAAGCTTTTAATTTGAGCTGACATGTTCTGTTGTTTTTCATTGCTTTAAATCAATTACTTTTGTATCTCAGGTGTGTCAAACTGACAGACAGTGGTTTGCAGGAAATATTGTTTAAATGCTCCTATCTCAAAAGCTTAAATCTTTATGCTCTTTCTGGGTATGCAAGTCTGAATCTTATGCCCTTTCTGGACATGCAGTGGAATCTCAGTTTGCAAAAAGTTTTAATGGTTTGTTTAATCAGTTCTTTTTTTTCTATTAATCAGCTTCACATATATGTACAAGAGTTTGTCACTTCTAAGTCATCTCAAGTTCTTGGATCTATGTGGTGCCCAGGTAAGATCCTCGGTCTGTTTGACAATACATCTAATATATCTGTCAAGACTCATTACCGATTTTAATTACTTTCCTGATCTCAGAATTTATCAGATGAAGGACTCATCTCTGTATCCAAATGCAAATTTTTGGGATCTCTTAATTTGACTTGGTAATGATATTTGTCACATCTATGTACTGAAAGTAGAGGTTAACATTGTCAAAGATAATCATTATCTCCTTTTTTCACTTTCCTTACAGGTGTGTACAGCTCACTGATGTAGGGGTTAAAGCTGTTGCTCAGGGATGCAGGTCTCTTGAATTTCTAAGGTAAATTATGGATGAAAATTTTGGACATACCAGTAGGCTTGTTTGAACTCCAAGATTATAATTATTTAAAATCCAACCCTTAAGTTTCTAATCTATGAACCTAGACCACTGAAAAAGCTGGTGATCGGCTGATGAAAAATGTTTCCCTTAGGCAGATTATGTGGATTTGTTGGACGTTTGTAATCCTAAATATTTTTTTTTCATTCAAACTTCATTTGGGATTTAAGAATAGGCTACATGCTACATGTAGAGAATGGCGGTGAGCCATTTCATTAGCCCCTCTCTTGTTCGTATTTTTCTTTTTTACATATTATCTTATCAGTGAAAAAAGTTATCCAGAGTGCTGATGATAACACTTTTGCTTCCACGTTGTAAGTGACTTCAACGCTGTCTTTTGTCCTTCATGTTCAGCTTCTTTTTAATTCAATATAGGTTGTAAAGCCTATTTTAAAAAATGGTTACCAGCTTGTACTGTTAAATTCTGTGGTGATGGAAAACAGCCGGTTATGAAAAAAAAATCCTTTTTTGCTATTATTTCCCTTTAGCAGTTTGAATGTTATAATTCGCTTTCTAATTAAAAAATATCCAGCTTATTTGGAATCGTCGGAGTGACCGATGAGTGTCTGGAGGTCCTTTCGAAATATTGTTCTGACACAATTACTACCCTTGATGTGAATGGATGCATAGGCATCAAGGTGATTGCTATTCTTCCTTGATATTTTCGAGCATATTATTAGTTCATCAAATCATTCTGAAATTCTCTAATCCACTGCAGAAACGAAGCCGCAATGAATTGCTTCTGTTGTTTCCTCAATTGACGTGCTTCAGAGTGCACAGCTAAAATGGTGGCGGTCATGTAGTTCTTGAATGGTATCTTAAATTTATATCAATATAGGTACTCTCATCATATGTGGTTTATGAAAAACTAATCATCCAATGTAGTAGATAGAAATGTATTACATAGAGAATTCCAGGTGGAGTCGAACATCAGCATGCTTATATGCATATATCACTCCTTTATTTAAAACTCAATTCGTTAATTTGTCAGTCAATGTAGAACTAACCTTATACTTGCACGACTTTCTCCTCCAAAAATGTAGACAAGGTCGATTATGGAAACCCACGAGGGAGAGCTTGGCCTCAAAGCTCACCGAGAGTAACAAGGTAGCTGCATATTGTTCTTTGTTTCTCAATGGTATAGATGAAGTTTAAACAAAATTATCATTTACTCAATTGTTGGAAGATCATGATCTAGATTACCCGTGGTTCATACAATTCAGTAGTCGATTTCTACAACCAAAAACTAAAGATGAACAGTAGTCAATTTCTACGACCGAAAACTAAGGATGAACAGTAGTCGATTGTAGTTGAATTTACTAGTAAAACCTCGACCCTTGACACATGTATCTTCTTTATTTTAGCGTCTATTTGAATGTAACATTAACAATTCCCTACGGCTATTTGAATGCCAGCCTTCAATCACATAAACCCCTGCTGTTATAGATTTCTTAAGAAACAAGGATAAAATAAAAAAGAACAGATTTCAAAAATCCAAGAACAAAAACAGAAATGAAACGAAAAGTACTCTCATAAGCAAAGGATGTAACACTAATTATATTGATGACTGAATATCCAAGAGAGAAATCTCATTTGGCAAGGAAAACTAAAAGGCAAATAAATAAGACATTCAACTTTTCTATGAGATAAGTGGGGTCTCATGAGGGGATCACACCTGCAAGAGAACATTCTTCGATCCACTAATCCTACAATAATCTTTACTTTATTTCCGACGCCGTCTCTCTTCATCTTTCGGGACGCCCTCTGCACCTGCAATCTACTATATATTGTCACTGTAACAACCATATAAGCGCATGCACAAGTACAGAGAAAACTACAACTTATTTGTTCGAATTTGTCTGCATAAATTGCTGTTGCAAGTGCTCGAGGCTTGGTGTAATGGGAATAATTCAATTGAATTTTTCTTCATGCGCATAAAAATTTAACGAAATGAATTCAATCACTGGTGTTTGAGGAAACAAAATCTAAGCGACCAATAGGTCGCTTTCAATCAATCTCTTGGGAGAAAAGATTATAATTTTGAGCACTGAGCAATTGCTAGGGGCGTCTTTCAAATCAACACTCTCGAACCACCACAGCATATAAAATTAAAGCATTAAATCAATTATAATTGATAAAACACTTGGATTCATTTCCTAATAAGACTAAGTTAATTGATATATCATGTCATCAGATGCGGAAATCCAGCTGAAAAATGAATATCTCCTCCCCCCAACAAAATAAAATATATAAATAAATAATCAAAATAAGATGAAGATGCATTAAATAAGTCCTGAAGAAATAAAGGAAAAGAAGTTTTATACCAACAGTGACATGTTAGCGTCTAGATCTGGGAGTGCATCGAAATTCGGCAAGGAGAGCAACATGATCAGAGGACCACTCAGGAGATGGAAGTGCAGTGTCTTTCCTTAAGCTATCCTCATCCAGTAGCTCCAATAAGGACTCCACTGTTAAAGAGTCTGCTGCAAAAGTAGAAAAAAAGACATGACAATATCTGCATGCACTAATGTCAAAACGTTTGTTCTGACTGAAATTTACCTGTGTAAAAAATGTAGTCTAGTGTGCCGATAAAATCCCTAGTGCAGTTCGTAAATAAGGGTTCATTTGTGGAGGAGTCCATTTTTCTTTTTTGGTGGTCCAAACCGATACCAACTGCAGCTCTAGCAAGGGTAGTATAAGCACTAACCTACAACAATTATTTGATCGTTAGAAGGCAGAAGCTAAGTTAAGCAGACATTGAACCACAACTCCCTTTCACATCATTAAACTGAATTTGTAAAAACATATTACCAGTGTCAGCTGATGGACCAACTTGCTGTGGGGGCGACATATATTTAGGGGATCAACTGCTAGATCTGAATGCATAGGATCTACCTTCCCAACAGCAAGAAGTGCGTGAGGTGCGCTGCAAAAGTGTAAGTAGTATTGATTATTGAAAACCGCAGATAAATTCTTCGCAATGGAGTGAATACTGTGCACTGTACGACCTTCCAGGAACAGAATTAAAATCCCCACAGACCAACATTGGAATATCTGCACTAGCGGCTATTTTCTCCAATCCTTTTAACAATGTATGCACCTATATTAATGAATGAAAATGTGTTAGATGATTAAAAGGAGACAAAAAAATAAAATATATACCTATTGGTTATTACGAAGACAAAAAAATACACCTGCCAGAGTTTGACATCCTTCAGATCTTGGTGGCCATTAATGTGTGTGTTAGCCTAACAAAGCCAAAAGGGAAGTCAAAAAATGAAAATTTTGATAAATGTGGCAGAATGCAATGCATTGGCAGCAGAATTTCAGTTATTTTTATGTTTGTGAAGAAAAAATACAATTGTCTTTGTGACTAGTAGAAAAAAAGCAAGGAACAATAATAAGAGGTAATGAACAATAATATCAGCAAAAATATCTAGAAGAAACAGCCCAGAATGATTGAACAGATATGATCATAAATGTCTCTGCAGAAACAAAACTTCCACAAGGAAATCACCTCCGAGAAGATAAACACAGGGTTTTTCACAAATCTCCTACTCAATATACAACACACAGAACCAATAAGAAGACAAAAGATATTACCACAC
This sequence comes from Begonia fuchsioides, assembly GCA_003255005.1. Lineage (NCBI taxonomy): Eukaryota > Viridiplantae > Streptophyta > Magnoliopsida > Cucurbitales > Begoniaceae > Begonia > Begonia fuchsioides. The sequence goes on from QAOC01006652.1 coordinate 589,488, forward strand.
AAAGAAGCTGCCTTTTTCCTGGAACATCTGCTCCCTGATTGTTGAATTTGGCTTCCAGAACCACAATCAGTGCAACATTATCCTAAAAAAGTACAGTTTTAACAGTTACTAACAGACTTAAGCCACATAAATAACAAAAGAAATGATTCCAAAGAGCATGGCACCTTAACCAATCTATTTAAAGCAGTTTTCTTCTGTGCAGTTGGTATCATTGCATCTGTCAAAGATTGTGCAGCCTTATTGAACTCAACCTGCATTTATGTGAAAGTCTTCTCTAAACGGAAAAACTAATAATAAAGAAAATTAACAAGGGGAAAGTCTCCTAACCTCATATTTTTTAATATGTGCAAATCTGTCTCTTCGAAAAAAGGTTGCACAGCCATCAATTGTCAGCACGTTTCCACCATATATCTGAAGCCAACAAGTGAGTTACCATAGGGCAAAGGAAAAATATAATCAGTGAAAAAAATTCAAGAATAAGTAAAAACATTTTTAGAATCCAATAACCTCATTAGTTTTTCTCTTATATAGAGCTTGATATCCATGTTTGTCAAGCTCGGGTGCAAAAAATTCCTCAAAATGATCACTTTGAACCTGAAACATAGCTTAGAAAAGTCAATCACCTGCACCTTAATATAAAGAGGTATTTATACAAATGCCAAGGACCATTTCTAGTCTTGAAAGTTGCAACCATGTTCTATTACTCTGATGAGTGGAAGAAACAGAGTAACTAACAATCAATGGAAGGAACTTTTGCTCCTGCTCAAATTTTATATCTAGCTCATGAGTTGCTCTTGATTTTATCTTACAAATAAGCAACTAGGTAATTTTAGCTAAAATAACCAATGGAAATCAAAATTTCACCTTAAGGCATAACGAATACCAAACATCCAAATTCTTAGTTGATTCTACACATATATAATAGTCATGGTCAGATGCTTGATACAAGATGTCATATAAAACCAAATAGTAACATCTCTCAATAGAAAAAAAGGAGGATGACGTTTAAAGGAACCCAATATTTCAAAATCAACATTCCAGAGATTTCACAATTGAACCATAACTAACTCGTAAAGTGACTCAATGATAATAATTTTCTCTCAATAAAATTCCACAACTTTCAAGAACCAAGAGACAAACGCCTAAATGTAATCATTGAAAATAAGCAACCAATGTCACTGTCTTCAAAAGTCAACTGTCATACACTATCTTCTTGAACATATTAAACGTAAGAATCAAGGTGCTAAAGTTTAGAGAAAAAAAACATGGCAGCCAAACATTTCAATGACTAAAAGAACTTAGAAAGAAAAGTCTAGCAACTAACTAAAATCAATAACAACCAATTAAATCTTCTTTGAAATAACCATACACTATAGATTTCAAAACCCAAGTCTGCCTCAACATACCTCCTGAAGACAAACAATATCTGCACGATATCCAACTATTTCCCTTAGTAAATTTTGTCTGCGATATGGCCAGGATAGAGCCCATGAAGGGCAATAACTGTAAATATCATTTGTAGCATATGTGTCGGCCAAAATGTTGTATGAGAGCACTGTAAAAGTTCCCGAAGATGAATTACGACTATCTGAATCTAAGTTTCCCAACGCATCAATACCATTGATGGAGATCAAGCGACGGGGAGTAGGAGAAGGCGCAGGAATCACACGAGATGTTAATAATGAACTAACATGTCCCACGGGCAGTTTTGAGTCTGCATCTACAACGACACATTCAAACTTTAGGACATGACTGATATCATCAGCTGAGGGTGTGTATGTTTTAGACCGTCCAACTTCAACCCAAGTCTCTCCCCCATTTCTCTGTGTAATAGTTGAAGGATAAGAAGGAGCTGAACCGTTTGCAAAGGTAGTACTTGTAGTGGAACTAGATAAGCCAGCATTAATCACACTGGATCCCAAGCTATTAAACCGCCCAAACAACTCTTCCTCTTCATTTCCATTTTCATTTACAGTACTAGCAGCACGGTCATGTAACAAACGATGATGCTGCCATGCGTCTGAAAAGCACTTAGGGGAGCAGTGGTAGCTTTTGGCAACTGGAATTTTGGCCTTGACACAACCTAAACATTGCATTGTAGCTTGCTCAGATGGATGAATGCTACATATAGCAACCTTTTTATCACTTTGTATGCGGTACCTGCAATTTTTTAAGAAAACCAAAGAAACTATTTCATATTAAAAACATAGTATGTTCGAATTTAAATGTTGACCCTCGTCCTTAAAGCCATTACATAAAAAAATCAATCATTTATTTTTTGTTGGGAACTAGGTCTCAAAGTTATCTAATGAAAATGTTTAGATAGTTACTTCGCACCAATTATCTTATCATGACTTGTGAAACTTCTGTTAGTTTACTTAAGTCTCCTAAAAATGTTCCCACTTTGACAAATAAAAAGGTAATCTATGAACTTCTTGAGACTCATCGTTATGAATTTTATGCTTCCAAAGCCTGATCTTACTTGGAGCAGTTTGATAGTATAATTCTTTTTTGTTTAATTTCTTTGTGCTCTAGTGGGCTTGAAACTCTACAATAAAATTTATCCCCTCCACAGGAATCAAAATGATGAAAGTCAATTTCACAACATGCATTGCAGATTCAGTACATAGAAATCAAGCACTTAAAGAGGCGTGAGTTAATCTATGAATTGGGTACTCCATCAAGCAATAAAGTTAGAGGAGAAACTTAAAACTAACGATACTGACAAGATAAAATTAAATGCAAGCAGAAACGACAGAAACAATCTAACCTTTTGCTAATTCAACAACCTTGACTCGTAATAACCCAAACAAGGAAAGTGAATAATTTGTAGAGATTTAAGAAAAAAGATAGAAAAGCATTGTAGCGAGTACTTATAAAACGATACAACTAATTCAGAACAAAATGTCCAAGTTCCTATCAGCTCCAATCACTCTTCATGGGATGTACATTTTCAAATGATCCGTAATTTCGAAACTATTCAGGACAATCGAAACACCTACATAAAACGCACTCTTGTTACAAAAAGTTACGTTTTTCATTTATTTCAAATTCATCTCTGATCAGTTCCACGAAACTAACTGGTTTGGAACTGACCTTCAAACGAAAGTGGCAAAACTTATCGCAGTGGTGTAACTTACCACTTGTATCTGAGGAAGTGACTATCAAGCGGGGATGACTCGGGGACATCGTCAGTAGTGTGGGTCTTATCGGGTCGACGAAGCAGTACGTAGGGCGTGAGCTCGCAACCTACAATGGGAATCTCAGAGGGCAAGTGCACGCGTAGGACGCTCAGCATACTTCAGTTCCAGTCAATCGTCGCAGCACGGCAAGCCAATCAACGCCAATCGCACGTAGAAAACGACAGTTCCCAGAGTACCAAAGAAGAATAGTAGGCGGATACCAGGCGGATCCACCATTCCTAGTCGTACCAAATTCCCGCCAGCCTTAACCGGTTGAAACAAACCCTAGAAATCACCAATTTTTTTGTCCAAATAGATTCCGGATCTCGCAGAAACAGTTGGCCCGATATAGATGGAGAAGAGCGATGAAATAAGATGTCGCCGGAAAATAACGATTGACGAGAAGAATCGGAATATGATAGGAGGAGAAGATAATATCCGAAGAAAGACTTCTGGATTGACAGAGAAAGGGTGATGAAAATGAAGGTGAGAGATGAGATTGATAATAGTTAGGGTTTTACAGAGATTGAAGAAAGTCCCAATTTTTTTTTGTACCTTCTCTATTTTATATTTTCTCTTGAATTTATCATTTTTTAAATTTAATGTACAATTATCATAATAATCCAAAAACCGAAACAAGAACCGAATTTCAAAACTAAAACCAACCCAAATTAGGTTCTTGTTCGGCCCACTCCTCTCAATAGTTATCGGAACTTCCCCTCTCGGTGCTTAAAACAGAGGAAGGTTAACTTAATACAATGACACCAGAACTTGCGCGGCATGGCCTGTTGAACAGCGCCGTCAACCGTGATGTCGACTTGACCCTTCTTCCTGAATGGCCCGGCCAACAAATCCCTGGTGTGAGACCTATGAACGTGACCGGCTCGCATTTTCTAGCCCTCTCCGTAGACTCTGCTCTCCACGCCATTATTTTCAAAGAAGGGTTTGAATTTGAATCATCATGTGTAAAGTGAATATATAATATTCTAGTAATTATAATTTTACATATTTCTATTTTGCTTCTTGCTGTCCTCTCTCATCTCTCTTGAGGAATGTTTTCGTTTGGCTTTGGTTTTGTTCTTTCCGATGAGAAAAAGCCTGGAAAACTTGTTCATTGGGCGAGAAATCAATGCTCAAAAGTAAATTTTCGGTCTTGACAGACAGGCGCGACAGCCTGAGGCCGCCCGACATAGCTTTTACTTCTTTGTCTGCGATTAAAATCACCATAAATTTACTTACCTCTCCATTTACCAGTTACCACGACCCATCTCTCTCTCTCTCTTCGTATCGCCTCGCCGGATCTTTTCCGGCGATTGCCGTCCTGTTTTTCATCATTGATAATGGGCTAGTTTCTTTCAGTCTAGTAATCCCCGTAATCTAAAATCTCTCCCACCCGGAAATATTTTTGAGAAACCCAGAAGAAAACGAACAAAATGATCTCCGTTTTGGACCTCTACCACGTTCTAACTGCAGTCGTCCCTCTCTACGTCGCCATGGTTTTAGCTTACGGCTCTGTAAAATGGTGGAAGATCTTCACCCCAGACCAGTGCTCTGGAATCAATCGCTTTGTCGCTATTTTCGCAGTCCCTCTCCTCTCTTTCCACTTCATCTCCACCAACAATCCTTACGCAATGAGCTACAGATTCATAGCTGCAGACTCTCTTCAGAAGCTCATCGTTTTGGCTGTTCTTGCGGTTTGGTCGAGAGCCAGCTCCAGAGGCTCTCTTGAATGGTCCATCACTCTATTTTCTCTCTCTACTCTCCCGAACACGCTTGTTATGGGGATTCCTCTCTTGAAAGGGATGTATGGAGATTTCTCGGGGAGCTTAATGGTTCAAATTGTTGTTCTTCAGTGCATCATTTGGTACACTTTGATGTTGTTTTTGTTCGAGTACAGGGGAGCGAGGATCTTGATCGTCGAACAGTTTCCTGATACTGCCGGCTCGATCATTTCGTTTCGAGTTGATTCAGATATTGTTTCTTTAGACGGAAAAGAGAGATTAGAGACAGAAGCTGAGATTGGGGAAGATGGGAAGCTTCATGTTACGGTAAGGAAATCGGCGAGTTCTCGTTCTGAAATCTTTTCACGGCGGTCCCACGGCCTCTCCGCCACTCCTCGGCCATCGAACTTGACGAACGCCGAGATATACTCGCTGCAATCTTCAAGAAATCCGACGCCAAGGGGTTCTAGCTTTAACCATTCCGATTTCGGCAATGCTAGTCCAAGGCAGTCGACTTTTGGGTATCTGGGTTTAGACGAGAACCAGACTAGAGCGACTGGCGCCTCGCCGTATCCGCCGCCGCCGAGTACCGGGATTTTCTCGCCGGCGATTGGGTCGGCGGCGAAGAAAAAACCAAGTGGAGCGGATAATAACAAAGATTTGCACATGTTTGTATGGAGCTCCAGCGCTTCTCCAGTGTCGGAAGCCGGAATTCATGTCTTCAGGGGAGGAGAGTATATGCACGAGATCAATGGCAACGGCACTCACCAAAAAGGTTTTTTTCTGTCGATTTTGCCAAAATTTTCAAGATTTTATCCACATAATCATTATCTCTAATTGTTAGATTACGAGTATGGGAGAGAAGAGTTCAGCTTTGGTAACAGAGAAGTCTCCGACGGCAGATGCGAGAAGAAGGGGCCTACACTGTCCAAACACGGATCAAGCTCAACGGCGGAGCTACAGCCGAACTCCGGCGGCGATCAACTGCCGTCCAAAGGGTCCTCCTCCATGCCTCCTGCAAGTGTGATGACGAGGCTCATCCTCATAATGGTGTGGAGAAAACTGATCAGAAACCCTAATACCTATTCCAGCTTAATCGGCCTTATCTGGTCCTTGGTCTCATTCAAGTATGGCTCCTAAAACAAATAAATAAAAAAGCTCCCTTTTTTCAAAATCTTAATCTATATATTCATGAAAAATTGTTTTAACAGATGGAATATAGTAATGCCAGCAATTATAGCACAGTCGATAGCAATATTATCCGACGCCGGGCTTGGAATGGCCATGTTCAGTCTGGGTAATCTTCGTTAGAACTACATCTTTAAAATCACAGGTCAGAAAACTGAAGCTCTCGTGTATTTTGAAGGTCTTTTCATGGCGCTACAGCCGAGAATGATCGCCTGTGGAAACTCAGTTGCAGCGTTTGCAATGGCTATTAGATTTCTCGCCGGTCCTGCTGTAATGGCCGCCGCTTCCATTGCCGTCGGTCTCCGAGGAGTTCTTCTGCACATTGCAATCGTTCAGGTCAATAATCTACATTCTACGCAACGCAAATTCATCATTTCTATTTTTTTTATTTTTTTGCTGTAATTATAGGCTGCTCTTCCTCAAGGGATCGTCCCGTTTGTGTTTGCCAAAGAATATAACGTTCATCCAGACATTTTGAGCACTGGGTTCGTATTTTTTTTTTTATTGTCGATTATTCTTAAATTTAATTTGGAATTTATTTATTTTTATTTTTGTTAAATATTTCAGGGTTATATTTGGGATGCTAATAGCTCTCCCAATTACTCTCGTCTACTACATGTTGCTAGGGCTTTGAAGCTGTGAGCAACCCTTTTTTGTGCGTCTATTTTGGGCAGCTCTAACTGAAGAACATAGATATCAACGACTGTCGTGTAGTTGACTTAGGGTTTTTTAGCTTAAATAGTTTGACTCTTATCCTTAATTGTTGTACCTTGTCTCATTAAAGACTAAAATCATCAATCAATCTTGATTTTATATATTTTTCATTAAATAGTAGTAATATATTAGTACTTTATGGTGTATAATTATAAGTGTCTAAAATTATATCCGAATCGTTAATTTTAATTTAATTTTTTTTTTATTTTTAAAAATTAGTAATTTATGGATTAATATTATTTTTATAAATACAAAATTGTGAAATCAAAAATTGAGATGGTGAGCAAAAAGAATTTTAAAATTTAGCGAAAATTATTTTAATTTAAATAAAATTTAATATAAATTTTAAAATTAGTTATAAATTTATTTAATTATTTAATATTGTATAATAAAAAATATTTATTATTATTATATTTATTTTTTAAAATATAAAATTAAATTAAATTAAAATTAAAAAAAAATTAAGAATTTGGCTTTAATGAAAAAAAGTAATATTAACTCTCGTTGACAGACGTTTGACCAACTTTTGTCAAATCAAAAGAATTTTAGTTCCGTTTGTCTCCTAACATTTCCTCCCCATCATAATTTCTTTAATTAAAAACATATTTAATCGGATAAAACTCGATTAAATTTAAAAAATTTGACCGAAATAATAACAAAAAATATATTATAAGTTTGAATAATCTGCGTAGAAACTAAAAAGTAGCCGAAAAACAGTTGTCTAAATCCGAAACAATATAAAGAGAGAGAGAAGTAGAAAGAGTAACCTAAATATAGTCGGGGCGTTTTAGGCTGTAAAAACATGAGAATGACTAAAAAGTAGAAGGCATAGAGAGTAAATGAAACTTGTACTAAAAAGTCAAAATTCTTTGTTCTCGGGGTTCTCACAGTCCGGTCAGATAATTTGTGAAGTTATTAAATCACGGTGACTCAGCGCTTCAGAAATAGGAGGTATTTACCTGATATCTCAATGAGCTACTTCAATATTTAGAGTAATAACTCTCATACTAGAACAGTACAAACGTCAAACTTAATCTTTTGTATTCAACTTATTATTTTTGAACTAACTAAGTTACGAGTGCGTGAGAGCGAGGAGAAGAAAACTATGATGGGGAGAACGCATGGGGAGACTAAAGAAGTGATTTTTAGGTTGAAAAGTGAATATAGCCGGTCTGATTCAAAGGAGACAAACAACTGTTTGCTTTAATCTATTTTACAAAGTTTCTTTTTGGACTTGAAGAAGCTCTTTATCAAAAGGGTTTTTTGGGGGTCATAATAATGATCATGGGTATGCTTGCAATTTATGTTCCAAAAAATATGTTAGGCTGGTTAAGGAGTAAAAGTTCGACTAATAAGACAGTAGAGATTGCCACAAGAGGAATTAGCTCGAATTTACACTATATCTCTGAGTTCCTTATTGATTAGTGACAGAATGATTCATGGGATGATTTTAAATCTGTTGTCTGTCCCAAATATATAGGTGGAATTCGCCACCCAATCCTAAACAAGCCCCCGTTTTCGATAGAAAAACTTGGCCGTTTATATGAAAAGCTTGGCTCATAAAAAGCTAGATATAAAATCGTGACATCTAATGCAATGTTATCGGAACATACTTGTATCGTTATTAAAACAAGATCTTCAAATACATATCATGCCATCCAACATTTTTGAGTTGTTCATAACTAACACTCACCTAGCTACCGAACCCGGCATGTTTTTAACATGAAATACGAATATATCGTGGCACTGAACAAAAATAAACGATATTGTACTTATGATACAGACAAACTCAGAATGATCTCGAACAAGACCTAGCATCCTTACGTTTCGATAAATTCATAAAGGAATCACATTATATGCAATTATTTGCTTCTCTATAGTACACGTCACAAAAATTACACTAAGCAATCTGTCACGAAGGTCAAAGTGATAAGTCATAAAGATGATTGTAAGAACATACTTGTCCGAATGTCTGTAGACACGCGTGTTACCTAAATAAGTTGTTCGATGATCTTGTCTGTGTCTCAAGTTCATTTGAGAATATTCCAAGTAGCTTACTTTTAGAGTCTTGAAAATGATTATTTTTTATTTAAATCACTAATTAAGACTAATGTTTGATTAAAACGGTCAAAGATTTACATAAAAATATATAAATATTAGAAAAAACAAAATAAGCATTCACGAAGTCACGAGAAAATGAAATCAATCGTGTCCACGACATCATGATTAAAATCGAACGTAAAAGTCTCTGATGAACCCTAAAAATAAAATAAATAAATAAAACGCCACCGAAAGCTCCACCATTAAACCTTCACTCACTTTCCCTTGTTTCGTTTTCATATTTGCAGACCCGAAAACCCTCGTTCTCGACAGCGATCATGCAGTCCGATAACTCGGAGCTCTACCGATTGCTCGCCGGAAACGGTTTCTTTGACGTCGGCCGGAAAAGCTTCTGCAGTTCTTCCTCGTACTACCCTCTCGATCGAATTTCCGGTACGCCGGACGCGCTTCCATCGGCGCATGAAAGAGCTCTCGCTGCTCTTAGAAATCATAAGGAGGCTGAGAAAAGGAGGAGAGAGAGAATTAATTCGCATCTCAACAAGCTTCGGAATCTTCTTTCCTGTAATTCCAAAGTAATTTCATCCCTTTAAATTTGTTCCTTGTTTATATATTGAGCATGGGTCAGTTTTCGTTTTTGTTTGGGTATATTCTTCCTCGTTCTTTTAAGTTTCTTCTTTCAATTTTTAATTTTCTATCTTTCTGTGATATAGCTGCGATAGTAGTTTCAGCTAGTTGGCTGTAAATGGTTGAATTTCATGTTTTCATCCAGTGTTCTTCGGGTTTTATTTTTGAATTTCGTCATATTGAAGTGAATATATTTTCAAAATATGGCGACTGCGTTGAGTTCACATTCTGGTTTTTTTCATAAATAGTTTTGTCGAATTTTCAGGAGAAATTATCTTGTTCAAAGCTCAAACTGCAATACCCATAATCTGAAAACTGAAAAAGGAGGAATGACTTTCTTGTTTCTAGGGTTTTCTGTTTGGGAAAGTGGCCACACTTTTCAAAATTAGGGTTCATAAGCCACTTTTTAAATTTTTTCAGACAGACAAGGCTTCTCTTCTTGCAAAAGTTGTTCAACGCGTGAAAGAACTAAAGCAACAAGCTTCTGAAATCTCTGGAATCGAGACTTTCCCTTCAGAGACCGACGAAATCTCTGTGCTTGCCGGCGACATGTCCGGCGACGGGAGATCGATTTTCAAAGCCTCTTTGTGCTGCGAAGATCGCTCCGATCTCATACCAGACCTCATCGAAATCCTCCATTCTCTCCACCTGAAGACAATAACAGCTGAAATGGCGACCCTCGGAGGAAGAACCAAGAACATTCTCGTCGTTGCCCCCGAAAAAGATTCCAGCGTCGAATCGGTTCACTTCCTTCAAAACGCATTGAAATCTCTGCTCGAAAGTTCAAACCCCAGCGAAAGGTCGAAGAGAAGACGGGTTTCAGATCGCCATGACCGACCATGAAAGGACCGAAAACCAAAACACAGCTTATTTCGATTTAGTTTCGTGTGTGAACAATGGCTTCCTTTCTAGCACTGGGAAGAAATTTTTGTTTTTTATTTCCTTCAATCTCTGTAAGAATGTGTGTATGGATCTAGGGTTTTGGGAATCTTCTGCATGTGGTCGTAGGATGATGACATAGCAGAAGAATATGAAAAAGGGGTAATCTTTATGTGAGTTCCCACGCCATGGAATGAGAATGATATGCTTTCTTGTCTGAGAACCTTGTTTTTATGTTTTCAACACAGACGGCAGATTTTGCAGTGATTGGATAGGATAGCAGAATATTGGAAACACAATATCTGGCATGCCCTAATTATTGTCCATGCATCTCACTTCATCTATTTTCTTCGACACGATTTTAGAATAAACGTGATCATTTCTTCTTCAGAAGTTCATCATGGGAAATTTCTAATTGCAGAGAGAGAGAGAGAGCATGCGTACTTAGCCACCGTATGGACTCCAATGACTCGAGAGGGTATTTGAGTTCTGTGCTGGATGTTCTGAACATCTATTTTTAAGTTCGACAAAGTTCATACGAATTCTATCATCCAAACTGGTTTTTCTAAATTAGAATTGTTGATATAATTGCTTTTGATTTTAATGTTTTTCAAAAATCATTTTTCTATTTCAAAGGATAATAATATACAAATTTATCTTATAAGTTTTACAATTTTCAGTAATATTCGTATTTTTAATAAATTATTTCGTTATTTAAAAAAAAAATTATAATAAATTATACAAGTGTTGGAAAATTTATAAAATTTTCGTGAATATTATTATAATATTGTAAATGCATAGTAAAAATTTCAAGTTATTCTGATAAAATTTAATAATTTAAAATGTGTGCAGACAACTCGATCATTATACAACTGTCTGTTGAGGTGGTATTCGAGCCTATTCGAGCGAGCCGAGCCCGACTCCAATCTTCGATGGGGTGGGACCGGTGGGTGGCGGCCTCGACGACAAAGGCGACCGACGGCAACAGCAGGCGACGGCGGCGACAAAAACAACGGGCGAGCCGCGACGGTGAAATTCGAAACTTCGATCGTTCTAGGTGATTCGTCGACTCCCGAGCGTCGTCGTCCCTCTCCCGAACAGCGAAGGACACCAGAAAATCCTTTGGTCATCGATTGATCGACCGACGAACGGAATCGGTGAAGTCGAGGGCGAGATACCAACATTCGTGGCCTCGTCGATGCCGAAGCTCGAGGGCGAGCTCGCGAGCCTAACTAGCTTGCTCGAGCCTTCGAGCTTGATATCCAGGTTCGAGCCGGGCTGTCTATTGTGCTCGAGCCTCGCTGTTGTTTGACACTTCTAACTATCTGCTAGTATTTAAGATAATATTTTAAAATTCAAAGTTTGACATTATATTTTATGCACATGTTTGAATAACCAACAAATATCTCTCCAGCAATAATCTATATCAGACTCTACTCTCCAGCAACGTGTGGCGGACTCTTACAACGGTGATCGTCACAATCCACGACCCTTAGAAAGCTCAATGTCCGCATCGTCGGGGTCAGCGCAGAGAACATCTTCACTTACTATTTGTCGAGTTTCAAAGAACTTTTAAACATGTCCCCTCATCATCGCTCGACAGCACGAGTGAGCTTAGTGACGTTATAATATTGTGAAAAACACCGAGTCATGATCATACCTAGAAAACCAGACTCCATAGAACAACTACGTTGGGAAAATAGAAACGTCAGAGTGCAGAATATGCTGCCTAGACCGGCGGCACACCGGCACCGGAAAAAGAGCTAGAAAGAGAACGTAGACAGAGGGCAGAGCCAGTCCACCGGGAGAGAGAGAGAGCAGGCGTGCGAAAAGGGGGAATTCTGAGAAGAGCAAATGATGGGCACAGAGATTAAAGCGAACAGCTTTGAAAACTAAACACAAAAAGAGAAGGGCATTTGCATTGCTAAATCGACTGCTTTCTCTCTCCTCTCTTTCTCTCTCTAATCATTACCTCCACTCTATCCAACCCTTTTTAGTTACCCGACTTAATTTCCGTCGTTTTTTTAATTTAGATTAATAAACGATATTTATAGAACGAGCAGATCAAATTTCCGTTTGGTTGGAAATAAGGGGGTGAGTGCAGAAAACGCGTTCGTGCTTCGGAGCCTGGCCGCGTACTGTAAAGAGATTCGAGTCAGCTATTGAGGTTGTTTGGTTAGCCCGTTGTAATTGGGCCATGATTCACAAATCCACTAAGATTTCAAGGATACAAAGGTAAAAGCACATTCGTAACTCACAAGCGTTTTTCACTCTGATGGGCAGGTTGGACCTGGACTTACCACGTATGGACCTGTCTTGGTTGACTTTGAAATGCTTCCGGGTCAATCCTTGACCGCTTTCCATTGAATTTCTATTTAAATCGTTGCAATAAATCAAATCGATAATTACTTATAATTTATTAGGTTGATTATATTTTAATTAAATTAATTATTGTCTAATACGTTACAAAATAATATTTTAAATTATTACTATTTTATCAAATTCAAACAAAAAAAGTGAGTACGTTGACTGTCCGATTTGACCGCTTGGGTCCCACAATGGGGTGGTTAAAAATCTTGTGGGTCCAGCCATGGTGACCCAGAAATTGCAGTCCGAAGAGCTGGGGGTTCAGAGTGCTGGGCGAGAGGACATCAATGGTGGATGGACATGCGAGCGAATGAAACCTTTCTCTTCTTCTCGCTACTTCAATGGCATTTCACCGATTCCCAAAGCCCAAACCAAAATCCATACTTAGATCCTCAATCGTTTTGTTCTCTCTCGCCATTGTAGCCGGTTGCCTTCTCTTCCTCCTCTCCTCCTTGATTTCCACTACTGGCTATTCCTTCTCCTCCTTGATTTCCGCTAATCTGTATTCTTGCCCTTCTTCAAAATCCCTTCAAAATGTTTCAGCTATAAGAACCAAACCAGCCCCACCATCCTGGCAACGAGAAGTATTTGTACTGGGGCAACAGAATTGACTGCCCCGGAAAGCACTGCGGCTCTTACAAGGGTTTGGGCCACCAAGAGTCTAGCCTCAGGGGTGCCTTAGAAGAAGCTATATTCCTTAAGAGGTATTTCAGTGGCCGTTTAGGTTTCTGATTTCTTTTTCTTCTCAATTATTGTTGTTCTTTTCATGTTTGGGCAAGTTTATTTGCTATTTAAGTTTCTATTTCTAACTGTCCTCCCATTGAGATGATTAGCTTGATTTCTTTAAGTGAGTTATAATCCACATGGTTTGATTTAGCTAGTCAACTAAACATAGTTAGCTCCTTACACCTGGCTGACGCTAATTGGTGAATATTTGAGAATTGAGATATAACTAATATTGACTTTCAGAATGTAAGTTTAGTATTCAATGTAGCTTATTTCGTATAGAATCAGTGAACTTTCTTATTTTTGTACCTGGTTTGTTATTTTTGTAATGCCTTCTAGAGTGTGTATCAACCCTATACATAATAAAAAGGGAATTCTTCATCAATCCAATAATGTGAGCTCAGAGGAAAAGTAACTTCATTTCATTCTCTTTTTCCTTCTTTGTACTCTTTATGTTGAATAAATTTAGGACTTGGTTTCGAAACCAATATTGGGATGTAGTATTTACACGCTTTCAGTTTATCCTACTTGATGGTCGAATGGAATATTTTTTGTTGTTCCTCAGATCTGAGATTTTACTTAATTGATAAGCAAAGTATCATATACCCTCTATGAATTTTGTAGGTGGGCAGCAAGCTCCTGTGCCATGGACTCACTATATGATCCAGATCTCATATCAGATACTGTACCAGTAATTTTAGACAACTCTAAGTTATGGTCTCAAGTATTATCAACTAGCATGAAGTTGGGAGCTAGAGGAGTTGCTCATGTGGAAGGACTTAATAGGGTTCATCTCAAAGAGGAGGATCGGTATTCTAATCTCTTGCTAATAAAACTGAACCACCAGTCCTTTATCATGGTGTACATAAACGCCCCTTGCCTTCTGATGATTGTCTCCCAAGTACCTTTCCCTCAAATCTTGTGTCAATTGTAGTGGTGATTCCTGTGATTAAGATGGATTTTTTATATTTAATTTCAGTTTAAGTTATTGGTGAAATGACCTGAAAAGATACCCTCATGGTCTAAAGACATTTATCAATTAAAATGTCATAAATACATATGTTTATTTCTTTAAGAGAGCGTGTAAAAGTGAAATTACAAAAGTGTGAGGGTAATTCTGCAAATTTCTCACTGGCGAAAAAATTTAGGGTTTCAGAGGCTTCTTTCGTCCTCCATTTCCACATTTGTGGTTGCCAGCTGCTAGTTATTTCTTCGCTATGTGGGCTCTTCGTCGAGCTTACACTCCTCTTAGGTATGATTCTCTTTATTCGCGCGTGTTTTTTTTCTGAAGGCGAAGAAGGTGGTCGGGTTTGTGTTTCGATCGATACCTTTTTTTTTCTAGAAGCAGAAGAAATGGTGAGATTGTTAGTATTAAAGATTAGGAGGAGGATATCGACTTTGGGCGTTGGTTTAAGTAGTAACGATAGTAAACATCTCAATTCTCAGTTATTCAAGTTCTGGTAGATGATAAAACCAGAAGGGAGAGATTGAGATTTTATTTTTGATTCGTTGTTCGTATAATTTTCTGAGCCTCTCTTATGATGTAATGTATTAATCTTTTAGAATGTTTGAGGAACTAATCGTCAACTAAGCTCACTAAAACCCTGGGCAGTTGCTCCCTTCGTACTCAGGTTTTATGTTGGCATAATTGTTTGAAAGCAAAAAAAACTCGTTTGCGCACACCCAAGCACATAACTCCTTGGGTTTGGAGTTTAGAACCATGGAAGTTCCCAGCTTGCGTTTTTGTGTTCAAATTTTATGTTGGCATACTTGTTTGAAGTGCTCTTTATAGATCATTTGGAATTATGCCAATAGATACAACTTAACACTTGTTGAAACTGACTGAAAGGTCCTGGATTTCTGATTCTTGCTGCTTTCACAAGATTCTAAATGATGAAATATCTTCCAATCACGCTGTATACACACATAATTTCCTTGTTTTATATGTTCATCTGAACATTTCATTCTTCTTTCTATTCAGGAGTCAAGGAGTTAGGATAAGAACTTTGTATTGTTGTTCTGAATTGGAGATGCGTAATGCTTTCATGGAAGACAAGCTTTGTGCCCTTTATTATTCCCATTACATGTCTCGTAGACATCTACTTTCCCAGCGATTTTGTTACAATAAAGGTTTTTCTTCCAAATTCTACTGCCGCTTCCTTTCTTCGCAACCAGGTGCAGAAAGTAATGGGGAAGAAGATGACTCAGAAACTGGATTTTTGAATGATGAATCCAAAAATCCCAATGACGTGTGGGTTGAAAGTGATGATGATTTCATTCTCCACCCAGAGCTCCCCCCTGGTGAGAACGCCGAAGATGATATTGAAGTATCGTTTCAGAATGTGTCGGATTTATCAGAAACTGAGGAAGATGTTTCTGACAAACCTAAATCCCAGAAAAAGACCACATCTGAACTGTTCAATGCCATTGTACGGTCACCTAGTTTATCTGTTGACAAGGTTCTTGATAAGTGGGCAAAAGATGGGAATGATTTCAGCCGTGGTGAGATCTCACTCACTGTGATCAATCTTCGGAAACGCGGTATGTTTGGAAGAGCCTTGCAGGTAATTTAAACTTCGCTTATTTAACTAGATTCTGGATTTTGTTAAAGTATTTACGTATTAGTAACGTGCTCAGCATCAATACTGCGTTGTAGTTTTTTTCTCTCTTCAATTTAACCCGGATCTTAATTTTGGATTTTGTTAAAGTATTTACATATTAGTGACGTGCTCAGCATCAATAGTGTGTTGTAGTTATTTTCTCTCTTCAATTTAACCTGGATCTCAATCAACTAAGGCAATACTTTGGATGTTAAAATTTATCTCATCATTTTATGGATGTTTTTTTATTAATATTTTTATCTTTTGTGGTTTTTTCAGCTCTCAGAGTGGTTGGAAGCGAATAAGCGTCAGGACTTTCTTGAGAGAGATTATGCTTCTCGAGTTGACTTAATTTGTAAGGTACGAGGCCTCTATAAGGCAGAAAACTTTATGATGAAGATTCCTCAGAATTTCAGAGGTGAACTGATCTATCGAACCCTGTTGGCCAACTGTTGTGCTGCAAACAATTTGAAAAAAGCAGAAGAAGTGTGTAAGAAGATGAATGAATTGGAATTTCCAGTCTCTGCTTTTTCTTGCAACCACATGCTTATTCTTTACAAGAGGCATGACAAGAAGAAAATGGCAGATGTGTTATTACTGATGGAGAAAGAAAATGTTAAGCCTTCCCAATTTACGTATCAAATCTTAATCGATACAAAAGGTCAGTCGAACGACTTGACAGGGATGGAGCAAGTCGTTGAGACAATGAAGGCAGAGGGCATGGAGCCAGATGTCAAAATAAAAGCCATCTTAGCAAGGCACTACGCAACAGGTGGGCTCAAAGCCAAAGCCCAAGCAGTTTTGAAGGACATAGAAGGGGGTGATCTAAAAGAGAACCGTTGGGTTTGCAAGATTTTGCTTCCCCTCTATGCAGAGATTCAAATGAGTGATGAAGTAGAGAGGGTCTGGAGGGTCTGCGAGGCAAATCCCACGAATCACGAATCTTTGGCTGCCATTGTTGCTTGGGGAAAGCTCAAAAACATCACAGAAGCCGAGGCAGTTTTTGATAGAATGTCAAAAAGGTGGAAGAGGCTTTCGGCAAGTCAATATGGGACGATGCTAAAAGTGTATTCAGAACATAAGATGTTGTCCAAGGGCAAGGACATAATCAAGCTTATGGTAAACGATGGTTGTAAGATAGGGCCTTTAACCTGGGATTCCCTCGTGAAGCTTTATATCAATGCTGGAGAAGTAGAAAAGGCTGATTCAATTCTGCACAAGGCTGCTAAAAACAACCAGAGGCTGCCATGGTACACATCTTACATGGCCATTTTGGATCAGTATGCAAAGAGAGGAGACGTCCATAATACAGAAAAAACATTCTATAGATTGAGGATGGCTGGTTATGGAGTGAGATTCCGCCATTTTGAAACTCTGCTGCAGGCCTATGTCAAGGCCAAAGTGCCTGCTTATGGGATGAGGGAGAGGATGAAGGCAGATAACTTGTTTCCAAACAAAGCCATGGCTGCACAGCTGGCTCAGGTCGATGAGTCGAGAAAATCTGGTGTTTCAGATTTGCTAGACTAAGAAGTGAGCAATTCTGATCTTTATTCTGTAGATTTCACACATTTGATGGATTCGGCCTTCTCTATCCCTCTCTAGCTGGGTAACATCATGATTTGGGTATTCTGGAAGAAGAATTAAGATGAGTTGCCATGTTAGACGGTCGGGAAGCATTGCTGATGCGCAACACTGAATTCCAGCGCTCAGATTTCACGGGTGCCAATTAGGGATGAGAATTGCTGATGCGCAACACTGAATTCCATCATGATTTGATGGAAAATGAACTTTAAAACGTCTGCTATCAATAAGGCTTTCGAGGTAAAGCAATCCTTCACGACCCATTCTAATAAATCGTATAACTTAGCATCTTCGCAGGGTATCGAGTCGGTTAGAGTGGCATTATTACGAAGTTGTACATAGTAAGAATAAAGTCTTTTTTACAAGAAAACTCTTCACATATTTAAAATATAATAAACACCGTTGATTAACTTGTATTTAATCAGAAGTTAAGTGGATCAATCAAGTTTTGTTACCCATTACATGCAAATTGCCGAAACCGAAAGGGGTTTAGTCACGGGTGAATATGTGAATCAAGTAGATCAATCCAAAAGGGTTTAATATTTCTCCACTTTATATCCATAATATTTGCTTTAAGCAAAAGGTTTGAAGTTTGTTACAAAGTTGTGAATCGAACAACAGAGGGATCAAACTAAAATTTCGAATGACCTGTAACGGAGCTTCAATCAAACGAGTAAACAAATCATTAACATTTTCCTCCTGGTCCTCCTAAATATAAGTAGCGGTCATACTCTTCTCCCTCAAGCTCTTGATATATTACACCATAGCAACTAGGATTATCGGAATGAATCTTGGCACCCATAGAACGAGGAGGGACAATATAATTTGATTTGTTGACATATTTGATTTCTCCAATAAAGTTTGAATCGGGAGGAATTCCATTGGGGAAGTATCCATCTCCCATAGGAGGAAACTTTTGGCCTTCATGAGCCATCGTAGAGCCACCCAAATTTACCACAGTTGCACCTTGATCAAAGCGATTAAAAAGCTCTCTCGGCCAATATCCTACATAAATGTCTTCTGTTGGCCTGCGGAAAATCAACCACCAATGTTTAGTTGATCTATCCTGTTAAAGAAAAACAAACAAATCAATTAGTCAATCAAACTTGAAATATTCAAGACTCATATTAAATATGATGTCAAATTGACATTACTTGAAAGATCAAAGGAGACATCACGTAAAACTTCTCTGCCCCATGGAATGAGGGATCCAATGGCGTTTCTCCTAAGGTAATGCCACCATATAGTTGAATAAAACCTGGACATAAATGATTGTAGCATCCCGTTTGGTGAAAACCATCACTCTGGAAAAAAATTATTTTATTAATTTATTATCATAAATTTTACTTTATTAGAAACCAATAAAAGATGAAGAAGAAACAAAGTACGATGATGATGAACAACTTACTGTCCAAGAAACCGACAAATGAGATTTTGTATCACCAAAAATACCAGGATAAACCTATAACATAAAAACCTCTTTAAGAAATGCTTAAAAAAATTTAAATGCATAGAAAAAATCAAATACAATACATATGTACCATCCATCCAGCTTTGATCACGTTTTTTTTATCTGAATTATCTGAAGCAATCCAAATGCCCACTCCACTATTTTGACCATTTTCACAATGTGGATTATCTGACTTTATTTCGCCAGTTGCTCCGTAAAATGTGTCATCAGGATAATGAATCAATTGAAGAAGTGCGAACTGACAGTGAAAACAATTCGTAACATTTAACATAACATGCATAAGTGCATGGCGAGTCGAACAACATAAAAATAGAACGAATCACTTACTCGATAAAGAAGAGCATTATTTTCATCATAACGAGTCGAGTTAGAACTTTTCTCAAGTGCTTTGACGATTGGGATGGTACCCGGAGTGCATGCTATATTTTGTGAGGCTAAATTTGTGTTATGGGCTTCTTGAAATGAAGCTCTTTTTTCGAAGTTGATCGGAAAAGTAGTCGGATGCAACTGTAAATAAAAGAATTCAAAACTGCAAAATAAGCATAAATGTAATTTTCAAAGAAACACAAGTAACGTTAATATAAAAAAAGTATAAATTATGCAAAGTAAAGAATTACCTGAAGTTTATGATTTTTCAATAGCGGATTATTAAATGCAGGTTGTTTGTACTTATCATAACACATTAATTCTTGTCCGTTTTTTGTCTGAAAATATAAACAAAAATCATGAAATATAGTAAGATTCTTCAAAATGAAAATCAATGCTATGAGAAAGAAAAGTGCAAAAGAAATTAGGTCAAAGTTAAACCTTTATGATCTTGACGATCCCATCCATATTCGCTTGCTTTTCCGACGGCAAATCTCTCTCTCCACCGCCTCCGAGATCTCCGAGAACTAGAAGGACAAAATGAAGACTTATCATAAGAAGCAATACTATTTCTTTCTTCCACATTTTTGAGTTTCTGCGATAGCTCTTTGAGATATTTTTTTCTTTACGAACTGAGACTAGATTTTTACATTTATACTACTAGTTAAGGCTCAATATGGTATTCTTCATTTAAGCCAAGGAAGCCTTTTCTTGTATCAAATCTTCCACATTTAATGATTAGTTTGAATATGAGTAACAGTTATAATTACTTACATCAATAAAAAATCACGAAATTTTGTAGAATATTGTGTTACAATGATGTAAATATGTGATACAACGTTCAAGAATTTTTATTACCGTAAATCGTACAGTTGTTGAAAATTTTTTAAAAGGTTAGCGTCTTTTGTTGTACTTAATGTGTGGTAAAAATTTCAAGTCATTCCAATAAGATTTGATTATTAAAATAAGTTAAAAATGAAAAATTAAAAAAAAAATTGAGTGTTGCTCTTGAGTGAGGCAAGTTACGTCCGAGTGAGACAAGATTCGACCGTCCGAGCATGCGTCAGGGAAGTTCAAACTATATTTTTCTAAAACTCATTCATGAATTGGCCTATTTACCCGAAACTTAGGCCTGAATTTAGTTTTTTCTCTAAATAATATCTAAATTAAAAAATATTTTTTTACTTGTTTAAATTTTAATTAAAAGTGTAATTAAAACTTACTCTTGATTTATTATTTTATGTATTAATTAAAAATGTTATTATTTAATTTATATTAAAAGATTAGAAACAAATTGTGCCAACATAAAATTT
This sequence comes from Begonia fuchsioides, assembly GCA_003255005.1. Lineage (NCBI taxonomy): Eukaryota > Viridiplantae > Streptophyta > Magnoliopsida > Cucurbitales > Begoniaceae > Begonia > Begonia fuchsioides. The sequence continues at coordinate 610,281 of QAOC01006652.1, forward strand.
TGGGTTCCGTTAAAAAATATTAATTGGATTTCTCTGTTTTTTAGTCTTGTTAGGCCCAACCTTTTCTAAGTGGGTGTCATAGCCAACATGAAGCAACATAATGTTTTATCCTATATAAAAGATGAAGGATTTTGGATGAATTTGGTGGGTCTTTGTTCCCAAATTTGACAATATTGCCCACAGGAGCTTGGGAAATGTCTTCTGTTGGCTTGCCGTAAACCAATCACCAATGTTTAGTTGATATATCTTATTAGAGAACAACAATAAATTAATTAGTTAGTCAAGCTTGCAATGTTCGAGACTTATATTAAATATGATGTCAATTTGACATTACCTTAAAGATAAACAGAGTTGACTCATAAAATTTCTCACCACAATGGAAAGAGAGATTTGATGAGAGCCACAAATATATTAAACTCGAGACCCTTCAACAATGCGGAAAAAGATACATGGATCACCTTTGAATCCAGTACGAGGAAATTGACCACAATCGAACCTTGCCGACAGAACCTAAGTTATCAAACAATGAGTTTGACCCAAACCAAACTTGTCGGTAAGAACCAAATCTATCAAATTTGATTTATCAAAAATTAACTTGATGAAGATCGAGTTCTTCGCAAAGAACCAAAGAGAAAATCTCTCCAAAACACTCAAGGTGAATTAGTCATAAAAGTTGTCCCCTATTACAATAGCTTAAATGCCTTTAAATAGGCTACACACTTTCTAAACTAACAACAAGTAAATTGAGAAATAGAAAGTAATTAGGAAACTTAATAAAATAAAAGAAAGAATTTTCTGAATTATTGCAAGGCACTTCTGTTTCAGTAAGTTGTGTATTTTGCCAGGCAAACAACGTCCGATTTTTATGATCCAGCCCATTCTGAAAAGGGCTTGAAAGCAGCTACAACTTGATCAAGAAAACGTTTTAAAATAATTTTGGAAAGATTGTCAAATCTGCCAATATATTCTTGCTGGTCAAGTAAAAGTTTGATTTAAGAAAAGTTGCATGTACTTTCTTATTTCCTTTGTCCATTCAATATCTTTTATTAGGCTTGGGCTCTTGGACATGTATGCTTGACCACCTTGTATGATGTCAATATCTTCTTCAACACTTAACATAATAAGCATTTTATTCTGATGTTGAATATATTCTTTCATTTCAATTTATTCTACTAAACAACATAGCCCTTGATGCATTTTCTTGATTTTTGACCTTGTCATCGGGCCACAAATTCCTTGCAATTGGTCTTTTTTCTTGGGATTAATTTGAGTCATCACTTGATCCGCATCGGGGATCCAAGAAGGTTTCTCCAAAGGTAATGCCACTATACAATTGAATAAAACCTAGGCATAGATGATTATAGCATCCTGTTGGGTGAACAAATTACTTTATTGATTTTTCATCGTAAGTTTTACTTTGTTAGAAACCAATAAAAGATGAAAAAGAAAAAAAAGTACGATGATGATGAACAACTTACTGTCCAATAAATTGACAAATAAGCTTTTGTATCACTGAAAATCTCAAGATAAACCTATAACGTAAAAACATTTTTAAGACATTCCTAAAAAATTTGAAAGGCATAGAAAAAATTAAATACAATACATATCTATCATCTATCCAACTTTGATCACGTTTTTTTTTATCTGAATTATCTGTAACAATACAAATGCTATCTTCACTATTTTGACCATTTTCACAATATGGATCATCTCACTTCATTTCGCCAGTTGCCCCTTAAAATGTGTCATCAAGTTAATGAATCAATTGAAGAAGTGCGAACTGACAATGAAAATAATTCGTAACATTTAACATAACATGCATAAGTGCATGACGAGTCGAACAACATAAAAATAGAACGAATCACTTACTCGATAAAGAAGAGCATTATTTTCATCACAACGAGTCGAATTAGAACTTTTCTCAAGTGCTTTGACGATTGGGATGGTATCCGGAGTGCATGCTATATTTTGTGAGGCTAAATTTGTGTTATGGGCTTCTTGAAATGAAGCTCTTTTTTCGAAGTTGTTCGGAAAAGTAGTCGGATGCAACTGTAAATAAAAGAATTCAAAACTGCAAAATAAGCATAAATGTAGTTTTCAAAGAAACACAGGTAACGACAATATAAAAAAGTATAAATTATGCGAAGTAAATAATTATCTAAAGTTTATGATTTTTCAATAGCAGATTATTAAATGCAGGTTGTTTGTCTTATCATAACAAATTGGCCTTTTTTGGTCGGAAAATATAAACAAAAATTATGAAATATAGTAAGATTCTTCAAAATGAAAATCAATGCTATGAGAAAGAAAAGTGCCAAGGGTACCTAACTTCAATGATACTTTGTTAATCAATTTTTTTTGCAAAAAAAAAAAAAATACTTTATCAAATATTTAAAATATAATAATCTCTATTTACATTTGTTCGTGGTCTTAGTTTGGATTTCTTTTAAATTAGGACTGATCGTAAAAAATTGATCTCAAAGTTCACGAACCAGAACTAGACCTTTAGAAAAACAGGAATGAACCAGCATCATACCAATGTTTGGTTTAATTTTGGTCTTTCTCATTCAATATTTTTGTACGAAAACTAATTTAAATAAATTACTACTAAAAAAAGTATGAAATTTACAAGTTGAAATCACATCATTCAATAAATTATATTGACATAGTAGATTATGTAATTATATCAAACTGACTTACGAATTTCAAAAATGAAATTTAAATTAAATAACAAAAAAATTATAAATTTTACTTAATAATTTTTTAATGATATAGTCCTAGTTTAATGGTTTTACTACATTAGACCCAGAACTAGATTAACTAATTTGGTCTTATATAATACATGTATAAATGTATCAATGTAACAAAATGTATAAATGTAACAAAATTGTAAGTATTTTATGAGAGAAAATAAAGGATAGAAGAGATGAGTAGGAACCCGAATATTTAGAAAAAGAAAAGTTGTTACGTCTCCAAATCAAACTCACCTTCGGATTTGTTGTTCGACCAAAGAGTTTTGGAGTTGGGAGAAGAGTTGACGCTCCGGGGAATAGTCGAGAGTAAGTTGCTCGAAATGGCTCGTTATTTTGATGACATAATTTATGGAAAATCGACTAAAATTATATTGGATCGCCTACACTCTATGGATGAGTAACGTCTAAGTAGCACCAACCATGAACTTATGTAATTTTGCTAATCCTGTCTATTGTACGAAATATTCGAGCTCTAAAATTAAAAATAAAAAAGATTAAATTGTGTAATTTAAATTTCTCTATAAACTCTCTCAAACTCACAAACTCTCTGCTCGGCCAAATGTCTCCACCAAGCCCTTCTCCTCCTGCTCCTCCTTTTATTTACGGTAAGGCGTACCTCCATCTGCACAGTCCAGCTTCTTTGGCTGGCGGTTTGAAGATAGCCATGTTCTTGACCATTGGCCTATCTATTCTAATGGCTATATGCCACCTATGTTGCTGTAGAAACGTTAGCCAACACCGTCGTCATCGTCGTGGAGTTCCGAGACGGATCCTCGACGGAATTCCCACCGTGCTCGTCGACGACGATGCCAGATTCCCGGACGAGTGCTCCATCTGCTTGGAGAGCATGGGCGATGGCCAGGAAGTGAAACTCCTGCCACAATGTCGCCACGTGTTCCACGCGCATTGCACGTACACCTGGTTCGACGACCATGTGAGATGTCCTCTGTGCCGACGCCCAGTGCCGCATTAATGTAATAGTTTAATTTCTATTTTTAGTTGGTTGCTTCTGTTATTAACAAATCAATGAAAATTATATTGGAGGAAAGAATGAGTTCTGGGCTGATCGTTGCAAACCACACTCGCCAGAAATCGCAAGCAAATTTAAAGTTTAAAGCAAAAAGAAAACAAGCTATGCGTTATCAGGCGTATTGGTCGTGGAAGAAGATGAAGAAAACGAGCTCTGAGTTTTGCAGCCTGCAAGGGGCGACGGCATTGAGACCCAGAGCGGCCGAAAACGACGTCGGACTCGTTCTTGAGAACGTGGACAGATTTCACAAACCCAATATGAGAAGCTGCAACTCCCTTCAATTATCTGGAGGACGAAGAAGAAGTTTGCTGACTCATTGGCCACACTAGCTTCCATGATCAGTAGAAGGTATTTCAATCGGATTGAAATCAGTGTGAAGACGAGTCATGCGAGGATTAATCAAGCACTGCTAAATAACATTTGTACGAGTGCTAGATTTGTCTAAGTACTTCATATTTAAAAGCCTAAGGCGTGACAGCTCGAGTGTTATTTTTAAGCCTACGATCGTCTAAGGGTAATTTGGTCAATATGTATTTATATATTTTTTCTTTATATTGTTTAAAGGAGTGGCGCGTGTTTTGTAAACAGTTAAATTGGGGGTGGTGACTCAAGAGAAAAGGAAATCAACTTTTTCAACCTGAGGTTGATCCGGGGAACGCTACGAGGATACCGTTCAAGCACAGGCTTTCTTCGTAATCTCTCTCTCTTTATCTGTCTGGATTCTTCTCCTTATATGCCCCCGAACCTTGTTCTGATTCGAATGAACTCTGGTAAGATCGATTGTTTTCGGTTCTTGCTGTATTTTCCGGCTTCGTTTTAAGCGTTTTAATTTGGAAATTCATATGATTACTGGCTGGTTATGTTATGATAAATTTTCTGTGGTGTTTATAGTTTGCGGCAATTTTAGGGTTTTTAATAAGTTGTGACTGGGTTGTTTGAATCTGGAGTCTTTTAGGTGAATGTGGCGGTTTCTTTACTCTCTTTTCCATTTCAATTGTTTATGTATTGGTTATATACCTGTTCATATTTTGTTTACGCCATTTTTCAGTCCTCGTTCAACTTTTTGAATGTTCGGGCAATTTCTTTTTGTTCATGCAAATTCAGTATCCGTCAATCGAGGGAGCAAATGTGTTGATATACTTTATAAATTGTCCATGCAAATGAGTGCATGAAAACGTTAGCTTTAATTAGCCAGTTGTTATGTTATAAATTTGTTCAATTTGAGCGTATTTCTACCTTTTGGTCTTGTTATGGAAAGAACTACTTTCTAATATCAGTTTTCCAAGTCTTAGCAAGGAGCTCATTTTTTTCATGTGTTTTAAGTAGGTGGATGCTGGGTTAGAAAGTTATTACCCAATAACGTCTGAAGATTGACTACTCCGTTTACAACCTCTTTACTTTGAGATATTAAAACATGTCAAGTGGACCAGTAAGGAAGGTCTCTCGTCAAGATATTCAGCTGGTAAGGTCCCATTTTTCTGATCTATTTTTTATAATTAATAAAGTTAATTCCTTAGCCTAAATAGTTTTCTAAACTCTGCTTTGTAAGCAATCACCAAACATCTTTGGCCAATTATGTGCGAGACAGTTGTCTTCTTTTCGTATATTCATTGTGATATTTCTTTCATTTTATATGGTTTATTTTCTGAAGGAATCATACATCTATGGGTTTTACAAGCATGTTACAATCATTGAACGAATCTTCTTCACGTACAAAAATTACAGACGTAGGCCATACAATCTTAAACCTGTGGTTAGGTCCTTGGGGTATGCCATTATTGCCCTGTGTGGCTCTTGTACATAAATAAGGGACCATACCAATTTTAGGGTTTCCAAGCATTTCAAAATGAAAAGTAAATGTAGTAAATATTTCCTAATAGCCACAGCAAACTACAGCGAAAACATGTTTTTGTTTTCAAAATATTTTGGGTATGAGTAAATGCACTTGACCTCATCTTTCATTATTTTTCTTTTTTTTTTTTGTATCTCATATGCTATATTGCACAACTTTTGTCCATTTACTTTTAATTTGAATCCATAGTTTTGTATGTGATTTAACATATCTTGTTTGATTACTCTTCTGTCACGGAAACCATTTACTTTTGAAAAAATGATGCCTGCTGAATGCTGATACTGTGATTGCGAGAAAAAAAATTTCTCGATAATTTTTTTCATTTTTTTCCATTTAATTTTCTACAGTCTCTCTTCCCAATAGTCATTTAATATTTACTGCAAAGATAAGTTACAATGGATTATTCTATCCAAGATGGCCATCTTACTAATTTATTCATATATTCGTTCTAATTATAGGTGCAAAATCTTATAGAAAGATGCTTGCAGCTGTATATGAACCAGAAGGAAGTTACAGAAATGCTTCTAGAGCAGGCAAAAATTGAACCTGGTTTTACTGAACTCGGTAAGAATTAGGGGATTTCAACATCAGATTTTATGCTTCTAGTTTTCTTAACTATGTACTGCAAATTAGTTCAGTTTCATGTTTTTCACATATTGTTTTCTGTTGTCTTTTCCTTGTTAATCATAGTCAAATGTTATATCAATATGAAGGAGGGTTCCTTTTAACCTTTCTTGTTTGAGGATATTATTTCTTGTTAAAAACGTCATTTGTGACAACTCCTTCCACTTTAAATTGTGGTTTTATTGTATTTTCAAATAATGCAATATATATATATATTTCTTTTTGACGAATTCTTTAGCTTTTAATATTTACATTTGAACAATCATGCTAATTTGACTTCATCCGTTGACTTTAGTTTGGCAAAAGCTGGAAGAAGAGAATCGAGAATTCTTTAATGCTTATTATCTAAGATTGGTTGTGAAGCACCAAATTCTCGAGTTCAACCGGCTGCTAGAGCAACAGGTGCAAATAATGGACCAGATTCATCCATCTGCTGTCACTTCACTGCCCATTTCAAATGGTACTCATGTTCCACACTGTAAGACTGCTGTTCATCAATTTGGTTGCATGTGATTGAATGATTAGGAGTAAGTTCAACCATAAGTTAACCACATAATTGGGAATGCTCACGTTGTTTTCTAAGGCTTCTATCATTTTTTTTACAAGATTATCTCGAAAATGCCTGTCAATCACTATTGTTAGACACTTCTAGTCTGCCTCAAATGAGTAGGACGTGGCTTTTTGTTTATTGTTTTATTGAATGTTGAATAAATAAGTCAATTCACAATATACCGAAAATCTATGATCTTAGCATGTGTATAGTGCATTTTCAAGTCGGCACCACATAGTATATCAGGTGAATGCAATCAAAGCCCCATTTGAAGGAAAACTTTCACATTTTCTCCCAATGCTAGGTTTGTACTAGTTTTAACTAGTGAAAGTAATGACTTTAAAATTATTATTTCTTTCAACATAATTAATATAATCTGCATCTTCCTGAAGAATTAGATTCACAGATTCAACTTTAATTGCCTTGTTTACTTCAGATGGAGAGATTTTTTACCTGCTATATATGATTTTTCTTCTGCTCCTCTGCAACTTTGTAAATTTCCTTGATTATACTTGAACTTTAAAAAGACAGTTTTGCTTGCTTGGCAAAACTAAACCTATTTTGATATGGTCTATCTTGTAAGCAGTGCTCCAGAATACTATATGCTATGCAACTGAACATACTGGCCATTCTCTGAAACTTGAAAACATGCACAATTCAATGAGTTCCAACTTAGTACATCAATTTTCCAATGGTTTACAGTCAAGTGTCCACCCTGCAGTTAACATGCAGGCACATGCCAGTGTGGATGCCTCAACAAGCGTGCTTTCATCTGAAGGTGCAAACATGGGAATGATGCAAGGAGCAAATGCAAGGATGATAAAATCAGAAGCTGGGAATTTGGAAAACTATTATATGTTTGGAACTGAGGGTGGTGTTCTTAATGGCCGTCCATCAATTGGTGATGCAACTGTGGGATCTTTTGCGAGAGTAGAGTCCTGTGTGCAACCTTTGGATGAGTCATTTTTGGAAACAGATACTTCACCATTTGGATTTCTTAGTCAGATTCCTCGTAATTTCAGTCTCTCCGATCTTACAGCTGACTTCGCTCAAAGTACAGGTTTGATTCTTATATTTTAGCTATCCTTCTTCAAGTGTATTCAGGGATCTGCAGATTGCATGTATTATCAGTGTACCTGACATAATTTAGGAAACAAAAGGTCACAAAAATAGATGAGAATGGAACTTATAGTCGGTGGTTTGAGTGATCTAAAGAATTGATAACTTGGCTTTTTCTATTGTCAGATATACTGGAGAGCTATGCTAGGTCTCCTTTTATGGCTTCAGAAAGTGACAAATTTCTAGACAGCAGTGAAAGAGGAGATCATCATGGTGAGGTTTTTTTTCATATTTTCACGCTTGCTTGTGATGTTAAGCAAGTATTGATGTTGGAATGTTGACCTTGTGACAGGCAGTAAAAGACTGGATTCTATTGCTGAAACCTTGAGTTATGAAGGTTTTGGAAGTGATTAGTCTATACATTAATTGTATGCATCTGATCTCTTTTTGTTGACCTGTCATTTTTTTCACCATGATGAAAAAAGATGAATTGTGCTACTTTATTGCCAGATTCTATCAATATACAAGAATCTTGATAAACTATCTTCAAGTGTGATTCTTAACAAAGATAACAATAGGTTTAGTATTTAATAATCCTGCAAAGATCAACACGATTACAGCTAAGGCATGGTAATCTGTTGTGGAATCCTAATGGTGATTAACACTTGAAATAAACTCCCCTTCCAGCATTAGCTGTAAAAATATTCAGAATCCTTTCACCTCTATCCATGTCTCCTTTTATCCTCCTTCACCGAATGCTCCTCTCACAAACACCATGATCTCTATGCCGCGGAAGCAATGAATAATACCAAAATTTCTCAGTTACACTCAACCAATCTCCATGTTAGCCACTACTCATTCTGAATCGTTCATGGGTTAGGTGCTTGTTAAATTATCAGAAGTGTAGCGTCCAAAACATAGACCATAGAGGAAGCTTTCCGGTCCAAACAAAAACGTCTAGTGTTTTTTTAACACCGATTCATTCTATGGTTTAGACTGGTTCAAATTTGTTAGTATGGAAATGTAATTTCCTAAACGTTTTATAACCTTAAATCAATGTTGTCTTTATAATTTCCTAGATTATGTTTTGCGAAGAATTCAAATTTTCATATTTTTGAGGTTATTTAGTAATTGCACTTTTTGATGGGGACCTGTAAATTTTTTTAGCATTATTGCACTTCTGTTACTATTTTTATCATCGGCTTTTTTTTATTCCAGCAGATAAGAGAAATTGCCATTTTGTATTATTGATACACCTAATTTAGCTTCTGTTTGAAGCCGCCTCAATTTTGTTAATACTACATGTGCACGCTCGATTTTGTACGATGTATTTTTGCTCTTAATGGCATGTTTTTTTTGCCAGATTGGTCTGCAAGCAATGAAGAAAAGGGTTGTACATATTAGTTTGTAGCTGACGATCTCGTCTTTTTGAAGGGCAAACTTCTCATACAAATTGGTTGGTGGGCTAAAAAGTTAGCTGGTGTCCTCTTGGTGTTAGAAATTATCATCAGAGAAGTCTCTCATGTGGTGCCTAGGCCACATTTAGTATATCTTTTTCGCAATTAAAACCATGATTATAGTGTCCATAGGTGATCAAACAGATGAATTTGGATTTCATGAAGTTTAACACCTTGTCAATTATTTAAAACGACATGGATTTAGTCTTAATTTTGTCAATGATTTTTTGGTTCTATCTCTGCTTCAAATGGTTTCATTTTCGGGTTATGTTTTTCTTGCGCCTTCGATTTATATTTAATTCTCAAGTTATTGTGCAGCAACCTCATCTTCTTCTGAAAGGAAGATTCTAACCACTCCCAAATACGAGTTGATCGAACTTTCAGGTATTTTGACCTCTTTTTCTGTTGATTTTGATAGAATATGATTTTGAGATTTGGCAATGCTCGCAATCAAAACCGGGAAGTAGCTGATGATGAATCATTAGAAGGTAATATTCTCTCGAATAAGTAGCTGATCGATGGATCATTATCACGAGGATTCAATGTCCTCTAACAGGGTTCTTTGTTTGATAATTTAACTCAGAATTCTCTTGAATTCGGAGGCTATCAGGTAGAGTCGAAAAGAACCTTCTTCGCAAGATGGTCACTAAAGTTTTGGAAATTCTAATGTTTATATTGCTATTTTAAATTTTAAAATATATAATTGCATTAATATTAAAATGCAATTTAGTGATTGAATACATAATTGTTATATTTACTTATTTAATCATCATTATTTTGATTTTAATAAGGTATAAAGTAGAATTATTTCATTAATTATTCTTAAAAATACAATGGAAAAGTTGATAGCTGTTTTACATTCATATAATCAAGACTCAATTATTTTTATTATTTTATTAAAAAAATAAAATAAAATTATATTCCAACTTTTCCGATCCTGAGATAGATTGGAATCTTCACCGTCTTCTTTCCTCCGCCGTCCAGGTTCCAAGCCTCGGCGAACTCCTCCGTTATCTCACTTCCCAGCAGCTCCACCCCCTCATCCTTCGCCGTCTGATACGCTGACCATGATCGCAAATACGTCATCATCTCATCCAACTCCACTGTCTTCTCCGCCGCAAATTCAAACGGCCCGGTGTGATCCTCTCCGCTGACCGGCGCAAACGGAAAATTAATCCCCTTGTACTTGTCGTCCACCATTTTCCTGGCTACGTCCCAGTACGGCCCGGCGTAATTTTCGTAGAATCGGAGGAGGACGGCGTCGAATCTGGGATTGGTTTCCGGCAAGGTGTAGCACCAGGCGGCGATGATTCCGTCCGGTTTTTTGAGAATACACCGGACATTTTGGTAAAAAGCTTGTAGATCAAGCCAGTGCATAGCTTGTGCGACGGTCACGAGATCGACGCTCTCTCTTGGGCCTACTTTCTGTTCGATTTCGAGAATGCCCGGCGTCGGAGAAGTTTGGACGTAGCGAATATTTGGAAGCTTCGGCGCGCATTCTAATTGCGTATCGCTTGTGTCAGTGGCTACCACGTTCTTGTAAATCCCGGCGAGCTGAAACGATTAAACTTAGTCATCTGAATCTGCTTTTGTTGGCTTAGATTCATATTCAAAAACACGCATCGAATGGAGGTTATTTGCGGATTAACTAGTGATTATGCTAGAAAAACTAAAGAGATCAAAAGGGGAGAGAAGGTACAGATTGGGCGGCCTGCCCACTGCCGGTGCCGACGTCCCAGGCAAGATCGCGGGCCGGAGTTTTTGAAGCGATGAAATCAAAGAGTGATTGTGGGTAAGTTGGTCGACCCACTGCGTATTCCTTCGTCTGCTTCAAGAATAACTTCGCCATTTTCTCTCTCTTTCTCTGGTCTGCAACCTATTGAAGTGGCTCTTCGATTTATAGGGCTGGCTTTGAAGAGTGGCAAACTGCAATTTGCAGACCACTTCTGTAGTGGTTTTAAGAATATTAGTTGCAAAGTCAAGCTTTTATTGGTTGCGGTCAAAATAGAGATAAGTATTGGTGGCCAGGTAATTCCTTTTGATTAGGTAATTCCTTTTGATTTATTTGCGGTGACAAAAGGCGAATTCCTCTTACTTAGGTTACTCACATGGCGGCTGATAAATTGTGATAGAGTAAATCACAGTGATTCAGCGCTCTAGAAATGAAAAGTCGACTTGTCGTTCACAAGGAGCTATGATATATTGGAGGTAACAATTCTTACATGGCGACCATTAGACATCAAACTTAGGTCGCTGTACTAAATCTTTAATCTTTGAACCAACTAACATATGATCGTGCAGTCTCTTTTGATTTCTTTGTTGGTCGTATTAAATATCAATCCTTAAGAAAAAAGAATATGATTAATGAGTAAAATTTATTTATTATTAACTTTATAAGAAAAAGCATGGTGAATAGTATCTCTGTCAGGAATGGGCAGGCCACGGACGTTTCATTCGGGTGATGCCAAACACGAGCCAAACCACCACCCACGCCTAAATAGAAACTTCTTCTAGACCACCTAAAAGTTTGTATATTTGCAGAGGATTATAGGAGGATGAAGAACATTTTTCAAATTTGCGTTACCATTTCTCTTTTGGATCTCTGATTCGTTTCTAAAGAGAATGGTTTTATTAGGATCACAGATACTGCGTTTCTTATTTGCCTCGTGTTGCAGCTTTCCAAGGTCTTAGGAGCAGCAAAAATGGCTTCTCAAAGTGGAAAGAATTTGTAATTTGAAACTCAAGTTCACTTTGCAGCGAGAGCCACTCAAAGTTTTGTCTTTGGAGTAAGCTTCTCGATGTGTTGCAGAGTTTGAATTCCATCATCGTTTTTGAGCAAAATGAAAAGAATCCGTTCGATGTTTTTTACCGTACGAACTTTTAAAAGATTAAGAAGATTGTTAAGTTAAGCACGTCTCCAACTTCTGATTCCACCTTAAAATATGAGTAATTCAGATTTGACAGATCAAAAGAATTATCTAAAAATGTACACGAAGAAGTATTTAACATATAATGTTGGAATAACGGTGAACGAAACCCCAATAATAAAAAAGAAACGTGACATCTTAATCTATCAGATCATTCTTAAAGCATAGACTATATTGAAATAATTTTGAAATTCAAACACATACGTAGACATATAATGATAGTAAGATACACAACACACGTGGGATCTGCAAACTCGTACGAGAAAACTCAGTGATTCCCACGGGGACTCGGCCTGCAACGACTAACGAGTTCAAAAGGGCTAGTCAAATCTACTGCCAGTGCCGGGCAAGTACATATTTGTCCACATGCTCGTTTTACTTGGATTTAATTTAAATCAAATAGAAAAAAAGTGTCTTTAAAGGTAACAGTTAGTCTACTGTAACACTACCGATTAAAGCTCAACCAATATTCAAACATCTCAAACTTTGACCAAAACATTTATGTAAATATCGAAGAATTTGACGACTTGCGTGTTCTAATAAAGCTTTATAAACATACTTTGAGTAGCTCAATGCTCCATGTATAGCCATTTTGGCAAGAATCTGCATAGATTTATTCGCATATCATCACAAAAATGTGATGTAATATGTTGGTTATTTGGAAATCAATCATGGGTCGACTGCAAAACTTGAATATAATAATGTTGAAGTGAAGAGAAATAGTTTGAGTCTATCTGTCTCTAAATTCTAATTTCTTTCCGTTGATTCCATCTTTCAATACCTTTGATCTAGTGAAGAATCGATTATAAACGGTCAGAAATGTGAGGCAAAATCAAAGGGTTGGTTCATCTTTCAACACCCACTCCATAGCTTGAAATACTCAGAAATATGAAAGCAAAATGAATAAAACTGAAGAATGTAACTATTCCAATAATATCCAGGAAAGAGCTAACTATCGTGGATATATATATGTTCTTTTGCTTTCTTCTCAGAGCCATTGCCGTATTTGTGTTAATGCACTTCTCGATGAAACGTAAGCAAGGCATTTAGGGTCCGTTCATGGGCAGAAAGCAGGATGACACGAAAAATAGACATTTCAATTTGTTTCAGAAGTTGTGGGAGCGATGATACACTGATGGGCTATGGCCGTGGCTACTACCATCTCCGACAGCATCCATTTGCGACGCCATTGAAGCTGAATCAGAAGCTCCAAGATTCAAATACACCATCCTCGAATCAAGATTCACATTCCCCGAGTTACTGCTGCTGTGTTCTTCACTGACGGGTAAGTAAATTGCAGTCGAAGACGAAGCATTTGCATTATTTTCTTCTCGAGAAAGAACGAGGGCCGCCGATTGAACAAGCTCTAGACATAGCCTGAGCTTGTTTGGCTCAATGTGGGTTAAACCAGGAACAGCGCCTTTGAAGAGAAAATCTGAAGTTAGGGTTCGTAAAATGTCGAGCGGAGTTATACCATTGATGGTTCTTGAATTGGGGTCGGCGTGGTGGTCGAGAAGCACCGCCACCATGTCCGGGCAGACCATTTCCGCCGCCACGTGCAGCGGGGACTTCCCTGCCGGCCCCGCCGGGTGGTTGACATCGGCGGCACCGAGCTCGAGTAAAGCTTTGACTACTTCCCGGCTACAGTTCTCCACGGCGTAATGTAGGGCTAATGCTTCGTCTAGGTTTAGCCCTTCTCCCATTACCATGAGCTTAACGAGTTCCACATCTGAAGAGTCTAGAGCCCTTCTCATTCGTCGGATTTTCTGGTCTTCCTGCTCGGCGGCAGCGCCGGTGAGTTGGTGGTGGTGGTGAGGGATTAGGGATCGGCGGGCCATGGAGGTTTTCAGGCGGAGCTCTTCGATTTTTGCGACGATTTCGATCGGAATATGCTTGGCTAAGACTTCGACGGGAAGGCCGGATTTGGCGACGAGGTGAGAACAGGTAGTCCAGAGTTGATGAACTTCTTGTTTTCTTGAAACCAACAGCACTTTCATAACATCTTCAATCGAAGCTTTTTCCACCATGATTGCAAGTTGCTTCTGTGAATTCAAAGAAAACTGGTGAAGAAATATTACAACATTTGCCAAGTTTCGAGATTGACATGAAAATGATGTGATGTTTTGTTAAAAAAAGAAGCTTGTTTTGTACTTTTTATCTCCAATTGGTTGCATTTCAAATCTAGAGATGATGTTTCTGGAAAGATCTGAAGGAAGACGAGAGTCAAGATCGGATAGAAAGTCACCAAATTTAGAGAAGTCTAGGCTGATATATCACAGAAATGGAGGAATCCAAGTCGATAAAAGTGAAAATGGGTATTCGATTCTTCATGATTTTTTTCAATTAATCAGCCTTCTGCATGCATAAATGAAAAAACAAACAAATAGAAGAGTTTAACCTAAAACACACCGAAAATGATGATAGGTCAAGTGTTAAGAACGAACTAAGAGTGCAAGAAGAAAGATGATCCAAATTTCGGAAGAAAGATGAAAAGATTTCACGGAGGAGTTCCAAAGAACCACATAAAACATCGAGTTGATATATTTTTTGTAAAATTTATGACCCGAAAAAATCTAACCCCACTTCTAGAAATCATCCTCCACTATTTTCCAAATCTCACCAGGAAAGAATAAGAGAGAGAGAGAGAGAGAGAGAGGAAGACGAAGAAGGGCAAAGAAAACCTGAGTAAGCAAAGCAAGCTGTTCAACACCAAAGGATCTAGCGGCGGAGAGAGTATCAAGAGCAAGATCAACGGCTGAAGAGCAATGCGTATGCCAACACCCTCTCTCCCCACAATTAGGCCTCGGCTCATGTTTCTGAGGCACAATCGAAACCTGACCACTATACAAGAATTGCAATAACAACAGGAAAACCTCGTACCCCACCGAGTTCACTGGAATAATCAGCTGACTCGTCTGCCGACTCGTCGGCGACATCGACGGACTGGTTCTCGAACCACCCAGATCGAGCCCTGGAAGAGGATCTGAGCCGCAGAAAAACTTTCTGAAGTAGAGGCTCCGAGCAGCGAGGATACAGCGATGAGCGTGAATTAGACGACCCTCAACGCTGAAAGTGACGTCGCTGAAGGCTTGGCCATTGATGAGCAGGTTGAGGTAGTCGTGCGAGAGGGATCTGAGAGAGTCTTCGACAGTCATGGCGGAATAAGTTTCTCTCTCACTCTCTCTCTATTTTTAGGGTAAATAGGTTTACTGTAAGTGCGTCCTTTTATGAGGAAGAAGAAGATGAAGAAGAAGAAGAAGAGGAGAGCAACTTACAGAGATTAGAAAGGGTTGGTACCAGAGATTGGGTCCAGTTTTGTTCTTCTTCTTGTTCTTCTTCAGTGAAGAAGGACGTGTCCACTGTTACAACTTTTGTTAGATTCTTCTTCTTTTAGCTAAATGAATATTGTTACGTTGTGGGGTGGGATCAGAGAGATAGAGAGAGAAATGGAAATCTCACGTGATTACATTAGTAGTAGCGATCAACAGATTATAATTAACAAAATTAGAAAAGATCAGACGACGAAATCAAGATAAAGAAATGGAAAACGAGTGATTACCTAATCTGGGATTAAGACTTTTAATGACGAGTAAACAAACAAATTAAGAGTACAATTAATAAACAATCAAAAGTGTGACCAAAAGCGTCGACTAACATTCATTATTTCAACGAACAACGATGGTTATCCGTATGGAGACTTCGTTTAATGAACCCCCTCAAATTTCACAACCCTTTGAGAATGACTTCATCAAGAACAAACACGGTTAAGCAGAAAAAAAAGATTCTTCAACTATTACCGAAGTATTTTCATAAAACTCCTACTTGATTGGCGTCTCTACATCACATTCCAGTTTTGCTCATTGAAACGGAATATTAAGCAGAGTTCTGTAGAGAGAGAGAGAGAGAATAAAAGAAAAGAAAGGAAGAAGAAAGGTGGATTAAGCTACTAAGCTAAGCATAAAACCAGGGAAAAAGGAGAGAGGGTTAGAGTGAGGGACTGAGGGGGCTGGGGAAGCGTGTCGGGTGGGGCCAGGGTGGGTCTACCCGAACGGATCGGATCGGACCGGTCGGAATCATCGACGCTCACAAATTACAGTCAAGGTGGCGTGGTCGTGGTGCCCGACAAAAACCTAATTCTATTTAATCTTTTAGAGAGAGGTGGAGGTGGGGATAGAGTAGCACGTGTGAGATGACAGAGGCACGTGTAAAAGCTGATTGCCCAGTTCAGAAAATTCTCTCACGTAGAGTAGAATGAAAAGATGGAAGCTGTTGCTTTGCACCCAGCACTACACAAATAAAAAAAAAGGAAAATAAAAAGAAAAAATATATAATTAAAAAAATAAATATTAATTTTTTGTAAATTAAATAGAAAAATACGGACTCTAATTTTAATATAAATATTTTTAAATGAATAAAATGTTAAAATTAATTTCAACGAAAAAAAAATCAAATCCAGAGGATTGACACTGATTTGACGTTTGACTTGTCTTGTCATTCTTTCTCTCTCCATGTCTGTACACGTCAGCATGAGTTCCACGCAATCAAAGCCATTTTGGCAGGTATAAGCTTAGACTAATTGATCGTCAATAATAATTTGTTTAATTGTCATTCTGTGCAGTTGAAACTGTAACGAAAGTGAACAAGAGTGAAAGTAAAACCGAACCGTTTAACTATAATTCGATTAAGATCCTGGTTTTTACTTAATTCAGATCAAGTTTAGCTTGATTTTGGACAATTTTGATCGGTTTAATTTTATAATTTGTAGTTTGTTTTACAAAAAAAATACATAAAAACTACATCAATAGCAAGGATTATTTTGGTTTGGTTTGGATTTGATTGTTGAGAAATGAACCGAGATAAAACCTTTAATCTTGGTCTGGTTCGGTTTGGTTCTGTTTAGTTCGTTTACGTATTCTTTTTTCAGTAATTCGCATTTGAGTTGGGACTTTGGAAGAAAAAGGACAGGAAATACAGAGAGATACGTAGAGTTTTAAGGAGTGGTATTATTATACATGGAAGTTGTAATGAAAAGACAGATGACAAGACGAAAGAGAGATGAAAAACGGAAGGATAGATAATGGACGTGACCTTTCAAACGTAAAACAGGCTGAGTTGCACTGTCCTAGTAGGGTTACCGGCAACAGATAAACAGTCTCTTTTTGTTTTTTGTTCTCCGATCACCAGCCGTTCACTTCCATCACACTTGACGACGATTTCCACGTGTCATTACCCCGACGTCTTTCTCTCTCTAGACGGAAGAGAGGAAGAGAGGAGAGGGCGGAGGGTTTGTGAGATGGGTTTAGAAGAGCTTGCAGGCCTTTTACTCTTGAATCATTGAGTTCTTCGAGTTTTTAGTTGATTCGATTTATTTCTGAATTGAAGCCCTAACCGAACCAAGTCGATCAACCATTACAGCCCGACCGAGTTTTTATTTGTTTTCGGTTTGGTGTTAGTTTTTGTTGGTTCAAGCAGGCGGGTTTATTCGTGTAGTTTGGAAATATCGATTTTTGAAAGAACGAACGAAAAACTCGAACAAAAACTATGGGTTCGACCTGGTTTCAATGAAATCGTTTTGGGTTCGGTTTTTGGTCGGTTTGACTTTGTTTTTGCGACATGGGTTGAAGAGATTGAAACCCAGGGGAACATATTTCCCGTGCAATGATCACATTGTTGTGTCTAAATTATGGGGCGAGACGACAATTTTGCGCATAAATAAAATCGAAAACCCTAAGACGAGACAACCATATATCTACACTTGTGAATTAATTTTAAAAATACTTAAAGTAGGACCCGTCTTCAATTATGTTCATTGGGTATCCGAAGTAAATGTTTGGAACCCTAAAAAGAGTGCTCTTTAAACTTTATCCTCTATTAAAAAACATTATCCTCATCTCCTTTCGTGATAAAATATCGAACCAAAAAGTGTAAATTATAATAAAGATTATTTATTTTATATTTATAATTAATAAAACAGGTTAGAGTTTATATCTAGCAATGATCGTACAAAATAATTGAGCCACCTCGATGGAATGGAAAATGATTACGTCGCATCATGCATGTACTCCAATTGGCATACGTGATAAATAAATATCTAAAGCGATATTTTATAAAAATAAATAAAATATAAAGGATAAATATATATGTCACGAATGAATGGATAAGTCCATGCCATTTTCTTGTTTAAATGTGTAATTGCGAGTGAGTTTCCGCGAAAATCAAATCCTAAACCCCTATCCAAACTCAGTATTTTATATTAAAAACTCAAATCCAAATTAAACACGTATAATCAAATATTTAATTGCATTTGGCAAATAGTAGTGCTATATTTATATTATTCTTTTTTCTTAAATACACACTTATATGATTGATTCAAAAATGATAATTAGCATAATAAATCATAAATAATTATTTATTAAATTTCTAAACTAATAATATTTGACATATCAACTTGTATTTTAATAGACAAATAAGAAGGTAAACACATGATTATCCTTTGTTCAAATAAAGTATAATGGATGTAATAAATTTTAATAAAGAAATATTATCATTTAATAAAAAATAATGCTAATTTTACAATTCTAAAATAGATACTAATGTGTAAAAACCATTAATTAAATTACCATTAATTTAATAAATTATAAACATGTATTTATGAAATGTAGCAAACACTTTAGTAAATATTTGATTCCAAATAGCTTTTATTTCTGGGTTTTACTCGTATTTTGATGTGTATCTGATGAACTATCATGGATTAGGCTCTCGTGATATTATTATATTTGTAACATCAATGTAATATTTTATGCTTTTGGTGATGCGCCTTGAAGCTTGTATGTTCACCGAGTGTGACTGTTTTTAGGTTAATTTTTGTCAAGATTATTGCGGTAAATGACTGATAAAGTCTCTAAAATTACATATTCTTCAAAAGCAGTTCTAATTATCATTAAAACATTAATAATTATTATATTTATAAGTTAATTTACCAACGCAAGATACAGTCCAAAAGTTGAGTCGTGAGAATTTTTTTGTGTATTTAGTATGTACAATGCATCGAACAAAGATTCAAAATCATTAACGATCGCATCTAGGGTGCCATCATGAGCGCAAAGTCAGCGAAGCAGACGAATCCACCGCCGACCTTATCCACCTCCGCCACCATACGGCGGCAATCGTCCAAGGTGCAGTCGTCGTCACCCAGCGCTGAAAACACACTAAGCAGCTCCTCCGCCGTTATTTTCCCGTCGTTATCCTCATCGAAGAAATCAAACGCTTCTCGTAACTCCGACTCGGAAACCGCCGGCCCAACCGGAGTCATCAACGCCTCCAAAGTTAATCCTCCGTCGGAGTTCCGGTTCACTTGGCTCAGGATCATTTCCACCTCTTCCGGGCCGGGCGGCTCGGCTCCGAGGCGGTGGAAGAGAGATTCCATCTTCTTTAATGCTCCGGCAACTTCGAAGCTGTTTTCAGCCGTTATTTCAGACAAGTACGCGGGAAAATGCGTCAAAACGCTATTGGGAGTGGCGGCGCCGAGTTTGTGGATGGAAGAGGAAGATGAGTTCAAGGACGAGTCGCCGGCGGAAGAAGACGGCGTTTCGGGGTGGGAGGCGGCGGAGCGATGCTTCTTGGAACCGACGACGCGTCTGGGATTGAATATTGTGGAGGCTATCTTGATGAGCTTCATGGCGGTTTGATTGGAAGAAAAGAAGCGAATGTATTTTAGGGTTTTATAGTGGGAGTGAAAGTAGAGCAGTGAAAGCTTCGAGGAAGCTTCGTTCTCTGAATGTTTGACGAATAAGGCTTTGTCGTCTTGTCATTCAAAGAAGACGACACGAGTTAGCACCTTGAAAATCCACGCCTCTGTCTGTGGGTGGAAGTGGAACCCTAAATTATTGCATTGACGACACTTTATCTTATTTATTTTATTTTTTATTTTTGTTCCAACTAATACTGAGTTTCCGTACCCCAAAAACCTAGTTCTTCCGTTTCTGTGGGCTTCTAGTGTTTTTTAGGAAACAACTCGTTCCATTAAAGGAAGATACTGTAAAAATAATTATCAATTAATAAGTATTTTCTAGAAACTTTGAAATTAATAATTAATAATAAATATAATAATTAAATTATCTTTCGCAAGTTTAAATTATTAAGAAACCCATATGAAAAAAAGAAAAATTGCATATATATCTTTATATAATTTTTTGAGTTATTTAATAATTTATAATTTGAATAAAATAATTAGAGGAAATAAAAAGGTATTAAATCTGTCAGACAACCGCCCAACCATCCCAATCAAGCAAAGCCCATCGGGAACGATCCTCTACAGTTTAAATAATTAATCGAAACCATTTTCACCGTTAATCACGCTCTGATTGGACGGTCATGTTTCATCAACCAGATTGAGGTTTCTGTCTCCTTTGTAATCAAGGATGCAGAGGTACGAGCCTATAGAACAGATCCTGTTCAAGTAAGGTCGTGCCCTTTAGACGTTGCTTTTCAGTATTATATACTACATAATAACCTTTGGATCTTTCAATGTGGTATAACTTTTAAAAACTCAACTCTGCCCTTTGACTTAACTACCCTCGATTATTATGTTTATTACAAAACAACTCACTCTTCCCGCTCATTTCCAACTCCTATAAATTGAATCATCAATTTTTTTTTACCCTATTGTCATTTGCAATGGCGCCAAGAAAATTTCCTTCGTGTTCCTCGCCGATCCCAATCGGTTAATCTAGCCCTAAGTTTCTTAGCCGATACCGTTTTTTTTTTCTCTTACAGATCTGATTCCATTGTTATTTGTGTTTTAGGGAACTGTGATGTCACTGTAGAAGCGAACAAATTCACTTGCAAATCTGATACGAACAGCCTGCATATATCTCTTTCAAAAAGCTCTAAGATCACTGTCTCAGGTACCTGTTCTGCTATTTCTGTTTTAGCTATTTCGATTCCTTTCCTGGTGGGAAAAATTGAATGAAATTCGAATGCGTCTTGGTTGGTTTAGACAAACATAGTGAGTTGTACTCGTCCACAGACTTTTTCGAAGTGAAGATTTATTTGTAGTTAAGATTGTGATACGCGTCATTGATTGAACAAGGGTTTAAGGAATAATTTGTTATTTTTTTTATGTTTTTGGGTATATCGTTCCCAATATGTGATATTTGCATCAGTGAGGGAGGAGAAGGAAGAGGAAAATGGTAGTCAACTCGGTAATCCACATTATGAAAGGGGAGGTAAAGTCATGTTTTCAGTCTGAATAACGCTTGATCTCGAGCACTTTTATGTATTCAATGTCGTAATAACATCGTATTTTCAGTAAACTGATGAGCGTCATATTTTCTCACTTTGGCGTATGTAGGGATCTCTTCTTCTGCGGGTTATTCGTTTTTACTTGTTAATCCAAATGATTTTGATCACCGAGGCAAATGCTATCTTCAGGTAATCCGTGGCAGTGCTTCGTAGCTTTTTTCCGATGTTTCCATTTTAAGTTTCTTCATTCTTGGGCTCGCAGGAAGTACTCCAAATGTATAAGACGGAACTGCCCACAATGAATTATGCTGCTAATTCTGGAAACAAATCGACGTTCTTGGAAAAATGTGTATTGAATGGGTATTTAATTTTGTGATTGTAGCTATCTGACATTGATAGACCTCATTATCTGATTAATTAAACAAATTTTTTTCCAGAATCATTTCAAAGAAATCTCAATTTTATTTTGTTCTTGGACTTCAAGCTACAGATTTTTGTTTAGTGTTAAAAATTATTTACTATCGTCTTCAGGAAATACTGTACATTGCTTTTGATATCTACGTCAAGCGGGGAATCCGGGCAGGTATGGCTTTTAGAAACGCATCAGGACTTGATTTCTTTTTTTATTTTCACTAAGAAGCTTATGGTTTCCTTTCTTTTGGTCTGCTTCTTCAGTGGATATCGGATTCTTTTTCCTTCAATGTTTTTAAACATATCATCTATCCATCTACGCTGTTAAGAAATGATGATTTGTTTCTCTCTCTTTTCTTGGCTTGGGACAGGTCCTAGGCGCTATTACGTACCAAATAATTCCTGCTGACACACAGTTTGCAGAGATACCTCTTGCTGTCGTTAGTTCAGCCAAACAACACAAGGTATTTTTAATCGTTTTCCTGAAAGTTTGGCATCTCTTATTTAATTTTCCATTTTACTTGGTTTCAAATGTTGGTAGACTGAACTCTGATCGTCTTGAGATGGAATAGACTTTTGCAAGGTCAATAGTTTCTGTTTCACTCTTTTATTGTCTTGCATTTGCTTGCGTATTTCTTGGACAAAATTGTAGTCATTTAAGTATCCACCTCAGTGCTACAAATTAGTTGCTTTGTTGAAAATGTTATGTAGCCTTTTTGTTGCATGTTTCTTAATGAAGACTAACTGGAAACATCTTTGTTTGATACTGAATAATGAGACTAATTTGCAGGGTTTTGGTAGGAAAATGTATACTGAACTAAGAAGAAGACTTGAAAATGTGGGTATTCGCTCAATATTTTGTTGGGGCGATAAGGAATCTGAAGGGTTCTGGTTTAAACAGGTACTTTTGTTTTGTTTGTTACGTTGAAATATGACATTCTACTCATAGTCATAGCCGCTTACAGGGATGCACTTGTAATTTTATTACTGAATCTTGGATTAATCTATGCATTAAATTTTGCTTATTTAATGATTATGGTCAGTTCAATGAGAAAACTATATGCAAGTGTTTTTTCTGCTTCAATAACGTCAATTAAAAAACCTGAATATTTTGCTTTGATTATGATCTTTGTATCATTTTGAGTTTTTATTTTTTTTTTCTGACAGTTTTTTCTTTCCTTTTCTGAGCTGCTTTGAATGAGATCCTAAATTCGAAGTGCAGGGCTTTGTGTTAGTAGGAGAAGTGGATAACAAGGGAAAAGCTTGTAGACTTCCTATCAAAGCCAACATTAGAAGAGCATTGTGCTTTCTAGGTGGTTCAACTCTCATGATTTCTCACATTGGCCAAGTCATTGCAGCATCCTCTATATCCTCTTTAAACTTATGCTCTCAATTAAAGCCTCATGAAAAGTCTACATCAAACATCCATTCTGAAAATCAAGATCACCAACTTGAGCAATTGAAAGATGGTTTCAAATCTGCATTCATAGTTAAACAAAGGACAGAAAATGACGGTGAGGAACGGGAGATATTGGAAACCAATGGATCTTCAGTGAAAAACAGTCGGATTGGTATGTGATATTAATTTTCTATACCCGTATTTATGGATTGTACATTGTAGGATTCATGAACTTCATACTAGTTGATGCTCACATAGTTTGGACTCGCGCAAAATAAGTTTCATTCAGTTGTATTTATGTCAGTATGATGACGAACTTACCAATCATGAACGTATTCGGTTACTAGACTCAAAACTGTCTTTATCAGTTGGTTATCTTTCGGAAGTTTTCGTATTTTATGTTACTAACAGGTTTGAACCATTTTGCTTTGCTAGCAGCTCTTCAGATTCAAGAGCGAGCACCTGACGACAGGGACACTGTTTCTCTTTTCACAGTAAATTGCAAGATGACTAGTGATATCGAGTTACCAACACCAAGGATTGGAGCTGACCAGGAGGAGAGGCATTGTTCTTGTTCATCTCAAGGCGTGAAGAGAGTCTGGGAAGCATCTATAACTTCATTAAAATCGAAAAAAGTAAAAGGGAGCCATCCAACTGACTGCCAAACCTGGAATCAGAGTTTTGTTCCAGACAGCATTACAAATGGTTCTTATCTCCAATTGTGCTCATTCGATGCTTCTAATGATAAGTTTTTGAAGGGCTTTTGTAAAAATTCTCCAATCACCCACAGTGAAGAAAAAACTTTTGAAGAAGTTGGACTGGCTAGAGAGCAATCAAGCGATTTACAGGGAAACAGATTTGCGATTATGTTGATGAATATTGCAGATGAAGTTAAACAAAATCAACTTACAAAGGTATTTTGGCTGCAAGTTTAAACTCAAATTATGTAGGTACGTTGAATTGAAATATTTGTTGTTTCTATTGAAAATTTCACTATCTTGACATCACATTTCTCTGGTTATTTTTCCCATACTTTCATGCTAATTGTTTACGTGGTGAGAAAAGTTTGTTATGCTCCTTTGAGCAAGATATTCAAAACAACTCACCTAATAGTCACTTGAAATTTCCCGAATCCTTTTCAATAATCAAGTAGATTTTACTCACTTGTTTAAACGAATTGTTAAAAGATAAAAGTATTTTTCTTACTTTTGTTTCTCTTTATTTCTGAATAAGCATGTGTGGTGATTGACCTTATGTAATTTTTACTTTTTCAGGTGAGGCATGGGTACTATTAACAATTCCATATGAGTGTGTTAGCTACTCTATAACCATTTATTGACAAAGTTTTTCATTGTACACTTAAGAATTCTTCAATCCATAAATATGGCCATTGGAAGGTCATATGACATTGACTGTCCAGTAGGAGGAGGAGTCAACTTTATTTCAGTTTATCTTTTCTTTTGCTGCACAAGTATGTGGCATTATGGGAGTCTTACTTTTTTTAGGAGCAAAACTATGAGACCATGATTGCGATAAGAATTACTTAGTATAAACCTTTTTATAATGACTTGTTGCTATTTATTGTATGGGTTGATCTAAGCTGAGTCACAAAATCGCTTTGCTGAAATAGATTCATTAGTTAGTAGCCATATAGACGTTTGTAACAAAAAATTGTGTTCTCTTGATGATTAATTTAGTTTCTTTTTGTCTTGTCTGGTAGTTATATGTAAATAATAACAACAATCTGTATGGGTGGTCTGAACATTTGTTTGCTTCCCAGATACTATGCTGAGCAATTGTTTTTCCTTTTATAGGTAATTAAGGACCTAGGCGGTTCTGTGACTTCTGACGGTAATACAAGCACACATATTGTAACTGGCAAAGTGAGAAAAACACAAAATTTTTGCTCTGCTTTATGTACAGGGTTAGTCTCGGACCTCAACATCCACAAGTTCATATTTTATTGCTTATGGCTTCAAAATCTTATGATTTCCAAGTTTTTTTTTTAGTCTGGTTTCTTACTTTTAGTCTGGTTTTGCTAGTAATTATGATCCATGCTTTTTCCTCACAGTCTAATACCTTGTGCTTTTTCACTAATTCTAAATTTTTTTCGCTAAAATTACTTTTTTAAAGAATTGCTATTTTTTATTTGGATTTCTCTGCTTTTCATAGCATTTTTTATAGTTATTGCACATCAAATACTTTATTAACGTCTTTGTTCATTTATTGTTAAGACAGAGCTTGGATAGTCTCACCCATTTGGTTAAAAGAAAGTTTTCGTAAAGGCAGATTTGTTGGTAAGTCAGAATAACTTTTGGTACCAATAAATTTCATCAAATTTACAGTTGATTTTGCAACTTGTTTGTTCAGATGAATTTCCTTACATGTTAAATGATGGAGATTATTTGTTGAAGTACAAACTGGAGCTGAAAACTGCAGTCTTGAGAGCAAGATCAAGTTCTGGGGGTTTCCTAAAGGGGTATAATATATACATGTCCCCTCGTGTCCAACCTCCTACTAAAACTCTATCCATTATCGTCAGATCTGCAGGCGGGAATGTAAGTTTTCAAAATCTTGTTGGATATAAAAAGTTTCCCACCATAACTATCTTCTCTAGGTATATTACTGTTAATTGGTTAAGCATTGCAATGTATCTCATTTCTAGTTGAATTTTAAATATTTACATCCTTTTTTAATCCTTCAACAAAAATTATATTTGGTTTGTAATTGTCTTCGCATTTCATGTGTATGATGATTGATTTAGATTATTAATGGATTGGATGAAACAAACGAGTTGAGGCGAACAATCTTCGTGGCGTCCGAGGATGATTTGGAGGAAGCATTGGTCGCTGTAAAGAGAGGGATATGGACATTCAGCAGTGATTGGCTTATGAACTGTGTCATGAGGCAGGAACTAGATTTGGAGGCTTCCCAATTTGCAGAGTCACTATGAGGAGTCTAATTGCTAAGTCTCTCTCTCTCTCTCACTACTCCTGATTATAGTTGAATAAATGTGTTATTTTGTGAGACTTGGTGCTAGAAAAATGTTGAATAATATTTGTTTTCTTTGAGAAAAAATGTTTCACTCAAACCTTGACCGAACAAGATTATGTTGAAAAATAAATCCCTGGTTCTGCTCACTCTAATTTCTTACTTTCACATTATTGTTAGGGTAAATGATAATGGTTTGATTTTGACTCTTGATCATTTAGTTATATTTTCAATGGGGTTCTAACTAAATTGAGCAGGATGAATTGCACCCGCGACTAAACCTTCTCTGCCCCATTTCGTGTGATGGGTAAAAAGTCTACATTAAATAGCAGTTTTAACTTTGTAATTGTTCCTAGATCTCCTAGATTTCAACACACAGAGAAGACAACTGATCTTAATGTTGAATAAAAGTGTTATTTTTGGTATTTTAGCTGTATTGAATCTGAATTTTGGACATTATGTTGAAGCACATTAGTGCTGGTTATACTATTGTTTTAAAAATTTGAAGTGATTGTTTAATTGAAGAAGAATTTTATCCTATAGACAACCGAGCAATAACCTTTTCTAACTGTTGGAAGTGAGATTTGAAAGATAATCAGCTGTTGGAGGAGACAACTTTTCAAGGTACATTACAAAATGGCTGCTCTTCATTGAAACTTTGGCTATAGATTAGTTGTGATATCTGGCAGTACTTATGAAATAATTGTAGGACTATAGATTACCTCTATCTAAAGTGGATTTAAGTTTTCTAAAAGTTTGGTATTGCTAATTGCAACATCACTTGTGAAGATTATTAGTTGATCTTTTAGCTGTGAACAAAATTATAGACTTAAACGGGTCAAAATTGACCAAAACAACATTGCAAGTGACCAAAATTGGCTAAAAATCAAATAGGTAAAACAGAATAAAAACCAAACCAAGCAACACAACAAATATTGATTAGGGTTCGGTTTGGACTCTTTAAATCATTCTGTTGCATTTTCATTTGGGTGACATCCGATGACTACTTTTAAACCAAACCAAACCAAAAGTAACCTTTATCAAGAGATATTGAAGTGCTTTATAGGCTAATCCTCTTTTTAGGCATTAAATCACAGATATGCAAACGAGAAAACCATTAAAAGAACCAACATTAGTTAGAATTTTCGGCATACAAGTGTTGTGCACCTAAGCATTAAAACGACAGACAATTTTCGAGTCCACTAACAGTTGAAAAACAAGCCACAAACCCAGAATCCACAGACAAATAAATATCTACACTTCACGCAATCAGAAATGGAAGCACAGTAAGCATGAAGCTCTCGTAAGTAAAAGTCGCAGAACCCGAGTAGGACGAGTCCTTCTCCTTGAACTTCTCCGTTAGCCCCTGCAAGAATTATCAACCGACACCATTGTTATGCTGAAAATGGAAAATAAATCTAAAAACTTGATAATTTTTAGGTATAAATTTGTTGGTAAATGATGGTTCTTCCGAAACCTGCTACACAACGGGCAAAATCAATACTCTGGATTTATATTAATACCTGTTTTTACTTTAGTTTAATGCATAATTATAGGAGCTAATAGAAAAATAGAAAGCTCACCTTTACAGTAAGACAACACCTGCATTCAGAAATATGAAACTCGATCAGATCAAATGAACACAACGAATAAATAGGTCAGAAAGAGGTAAAGAATTTGAAGGTTACTCGATGAAGTTATCGTATTCGATAGCCCTGCTTCCTCCGCTTTTATCAAACTTGGAGACCAGTAAATCCAAAACCACAGGGGAGACGGAGAATCCTAAGCTCAAAAGTGCTTCGCGCAGCTCCGAAGAATCGATTTTCCCACTTCTGTCCCTATCAAATCTCTCGAAAATAGACTGATGCAATCATACCACAATATCAGTAAATGTAGAAAGCTAAACCTACCTAAATCTTAAATCTGCAAAATCAAAATCTTAAGCGTACCCTCCAGTTCTGAAGACCATAAAACAGTGCAGAGAACTCCTTGGGACCTGAAGAAGAAAAATGTAAATTTAAATCAACAACAAAAATCATCAGCATTTGGTTTAATTGCAGAAAGAAACTTGACTTTAAATCATCTTCCACATAAACAAAATATATAAATAAAAAATCTACTAGCAATCGAAGAAACAAATCAGACTCCGGAGTATCTACTTCCAACTGCATAATTCGTATTTCAGCTCCACAATTTCAAATCTAATGGGCGTGTCCACACCATACAGAAAATCTAAAGATATTGTTTTTCCAAATAAGTAGCACAGAAGCTAAAGATGATAACCACAGCAATCCTACAAAGCATCTTTCACTTCTTTTGGGAGATGCCTCATTTGGTGCGAAAGCAACACCTCTAACACTACGAAAACAAGAACTACAATTATTCAACAATCCTAAAAACTCGGGATCCATGTAATAGTGGGTATGCCAACATCTCTAACATTTTAAGATTATTGCCTATTTAATGAAACCAAAGGTCCGAAACAGTAGCAAGATGAACTGTATCAGACAAAAATTGGATCTTTTTCATTACAACAAACGCAGTTCAATGGCGTTTTTTGATGCTTTTTTCGTTTAGTTTTTAGATGTTACTATTTTCTTCGAAATTGCTTTTTTGTATATTAAAGTAACACGTGTAACGCGTTTAAGAAAGGCATGGCAGGACTGCAATTTCATTAACAGAACAAGGGCATCGTTGACATTCAATGACCAACCCCAATTGAGAGCGTTCACGAAGAGCTCACATCGAATCGGAGTTCGATCTGAGCTAACCGGCGTCAACTACGCTCGAATATTAGCATAAATCCATGCTTGATTGAGCACTAAAATTGAACTGAAATCTAAATCAAAAGTAAAAAATATGCAAAAACAGAGAGAGCTGGAGGATTGGGAGAAAAAAGAGGAATTACCGATCTTCCGAGTATTGGTATTAGTGAAATTATACATGAGGAGATGAACAGTCCTGAGACTAAAGCTCTGATTATAAGAAGAAAGAGCCCTCTGTAACTCCTTATCGTCAATAAACCCACTTCCGTCCTGATCAGCCATCTGAAAGCAGGCAACGATACTCGGATCCATTCCAGGCGGAAAAGCAGACGGGACGAGCGCTGCAAAAGGGCTTCCGTAAGACGGCGGCGGAGGGTAACTGGATCCTCCTCCGCCGTAAGACTGAGGCTGGTATTGAGAATTGTTCTTCGGGGGTTTCTCTCCCGGAGGAGGCGCGTAAGGGGCAGAAGGTGCGCCATACGGTGTAGCCACCGGCGCGTAGGGCTGCTGAGATTGTTGCGGCGTACCGTAAGACGACGGTGGCTGGCCGTACGCCGACGGCGGCTGGCCGTAGCCGTACCCGGGTTGCTGGTAGGGGTAACCTGACATTTTTGTTTCTAGAAAATGAACTTCTGAACGAAATACTCTACTATTATATGGTGATAGATCTTATATAGAGGTACATGTAATGTAATATCATGATTCAAGTATGGGCCTAATTCCAGCAAATATTACGCCGATGCCATTATAGTTGTTTATTATTTCTACGCGGCTCTTCCTTTTTTTGACGATTTATTATTTAAGGGAAATATATTTATAATAACGCTTTAATTAAATAAAGAAGAGGAGAATTAGATTTGTGAATTGTGTTTACTAATTTTATTTTTTTAATTTAATAAACAATTGTAAATATTTGCAACCGATTATTCCCAAATTATTTGCTTGAAAAATAATAATTATTTTCTGACAATATATTATTATTTATATTAATTGCATAATTTAAAAGAATTAAATAAAGCAAAACTCTAATTATTTCTTTATAAATTATAATTATTCTATTGATAATAAACCTTCACAAATTAAATAAGAAGGGAGCTCTAAGAGGGGAGAAAGTTTGGCCCGTGCGGGTATAATCTAAAGATGATAGATCTAGTAATAAGTGTCTGGGTTCAAATATTGTGTTATCTTAATGTGAGAGTTATTATCCCTAATATTGGGGTAACTCCTTAAAATATTAGGAAGAAGGCCTTCCAACTCTGAACTGCTGAGTCACCGTAACTTAGTAACTTACCCCTCACAATCTATTGAGCTGGGGTGTGTGCGCCCATCTTTTGGTAACAAGTTTGGCGAGGGCGTTTTCGTAATGTCTTATTTCGTTTTGCAAACGCTGGAAAAAAAGATGTGACTACTGACTTGTGCCCTGCCCTCAGGCCATCGACGTCTTCGACTCAGCGATGGCGGAACCTGAGAAAGGTAGCAACCTTAACCTGGCGCAGACGCTGACGCCCTTGTTTCAGAGAGCATGTGAAGCTGAGGTTTGGTGCACTTCTTCCTACGCCTTGTTTGATTCGATTTTGATGTCCTTTTTATCGCATTGTTGTCTATCGTCTTGCTTGGATTACGATTTGGAGCTTTTTCATACAATTTTTATTCGTGCGTGAGGATGTAATATGAATTTGGGTGAATGGATTCCTATTTTTAGTTTAATGGTGTGAGGAATTCCTTGGATGTTGCTGACTTCCGAGAGACATTGGAAATTAATTTGTGATTGAAAGAGATATGTTACGGTTTACAATTTTTCCTATTGCTCATTGAACTAGAATTTTCTTTTATACTATTTTCTACGAACTCCTAAGAAATTGGTAGACGCAGTTTTGATCAAGTTAGCTCCATGTTAAGCTTCGTTTGCTCTCCAAGTTTGAGTCATCTGGAGCCTATTGGAGGCATCAAATCTTTGATTTTTCATTCAAATTACCGTTATCAAAAAGAAAATGAAACTGCTAAGGTCATTAGGTGAAAGGGATAACATTTCTCGCCATCTATTCTAGAACCTGTAACGAATAAAAATTCTAAGTTCTCAAGATTAAGGGACATAGAAAAACATCTTTTGGAAGTTCTTTATTAGTTTTTCTTTTTTATTAGAAATGTTTTCTGATTTCACTCTTGTTTTTGTGAGCTATGCAGAAATTTCTTCATGTGCTTTCTTTATATAAAACTCTAAAGTGTAGCGCCACTAGATGGTAAGATTTGGTTGTTTAAGGATATGGTGTCTGTTGAAAATGGAAACTGTTTGTGAGACGAGGTTTGAGTTTTGTTTTCCATCCGATTTTTGTTTATTAGAATGTTGTGTATTGGAATTTATTTATTCGATTAAGGAGCGATTATCGAGACTTGAAGCTGCAATTGCAAGAAAAGATGGTAGGATTTTTCTTGGTTCAATCTGACTATTATTCATTATGTGATCTCGAGGCATTACCTAGTCCTTACTCTTTCCTTGGATGCTGGGAAGGAGGAATACCTAAAAATGATTAAGGAGCTCCAATTAAAGCTAGAGAATGCAAATGCTGAGCGATTGGCCGAAAGAGAAAGAGTAACAAAAATTATACCTTGAATTGTGCGTCAGTTGAAATTGTTTAGAAGAGCTAAAATCTATTCTCTTGTCATTGATTTCCAGGCAGAGAAGCTTGCTGTGGAAAATGGAAAGCTCCAATATCGTATAATTCATCTGCTGCGGTTAGCCAAGGAGGGGCAACAGAGGTCAGACCAGTTATGACTGATGCAGCTGAAAAAGCTGGTAATTCAGTGTTGAACAATATTTTTCTATCATTTATGAAGAAATTGAGGAAAGCCTCTTTCTTGGAAGTTGTGAAATATGAAAACAACCGAGAATTGTTTTTTATAGTCAATTATCTGTCTGTTGATCTTATATGAACTACATTAATTCTCTAAAAGACTTGATCTTAGTTGGGTTTATTCTGGGTGGGTTAGCAGAACTCAGGGTAACAAATCTGGTTTCAAGCCCAAACCCTTCAATAAAGCATCATAATTCTATTACTTAAAAGCATATGAAATCAATACCTATATATATCAACGTTGGATCTTTAAAAGTCTGAACCAATTCAAAGTCTCAAGTTCAAGCTGAAAATTAAGTATAGAATTCATAAATGAAATTTGGTTTTAAGCTTGTTGACGACACCCATGATAAACTCCACAAATATTAATTAATAGTAGTTGTTCGAGCACTAACACCACACATGGATTGGCTTGAAGCCTAAACCATCAAGATTTGTAATTTGAACCTGGAAAGGTAAACTGAGATTGGAAAATGGGGATCTTATTGCAATTTTGAATGAAGTTGACTATTGTTCCTCGTTCCTCTTGAATGCCAGTGGTTTTTTTCATTTTATAACAATCTTGTGATTGATGTTGGATGGGTAAATTGAAATTGAGGGCAAGCTTGGACTTCTAATAATAAAGCGGTGGGCGAGACAAATCGAATGTTTTTTGACCCCTCAAATACAGACACTCATTTTGCCTTAGAATAATAGAGTTCTTGTTGTAGTAATCTTCAACTCATCAAGAGGAGAAATATAGGTTAATCTGTCTTTTGATCAATAGAGAAGGTGATCTGTCTGGATTGGTATTTGGGTACTGTTTGTCGTTGCATTTTATTTCTTATCCCGGTCAAGAATATACTCAGCTGCAATACAAATATGAATACGAATACAAATATGAACGAATACATATTGATTTGTACCTTAATTTTACATTGTCTCTCATATCCTGTTGTTGAAGAATCATTGTCAAAGAACCTTAGTTAGCATAGTATTAGTGCAAACCTAACATTATTGAACAGTTGCTATAATAAATTCAATGTAGACTGAGTAGGTTGTTTGGTTTAGAGAATGAATATCATCCTGTTGAGCTTGTTTCTTCGAAGAAGCAGCCTCAAAATTGATCATCCTTTTTATTAAATGGTCAACTAAATTATTATCTGTTTTTTATAATTCTTCATGCATCATCACAGCCAGTTCTAATGAAATCTGTAATGGTTTAATGTTTTTCAGGATAATTTAAATGCGTGTGGATTTATATATGCAAGTCTCTGTGCCCCCCACCACCATGAAAGCAACACCAATTTTAGAAAAAGAATAAAATTATATTTAGATTTTTCGAGCGTTGGTTCAAGACAACTACCGATTACCGTATCGGGTTAGTTTTTAAATCGCCAAAGAAGCGAGAAATTTCTCGTTTTGGTTGAAGGCTCGGGGTTTTCAGTTTACGGGTAAGAGAACTTGTTTTGTGATGAGTTTTTGAAAGTAGATTATGTATCTCTTTTTGGGTAAATTTAGAGGCGTGATTATGTTGACATAAATGTAATTACTATTTATTTAATTATAGTGTAATGAGAAAAGAGTTCTCCATTTGCAAAGAAAGGTCAGAATCTTGATTGCCTCATCAGCTCTAGCTGTAGCTCGAACCAAACTCACTTGGTCTTATATCGGGGACGTGTCAATGTGTCATCCACCCGATGAGTCAACCCGGAAAATAAACGTAGAATATTATATTTATAATTAATTACTAAATAGAGGAGAATGAAAAATTACTTTAATTCACGTAAATTACATATAAATTTAAATTAATTTTGGAAATCTATTTTTTTACTTTACTGGTTTAATTTTTGTAATTATTGTCATTTATTTGAGTAATTATTAATTGTAAAAAAAAATAATGATAGAGAATAAAAGAAAAAGGTTACACAGATAACTTGGTTGAGTGGGACACGCAACGAAGGTGCGCGTGGGAGTGAAAGCGGCTACCTAGTATCCAATTCCAACCAAGTTTTAAAACGTCGTCGTTTAAACGGGGCATGGCCATAGCCTGAGCCTTCTTCAAGTTCATCCTGCATGTTGGCCTGATTTCTCGATCAACACTTTCTTCGTCAACTTCGCTTTGATTTCGTCTATTTCTCTTTGATTTCGTCTCTCTCTCTCTCTCTCTCTCTCTGATTCCTTCCCTTTTTTTTATCAAGCAGCCTTTTTTTTTCTGTTTACTGTCGCCATTAAAGACCAAACCTGCGAGTATTCGAGGGAACTGAAACCCACCTGTCTTTCTTCTTCGTTCTCTCTATATCTCTCTAGGTCTCTGATGGTGTTTTGGGTTGTGTTCTGAAAGAGCTAGTTCGAAATCGTAAGTTTGTTTGATAAATGGTGCACTACCAGAGGTATCAACAATGGCGGAAAGCTAACCCCGAGTCTCGCGGGCTTCTAATGGAATTTTCAGAGTCTGGTTATTGCAAGAGAACGAAACCAAAATACCTTTGTTTTCTGTTTGCCTTTCTTCTCTTTTGTAGTTTCACTTTTTCGCCTTACCTCTTCACTACTCTCTCCATTTTTCCTTTCCGTACGCTCTTTTCTCTCTCTTGCTCTTGACCATTTTCCTGCGTTTTTTAACCGTTTCTCCGATTCCCCGTTTTACCCAGTTCTTGATTTCTTTTGTTTTTTATTTTTTTTTTGTTTTGCAGATTCATCTGGTTTAGAAAAAGATTCTCCAGTCGATCATCCTCCTGAAAATTCCCCTCCTTGTTCGTCAATCTCAAACGGTTAGGACTGTAAAATCAAATCATTCTCACTCCTCTTTCTCTCTCTACTGACGCTGTCTGAATTCTTTTCAAAATTTAGGACCGTTCATGTAGTTTTTCATCCATTTTTTGCAGGCACCATTTGTTGTGACAGAAGTAACTTTCGATCTGATATCTGTTTTATGAAAGGTGATATAAGAACAGAATCATCTTCCCATTCAATCCTTCTTTACAGCTCAAGAAACTCATTCTTGGCTGAAATTGGCAAAGAAGAAGACGCAGAAATCAATCTACAACAAGAAAAGATCAAGCCGTACACCCGAAAATGGGAAACCAATGTTATGGAAACGATCAGCGAATTAAATCTCGCGAAGAAGATTGAAGACTCGAACAATCGTAAGAAATGCGACGTACACCACTCGGTTCCGGCGATTTTTTTCTCGACCGGAGGCTACACCGGCAATGTTTATCATGAATTCAACGATGGGATTATACCATTATACATTACTTCACAGCATTTGGGCAAAAAAGTTGTTTTTGTTATTATGGAATATCATAATTGGTGGATTTCAAAATATGGAGACATCTTATCTCATCTCTCGGATTATCGACCGATCAACTTCTACGGCGATAAAAGAATTCATTGCTTCCCGGAAGCCATTGTCGGGTTGAAAATCCATGACGAGCTCTCGATAGACTCTTCGTTGATGATGGATAACAAGACCATAGTAGATTTTCGACAGCTTTTGGACCAAGCTTATCGTCCACGAATTAGAACCCTTTTTCGAGGAGAAACAAAGGGAGATAACAAGCCAAAGAAACCGAAATTGGCGATCATATCGCGAAATGGATCGAGGGCAATCTCGAACGAGATTGAGTTGGTGAACATGGCAGAGAAAATGGGATTTACGGTTCGAGTTTTAAAGCCTAGCCCTTCGACCGAATTGGCCAAACTTTATGGAGTGCTCAATTCAAGTGATGTTATGATTGGTGTTCATGGTGCTGCAATGACACATTTTTTGTTTTTGAGGCCAGGCTGTGTGTTTATTCAAGTAATACCCCTCGGAACTGACTGGCCGGCAGAGAACTATTACAGCGAGCCAGCCCGGAAGCTCGGTTTGAAATACATCGGGTACAAAATTCTCCCGCCGGAGAGTTCTTTATCGGACAAATACAATCGAAATGATCCGGTTCTTAGGGACCCCGATAGTGTGACCAAAAAGCGTTGGGAATACACAAAGAAGATCTATCTCGACAATCAAAAGGTGCGATTGAATCTCGATAGATTCAAGAAACGGTTGGCTCACTCATATCATTACAGCATAGGGCGGCATCGCGGGAGTGGAATGGTTTAATCAGAGAATGTCCTCCGTTTTAGTTTACAATCTGTAGTTATGAGAATGCTCGTCTCTTTGTCAATTATTTGTAAAGAACAAGGTGTAGATGTGGTTTGCATAATGAGACCAAAACTATCTCTCTTGGAATATTGAACAAATACGAGATTCGGCTTAAAACGGACAATATTAAAACACCATTTTTTTTATTTTCAAAGAACAAGACCACCCTTTTGTATTTTCTCACCAAGCATTTGTTACCCGGCTTGTTTTCTTGCTATTCATCTACCTCTACTTATATACATGACTTCTTCTTCCCAATGATCTCAGTTCTAGCAGTTTTCTTCTCTTTTTTCTTCAAAACCTGGCTTTGTTTTCAAGTCCTCTGCCATACAGGGATGGATATTCGTTTGCTAAGTACTCTGGTTCGAAGCAATTCGTCAAGCAAGGATCTTCCTCGGTTATATGCAGGAGAGGAAATGAAGAGTAGATATGTGATCCCCTCGAGTTAGGAAATGGGCTACGCGCTATGCGGGGAAATGGGCTGCTGGGCTGTCGGCGTACATAGTTGGCTAGGCTGGGAAACGTGGCCTGGGCTTTACATGGTTCGTGATCTTGTGGGCTAAAAATGGAAATGACGGCTTGAGGCGGGCAAAGTGGACTAGGCTGGAGTATGGGCCGGACAAAGTGGGCTAGCCTGGGCAGATCTACTCAGGCTTGGCCGACCTGGTGGTCTGGCTACAAGGGCTGGAGTGTAGCGGCCAAGTGTGATGGGCTGGTCTAGAAAAACGGTCTTTGCTTGGCTACGCGGGCTGGGTTGTGCTGGGCTGAGCTTGTGCGGGCAAAAGTTAGCGGGGTGGGATAATCTGGGCTGGGCATAAATGGCTCGTGATCGTGGGCTGGAAATGAAAATGGCTGGGATCGGGGCGGGACAATGTGGGCATGGCTGGGGCCGTTAGCTGGGCAGCGGCGGGAAAAAAATGTGCTTGGATGGGGCTGTTGGCTGAGCTTAGCTACACGGTCTGGGCTGTGGAGGCCAAGTGGGCTGAGCTGAGATAGAAAAGTTGCTAGACTGGGCTTAAAACGTGGGCTAGGCTGGGATGGGGTACGGAGTATTGGTTGGGCTTTGGAAACGTGGGCTGGCTAGGTTGGATTACGTGGGCTATGCTTTAAATGGCCACGTAAATCGTGGCTGGAAATGGATGTGGGAGGGGGTTTGGCTGGCTTGGCTACGCTGTCTGGGCTGGCTGAGCTGGGTATGGCTACAAAGTGAGCCGGGGTTGTGGCAGCAAAGTGGGCTAAGCTTGGGGCGGCAAAGTCTGCTGGGCTTGGGCGGTTGTACAGTGGGCTGGGCTTGAAAGTCATGGGCTGTGCTGGGCTTTAATGTCGTGGGTTGGGTCATGGGCTGGGTCACGTTGTTGGATGTCAGGGAAAAGCGGGCTGGGTTAAGGTAAAGTGGGGTTGGCATGGAAAGTGATCTCGTCTGGGAAAAGTGGGCTGAGCAAAGTGGGTTGCAATGGGGGAATTGGTTGGGCTGCGCTTGGTAAAGTTGGCTGAGCCAGGCTACTTGGGCTGGGCTACGCGGGAGGGGATGTGCTTCAATTTAGCGCCGAAAGAACGCCTTGCCTATGCCATCTTAGGGTCATGGTTTCGAAAATGGCTGGTGAGTCGTGAGCTGGAAATGGAAATGTGCTGGGCTGGGCTTCGTGGATGCTGGCTTACAGGTGGGCAATTTGTCCCACATCGGATATTAAGACTTCATTATTCAAATATAGAAGGATAGACTTTGGCTTTCAATTATATTTGTGATTAAGTTGGATTTGCAATTCGAGCTGGCTGAGCTGCTTTACAAAACAATTGGCAGAGGTTAGAAGGCCCAAGCCAGTTAAAAGGCCCAAGCCGAGCGTGTCAGGCCCAGGGTGATACTGAGGCCCGAAGACTCAAGCCGAGAATAGGCCCAAGTTGAGCTCAAAGCCCAAGGCTCAAGACTCAAGCCAAGAATGAGAGGTGAGCCGAGCATTAGGCCCAAGAAGAGAATAGGGCCTAAGCCAATCCTAAGGCCCAGGTCTAGCCAAAGGTCCAAAGCTCAAGCCCAGCCCAGTCTAGATTTGAGAACACGGCCCGACAAGATTTGAAATCATAACCCAGCCCAGCTCTTTCTAAAAGGACAGCCCAGTTTCCAAGCCCAACTCTATGCAATGCGAGCCCAGGTCTTAAAGCAAACCCCCCGCACCCAGTGGCAAGCTCAGCCCAGCTCTTTTATAAAGCCAGCTCAGCCTAGTGCCAGCCTTGCCCCGCTATTTTGCATGCCTGGCCCAACTCTTTTTGAAGCCCAGCACAGTCCAGTTCGCAAGCCTTGCCTCGCTCTTTTGGATACCCAATCCAGATATTTTGCAAGCACCGCCCATATAGCAAACCGAGCCCACTTAATTTTAGCCCCAAGCCCAATCTTAGCCCAGTTTGCATGCCCAGCTCTTTAAGCCCATCCCAGATCATTTGCACATGCCAGCTTAGATCTTTTGTACGCCACAACCCAGATTCGGAAGCACGTCCCAGGCCTGACTTTTTGCAGCCTAATTTTGCAAGCCCAGGCCAGCCTACATCTTTTGCAAGCCCAAGCCCAGTTTTATAGAAAAGCGCAGCACAGTCCTTTTGGACGGACAGCCCAGCCAGATTTGAATGGACAGCCCACTTTAAAGTGGAAGCCCACGTCTTTCGCCAGCCCTGCCCAGATTTGGAAGCCCCCCACAGATCGTGCACCGACCCGTGCAGATACGAAAGCTAATCTTGCTGGAAGACCTACAATTCCCAAACTCCCACTCGGCCCAAGTTGATTGCACGCCAACCCAATATTCAGCCATTATATAGCAGAATAATGTTCTGAATAACCGATGTGGGACAAATTGCTCATCTGTAAGCAAAACATAAACAACTTTCTGCCCATTTTAAGCGCACACAACAATTAACAAACCAGCTCGCTGAGACGAATTATCTTAACTAAACCTAGATATAGCCAAAGAAAGGCTTTCACTCAAGACTCATCGAAATAAACTCTTCTTGCACGAAACACTCGAAAACACCAAATTTCATGCCCTCACTTGCCTCTCGAACCATGTGAAAATACAAAAACAAAACAAAACTAGGATTATTATAAACAGATCATTCAAGCATGTACATGGATATAATGAACAGTGTTTAAACAGTCAAGTTGTCACTGATCAATCGAAACCCATTTATGAACAAATGTACAGTACACACAAGTTTCAAAATAAATTCCCTTTTCACCCTCTTCCTCGTTTTATTTTCAATTTTAGTAAATTAAAATTCAATTATTTTTTCATAAATTTTATATTTAATGCTATCATTTATCGCTGGGCCACTAAATCGATCGAAAAATTGAGCCTAAGTATTACTAATCATTCGAGACATTGGGTTAAGCATGACTGCGGTGTTGTATATCGAAGGATCGTAACATGATGCATTACACTCTCTATCCTTAATTAGTCCTTCTTTTTTCCAATCGTTGTTTTTTTCACACAACTGACTCGTGTCTGCATTTTATAACATAATCGTGGACTATGTTCAGATTGCTCAGCACCCCTAGCATGGACACACCAGGTGTATTAGTCCCAAGTAAACTGGACACAGAGACAGGATTAAACCTAGCTCTTGCAGGTTAATGTCTACTCCCATAAAATGATTTTTTTTTTCCTTCTGCAGAATCTCTAAATTTTTTTTGTTCAGTGTTCTTGTCATGATCTACAAAAATAGCATTCAAGGAATGTATTATTTAGCCCATATTTTGTATCTTCAGCCGAATCTCGACATCTAAACATAAGTACAGATTTGATGAGGCTATTCACAGTTTCAGTCGGAGAATCCCTTCTTGTTCTTGTTAGCAATAGTTTCGAATTTGAATATTTTTCTTCTTTTCTAGGATCTTGTAACAGAAGTTCAACGTGCACTTTTTTCAAGTTTATCAGAATTCAATGTCCCGATCGCGATTCCCGTCTTTGAATCCTTGAAAAGGTTAAGCTGTTGACTCCAAAATTCAGTGATAAATTTCATTTATCACATGTACTCGTTTGAAAACAATGAATATGGAGAAGCTGGATATTGAAAAATTGTTTAGAAAGCATGCTCAGATACCCAATCACACTATCTTCTTTGCGCGTTAGTTTGTTGACAAAATGTTTAAACAATATTTTATGGTATAAAAGCTAAAATCATTTGACAAAATGATTGAACTTGTGGACGAATACAGATATCTACAACCAAGCCTACCAAATAAAACTCTTAATCTTAGTGATTAGATTGATAATTAGACCTTAATCAATTTTTTTACTGATGTTTTTTCTTAATTTTCATGGAGGTTGCTTTGAATGTTCTAAGTCAGTGTGGGGACTAGGCCCCTTTCTCTCTCTCTCTCTAGAAACATAAATTAGCATTGAAGAAGTCAAAATAAACCATTAAAAAGAAAAAGATAGATGAAAAAGTTGGCAAAGTTTTATAAATTAAGGGAATACATTATGTGAAAAGCCAATACACAGCTTAAAAACTTCAAATAGCTAATATAATGTCATTTTCCTGTACGAATTATTCAACAAATTTCAAGTGGCTTTTCCTTCTACCCTCCAATTTAATACACATGAATAGGCCAGTTGTCTATATAAATATACACCTTCTTATTAACGCGTTTGAATTCTAAAATTTAGAGATGAAGAAAAACGAATGATTGCTATGCTTAGGGTTTGAGTTTTTGAAGTTTGTTTGGAAGAATTTGTAGACAGTGCGTATTTTATTCTGTAAATAGTTTTGACCAGTTAGAGATATCCATCACAGAAGACACGATCGTACGGCTGTAGAAAATAAGAAAAATTCGTTGATCTGATAAGATTTCAGAAGCTGTACTGCATGAGCGATGGACTTACTGTTCGAAAGGATTTAAAAATTCATGTCACGAAGTTTCTCGCGTATATAAAGAAGTTGCAGGCTTTGTTTTTACGTTTAAACAAGTTCCTAGTTTCTTTAGAGAGAGAGAGAGAGAGAGAGAGAAGCTCTTGCATTTCTCATGAATAGTGGAGTCGTGATGGGTTTCTATTGTTGGGGTTGGGAGTTCTTAACTGCCCTTCTTCTTTTCTCTTCTCATCCATAAGCACCCTTCATTGCTATCTTCTTCTTCTTCTTCTTCTTCTTCTTCTTCTTCTTCTTCTTCTTCTTCTTCTTCCTCTTCTTCTCTTTCATCTCTCTTTCTCTCTCTAGATTTCAACGATGGAAGCTTCGTGTGAAAAGGGTTTGCTAGAATATGTCAAGAAGT
Organism: Begonia fuchsioides; assembly: GCA_003255005.1. Lineage (NCBI taxonomy): Eukaryota > Viridiplantae > Streptophyta > Magnoliopsida > Cucurbitales > Begoniaceae > Begonia > Begonia fuchsioides. Next base: position 651,574 of record QAOC01006652.1, read on the forward strand.
CAACTCCACCACCCTTCTTGCTCAAAACCTACATGCTCGTCGAAGATCCGACTACCGATAAAGTCATATCCTGGAACTCCGACGGCACAGCTTTCGTCGTGTGGCAGCCGGCGGAGTTTGCTCGGGATCTTCTTCCGACGCTCTTCAAACACAGCAACTTCTCAAGCTTTGTTCGCCAGCTTAATACATATGTACGTTTGCTCAATCACTTCTTATTCCAATTCTTTGACAAAATATGAAGATTTTTTTTGAAGAAACTGAATCAGAGAAATTCTAGGTTTACCCATCTTGACTCAGCTGTTAAAATTAGGTCTTGTTGATGGAAAATAAAAGGTTAAATGGTCCAATCTGACCAAACTATATCTCTGTTCATGGTCAATATTTTTGCTTGCGTCAGTATGATTTTTTTTTAAATATTTCTAGGGTAAATAAATAATATACCTTGAAAAATGGAAAAGAAGTTCTTTGAATATATGATGGGTTTGGTGGAATTCTTTTATAACTTCAAACTTGATGAATCTATTGAAATTAGGGTTTTCGGAAAGTTGCTACAAGCAGGTGGGAGTTCTGCAACGAAAAGTTCAAAAATGGATCAAAAGAAACGTTATGTGAAATACGCAGAAGAAAAGCATGGAACAATAAACAAAGTAAGATTTTTGGAGAAAATCATCATCATGAATCCAATACTCAACAAGATCTTGACGAAGACGATCGACGGTCTTCATCGACTTCGTCATCGTCAGAGTACACGATACTGGTAGACGAAAACAAGCGACTCAAAAAAGAAAACGGAGTCTTAAGCTCAAAGCTCACGGACATGAAAAGGAAATGCAAAGAGCTTCTCGACTTGGTGGCAAAATACGAGAAGTTGGACAAAGAGGAAGACGAAGACGATGGAGGGCCGAAGTTGTTCGGAGTGAGGTTGGAGGTTGAAGGAGAGAGAGAAAGGAAGAGGAAGAGAGAGAAAATGACAAGGGCAAGTGACCAAAGCATTTCACTCTCTCAATCATGCAAGTAATATGGAGGTAAACTCAAAAACCACAAGGATTTTGACTGGAGAATTGAACTATAAAGATAGTTCAACTACTACTTAATGATAGTTTTGTTGAATTTAGGGTAAGATGCCAAAAGGGTGGATGAGAGAAGTATACTTTAAGATCACTCGAATTAAATGTGACTAAAGTCTCAAGTCTATAAACACAACAATTATGCATACTTTTGTAAATATATAATAATCTTTTTGTATCATTTTACTCAATCGAAGTACGATGAAAAGTCACGAAACCACTTGAATTAGGCGTACGATTTTACTCAATCGAAAAAGCATCGACTACACGAAGAATAAGTCCTTACAAGAAGGGGAGAGAAAAAGATGAGAGATAGTTATACCACGACTAGAAGCAATCAACGTTCCGATAGAATTCTCGCTCGAAAGTGAATTGGCGTAACATTTGTAAAGTTTGAGTAGCATATATCCACTCATTGCGACTTTCTTTAGAAACCCATAATCTAAACCTAAAAAAAGAAGGAAAACGTGACACTCCCCAATTAGTTATGTAAATACACCGTCACTTATTCGGGTCACCAAATAAAAACACCGGATAAAAACTTCCATTGCCGAGAAACCATAGAAAACGAATAGAAACATATAATCAATGAAAGTGTGCAATTCTCGAGTCCAATCGAGGGATTTAAATAGCGGCGACAACTATCGAAGAACACCAGAGTATTATTTATTATTTTCTACGAACACGATGTGGACGATGTAAAATCAGCATCCACACGAAGAAAGTAAGCGCCTGTGATTCCAATTGCGTCTTGAAGCTCAACCAAATTTACACACTTTCTAGGATGGCTTCAAAAACCGAACCGAACCCAATTACTAAATCACAGGGTAATCAGGATTAAGCCCATTGATTTTGTCGATGATGATTTTATGGACTCCCATCCAAAGCCATTTCCTACTAGTTTTACACTTTCTAGGATGGCTTCGGGACTACTCTTCTCCTCCTTCAGATTTTCAGACAGCCTGACTGTCGTCGGAATCTCTCTCGGCACCGCCATTGTTTGCGAGGCCACTCATGGATTCTTATCTATCGCACTACTTCCTACAAAACTCTCAAATCCTCCATTGAGAAGGCCTCTAAGAAGCTCGAGACCATGAAGAGTGATTCCTCTAAGATTCCCCTTAAAAAGTCGAAGACCAAGAAGATCGATCGCGTCGAGACAAGAGTCAAGGAATCCAGACGAGATCTCTCCATGTTTTAAGTTCAAATCCGGCGCCGTCGTTGCTGTTTCTCTCCGTTGTCTTCGGATTGCTGAATCCTCTGTTTGAAGGAAAAGTCGTGGCTAATTTAGCGTTCAAACCGTTCGCAATCGTGGCGAAGATGAGCCACAGAGGGTTGCAAGGCGACGACATGACCGACTGTGCGATGGCGTTTTTGTATTTCCTCTGTTCGATTAGCATTCGGACCAATCTGCAGAAGTTCTTAGGATTTGCGCCGCCCAGGGGAACCGGCGCCGGATTATTCCTTCTGCCGGATCCAAAAACCAACTGATCGAGATTGCATATCTCAATAATTTTAGATTCTTCGATTACGATATCAGATTATCAAGGACCAGGATTTCGATTTTGATGCCGTTTCTCTCGCAACGACAAGAGGTAAGCTTTAATGATGAATTACTCCTAATGTATTGTTGATGAAATTGGAGAAGAAAAAATTAGGATTGATTATGCATCGCTAGTTGAGTTGACCCGACCCTGTTCTTTGTTGAGTTCTGAGTTAAAAACGAGTCAGCCATGAAACCATTAGCAAAGAAAAATAGTCTTTTGATTTTTACAAAAAGTCATTATACAACATCTCCATGGAGGAAAGAACATAATTAGTTGATGACATGATTTTTTATTTGAACAAGGTTTACATAGAAAAAGAGAATTACCAAAGATTGGATGTAAACTAAACTGTGTCTCAAGCATGAGAATCTGGTCCCGCTGGTCTGGAATTAAGAAGGGGCTGCAAAGCCTTCACAACTATTGTCATATTTGGCCTGAAATCTGCTTCGTATTGAACGCAAAGTGCTGCTACAGCTGCCAACTGAAACAATTCAAATTTATCATGAACTCTTTCTACATCTAAGAGGGTCCTAAAATTATGATGCTGACCGACAATATTATTTACTTTTTGGGATGTCTAGAAATACTTCTCCCTTGTATTATAGTGTTCTATGATCATAGAGGATGGAGGGAAATACCTTGGCAACTGCTTTTGGTGGGTAGTCGTTATTAAGCTTGGGATCTACACATTGCTTCACCTTGTCCTCGCTTAATCTTGGGGTTGCCTGTAATGCCCTAAAGTGAGTTATGGACCAAAAGGGCTCTTTCTATGGTTGGGTGATTTAAAACCTAGGAAGAGATAACATCGTACTTACCCAAGTAACAAGACTTTGTTGTCCTTTAGGCATTGTATGATCTACTGGTTTTCTACCTGTCAAGAGTTCAAGAAGAACAACTCCAAAACTGTATACATCGCTTTTCTGAGTAATTTGTCCAGTCATAGCATATCTAAATAGAAAAATAAGAAGAAAAAAACTTAATTACAGAAACTTATACTCTTGAAATGAAGGTGCAGTGCAAAAGTCTAAACTTATAACTTTGTTTTATATGTTTAATTTAGATACAGAATCAAATAATTATTTTTTTGTGATAATACTAGAAAGATTGTTGTCCTCTAACTATTTCATGAGAAATCCAAGGCATGTTTTAATGTTAATCTGAGAATATAGGAGATCAGAATTGATTAGATAAACAATGGCTTACTCTGGAGCATGATATCCAAATGTTCCCAAGACTCGAGTTGAATGGAGTCGAGCTGCTGTGTCGGATGACTGATTTGTCAAATTGAAATCAGCAATTTTAGCAAGAAAGTCATCAAAGAGCAGAACATTGCTCGATCTAATATCCCGATGCTCTATTGGTGGTTGAACCTTTTCATGCAGATATTCAAGGCCTTTGGCTGCACCTGAGGCAATTTTAACTCTCTGGTTCCAGGTTAAAACAGGACCAGGCTCAGCGCCTTCTACCCCTTTCCTGCCTGCATCATTATCGTTTCATAAGTGGACCAATTTCGATAAAACACTGCATAATGATTGATCATTCGAGAATACCATGTAATACATCATGTAAAGAACCCGTGGATGCAAATTGATACACCAAGAGTCTATTATTTGCCTCCAAGCAATATCCAATTAGCTCCACAAAGTTTTCATGCTTAAGTCTCGAAACAGTGGACAGCTGCTCGAACAAAGTAGCATAAAGTTAGATTGTATCATCAGCTGATTTCATTTGAGATGTCATAGTTCAATAACGGATTGTTCATAGTCAGATGAATAATGCAGATCAATCTATCTAGTTTAAGAACATAAATTCATCAAACCAATTCAAAGTTACCCTTAGATCGTGATAGGAAATCTAGATCAAGTAATCAACCTAGAATCACCAACCTGAGCAGTAAAATCAGGGTCTGGCTCCGACGAAGAACTGGTGTCAAGCTTCTTTATTGCAACATCCTGACCATTCTTTAGTTTTGCAAAATAAACTCTGCCGTACGAGCCTTCTCCAATCAAAGCCTTCGAACCGAAATTACCAGTCAATCTAGTTAACTCATTCAATGGCATTGCTTCTATTTCAATTGGTAGGATTTTTTGAGGGGTCGCAGTTTTTATTGCAGCGGATCCCCTTGGCTCTCCCATGTTGCCACCTGTGAAATTCATATAAATCAAAATCATGAAGCTTCCCATTGGCGAAAGATTTCATGAAAGTTCATAGGTTTTGGGTCCATATATCGATCATCATTTTCCCTAGCCTGAGAAAAGGTGGTTGTCCCTCCTTGTCGAGTTCAAATTAATTGAGTAATTTCACTTTGAACAGCCCAATATTTTTTAACCTTCCGCTAGCGTATTAATTAATTATTTGTTTAAATTTGTTCTTGGGCGATTCCGACGGGAAGAAACACACACAAAATGGTGGAAAATGAGTTCGGGTTTGAGGAAAAAGGGGAGTAGGGTGAGCAGTAAGCACCGTAAGTATTTCCACCTCTAGGTGGGGCTGAATTTTGATTGGCTGGCGGGCCATAGTTTTCCTCTTCTGTTCCTCCGCAGCACCACATCCTTCAAGTTGAGGCGATGAAGAATTTCAAATTTCCATGTAATCGAGTAGTCTGAATAGATAAATTCCTGCAATGAAAAAAATTTAGCGTCAATGTCTCGAAATGACAGAAAGCATTTCAAAAAAGAAACCAAACGAATCAGTAAGTAAATACTATTGATCGGAACAATCATCAGCCAAGAAATAAGACGACAAAAAATAGGAAGAAGAAAATGACCTGGAAAAATAACGATCGATTGGTCCCCAAACCGAGTCGCGAGTATGAATGGACAAAACGCGCAGAATGGAGGTTGAAAGAACAGAGAAGAAGAGAAAAGAGATATGAAAAAGAAGAGGAGAAAACGAAGGAGAGAAAGAAGAAAGAAACAAGCATCGGCTTTCTTCTGAGACCAGCCTCTAATTTAAACATCGGATTTGTTTAAATTTGTTTTTTTCTTAAATTAGCCAAGCTAAATTAAATATGTAAATTTATTATTATTTTTTTTAAATCATTAAAATGGGTGATCTTGGCAATTCAATCCGATCCGATAACACCCTGATCAAAAGTTTCAATCCGATCGGATTCAGATGCTTGTGCCATCCGAATTCGAATCCGATCCGATCTGATTAAAGAAATTAGATCAGATCGGATTAGATTTTTGAAAACCTGTAATTCAGAAATTTTCAGTTCTCCATGGATTCCTCCTCTGTTCTTCGCTGCCGTCGTTGGAGGGAGACTCGGAGTCTAGGAGCAGAGGGTCGGCGAGGCGGCTCGACTTCGTCGTCGGAGTAGCGGAGTCAAGAAATTGGGACGAGTGATTTTCGGATTTCAAAATCGGAGTCGGGGATGAATGATTTAGGTTTTCGACTTTCGACCGATTTGAATTAAGCAATCTGACTTTCAGATTGGATCAGATTGACTATCAGATTTGGCTTTGAATCCGATAGCCAATCCGATCTGATAACGATCCGAAAGTCAGATCAAATGAAAAATTTCTCTACCGAATACCTGGTCCGATCCGACCGATTCCGATCGGATTGGATCGGACCGGATCTGCCCACCCGAGGCAAATATTAAAAAAATAAAAAAATAAAAATTTAAAGTGTTTATGCAATTAATCTTAGTTAGATATTTAAAATTTTCCTTATAATTGTTTGTTAATGTTAAATTTCTTTGCAAGTTAGCTTCTACGTGTCACTCAAAGAGAGGCTATTGTGAATTTTCAAGTGAAAATGGATACACACAATAAAATCCGTCCTGCTCTTTTCCGCGCCTACATAAAAAATCAAAAAGACCTTCTGAAAGGGAAACTCAGACACCACACCACACCCTACTGTTCTTCCTTTGCTCCTCTTCAATCTCATTCTCCAATATCCCTCTCTTCTCGCTCTACAATGGAAGAAGAAGACCGCCACAAGGTTTCAGATCTAATCAAGGAGCTGGTCCTGCGATTAGTGTCCCCGGATCCCACTTCCAATTCCCGTTCTCAAAGCCCTAACTCCGCAGATTACCAAACTTCGCTTCGCTACGCAGTTCGAATTTTGTCTAGCAATATGACGCCATCTATTGCTCCTGATGGGGCGGCTATTGCTGAGTCCATCAAGCGCCAACTCGCTACGCAGGGTAAGTCGTCTCAAGCCCTCACATTCGCTGACCTTTATACTAAATTTGCGTCGAAAGATGGTCTTGGAAGTGTGAATAACAAGTGGGCGGTGATTTATTTGCTTAAGAAGATATCCGATGACAGAAAAAGTGTGAAAAACCAATTGGATTCTTCTATGCTCTTACCCAATTTGGGCATGAATGATCCTGGATTCAGAAAGAAGTCGGAGGTCTTGCATTCCCGAAAAAATGGAGAGGTGTGGAATGACGGGATGATGGTGGTAGCCAAAGACACTGGGAATCTGCGAAATATTGCTTTTAGGAAGTTTGTTAATTTGGTCAAGGAAGAAAATGAACCAGGGGAAGAGGCTTTGGTGAGGGATGTGTTATATTCTTGTCAAGGAATTGATGGACAGTACGTAAAATTCAATGAAAAAGCAGATGGATATGTTTTATCAGATCTGGTAAAAGTTCCAAGGGCAACCAGGATTATGGTATGCAAACTTTGTGAATTGGGGTGGTTATTCCGAAAGGTTAGAGGGTATATTTCTGAGAGTATGGCTCGTTTTCCAGCTGAAGAAGTGGGAACTGTTGGACAGGCCTTCTGTGCTGCCTTGCAGGACGAGCTTTCAGAGTACTACAAGTTGTTAGCAGTGCTTGAAGCACAGTCTATGAATCCAATTCCTTTAATGTTGGAAGCAGAAATTTCAGGAAATTACCTTTCTTTAAGAAGATTATCTGTTTGGTTTGCAGAGCCAATGGTAAAAATGAGGCTGATGGCTGTTTTGGTCGACAAATGTAGAGTTTTAAAGGGTGGAGCAATGGCAGGTGCTATTCATCTACACGCACAACATGGTGATCCAATTATCCATGAGTTCATGAAACAATTACTTCGGCGGGTGTGTTCTCCACTTTTTGAGATGGTGAGAAGTTGGGTTCTGGAAGGAGAGTTGGAAGATATATTTGCAGAATTTTTTGTTGTGGGTCAGCAAGTTAAAGCCGAGTCTCTTTGGAGTGAAGGATACAGTCTTCACGGAGGGATGCTTCCTTCTTTTATTTCACAATCCCTTGCACAACTTATTTTGAGGACTGGAAAATCAATTAACTTTCTTCGTGTTTGTTGTGAGGATAGGGGTTGGGCTGATGCAGCAGCAGAAGCAGCTGCAGCTGCTGGGACTACTACAAAGAGAGGAGGTCTGGTGTATGGTGAAACAGATGCTCTTGAAATTTTAGTAGATAAGGCGGCAAAAAGAATCGACAAGCACTTGTTGGATGTTATATATTCACGCTTTAAGTTTAAAGAACATTGTCTTGCAATAAAGCGATATTTACTGCTTGGACAAGGAGATTTCGTCCAATGCCTAATGGATATTGTTGGGCCTGAGCTGTCTGAGCCTGCTGATTCCATTAGCTCTTTTAAGCTATCGGGGTTGCTTGAATCTGCAATCCGATGCTCTAATGCTCAGTATGATGATCCTGACATATTGGATAGATTAAAAGTTAAGATGATGAAGCACGAAGCAGGGAACATGGGTTGGGATGTATTTTCTTTGGAATATGAAGCTAGAACTCCTCTGGATACCGTGTTTACTGAGTCTGTAATGATGAGGTATTTGAGAATATTCAATTTCTTGTGGAAGCTTCGACGGGTTGAGCATGTGCTTATTGGTGTTTGGAAGATGATGAAACCAAACTGCATCACTTCTCATTCCTTCACGAAGCTGCCTAATGCCATTAAGCTGAAGTTTCTCTCAACATTGAGGAGATGTCAGGTTCTTTGGAATGAAATGAATCATTTTGTTACAAACTTACAATATTATATCATGTTTGAGGTTCTGGAGGTGTCTTGGTCTAATTTCTTGAATGGAATAGAAGTAGCCAAGGATCTTGATGATTTACTTTTAGCCCATGAAAAGTACCTCCACTCCATTGTGGAGAAATCTCTTCTAGGAGAACGCTCCCAGACCCTTTATAAGTCACTATTTGACCTATTTGATCTTATAATGCGATTCCGAAGTCATGCAGATAGACTGTATGAGGGAATTAATGAATTACAAGCAAGGTACCATTAATTTCTATTTGATCTTATACTGATGCACTGCTTGTCACTTTTGTTTGCAACTTTTTGTCACATTTTGAGTCTGAAACTACTTGCTTTTTGCAGAAACTCAGAATCATCTTTGCCATCTAGGGACAAGAATAAAAGTAGGAAACATTTCAATCATGAATCTTCAGAGCAGTCGTCCTGGCTTGCCAATAGCAGGAAGGTGCTAACTCAACGAGCCGGTGAATTTCTTCAGAATACAGGACTAGATATGGATAAAATAGCCAAGGAATATTCAAAACTGCTTGAAGGGTTTATCTCTCAGCTGCCCATGCAACAACATGTTGACTTAAAGTTTCTTTCCTTTAGACTTGACTTCAATGAATTCTATAGTCGATTGCGTACCTCTGTATAATATAATATTTCAGCTTGAGGTATGAGGTGCATAATTCATTCAGTGTAAATAATTCTGTCTTCCTAGCTGACATCAAAACCAACCACGTCAAATTCAACCCAGACTTATACGTATGGGATCATTTTTCGCGGTTATGGTGCATCGAATTGGAAAAGGAGAGGCATATGTCGGTTTTTAAGGTCATGGCATTTATGATAGTGTTTGACTGCGAGATTCTTTGGAGTTGCTAGATGGTTATTTCTTCTCAACAAGGCCTCTTGAAGATCTTGTGGTATCATTTGCTCAGTGTGATTCAAGCTAAGTAAACATTTTGTATTAGATTCCACTGATTTTGTTGGAGACTGTGTTTTTGACTGATTAAAAGCTTGTATTATATGCATTAGGTTTAATATATGCTTACAAATTTACTTCATGTTTCTCTTACTTGTGTTGAAACTCTTCAGCTGGTTTCCATTTAGCCACAATGAATGAATAGATCTTTTATTGAAGCAGGAGAAGGGAAAATAGTTCAATAAGCTTTTTTTTTGTCAAGAACGGTTCATTCAAATGTATATTCTTCTCAGATTTCTCCAAGTAAGAGATTAGTTTGAATTGTTTGTTATGATATCTCTGCTTGCATTTGTTCGAGTATTTCATTATTTGGTTGTAAATCAAATCTTGGGTTGAGCTAGCGGGTCCTTTTTGAGGAATGGATCGTCTTACATGACGTTTTTTAGATCTGCTCTCTGCACTCAACTGAAGGCAAGAACTTTTAACTTGGCTTTTGCTTTACTTTCCTTTAGGTTATTCATATTACTCATTGTGTTGCTCATTAAGTTTCTGATCAACTTACATGAATTTTTTGGACTCCACAGCTGAGAATAAGTTCATTCTCTCCACTCATCATGGATTTGGATCGGGTTTCTCAATAGATTTTGGGTCAAGTCTCCATGCGATTCTTAGACAATATAAATTAATTATCCAGAGCTTTTTTTTATGAGCTTTATAGGCTTCTTTTGTGGGGTTTTATCTCGGATAATCTCTTGTGGTATTAAGAAGATTAGTACTAAGTTAATCCTTTTATTCTATTCTTTTAAATTTTTATTTTAGTTCCAACAATATTTTATGTGATTAATTTACATAATGTAACAATAATTGTTCGCAAAAAGGTTGAATTTGGTGGCAAGTGTACTAGAAGCTATTTGTACCAAACGCTCAAAAACCTAATTTTAGGCTCTTACCTCTTCTTTTGGTATCTTGCTTATTTGGCAATTCTCTCTTGCTTATCTGATCTTATATCGCCTTCAATCCTTGTTTTCCATCTGATTTTTCGTCTGGGTGGTACGTTGCTCTCGTTCTTTTTGTGCTCTTGAATGGCTAAGTATGGCGAAGGCGGCAGAGGATGTGGTAGTATTTATAGTCTTATTTGAATCATACAATTCTGATAATTGCACCAACTAGAGATAAAAATTAGGGTTTAGATTCAAGAGCATGGATGCTGCCATTATGTTTGACAGGATGTGGTAATATTTACATCTTTTCAGGTACCAAAAAGACTTCATTGCTGGAATATAGCTGCCTTGGACTTGGATGGTAAAAATAAAGTTTTCTGTACAACAATTGTTCTCTATATATTAGGGAGAAGGCATTTACAGAAAATTCTGGATCATTGCTCTTACCTCTTCTATAACAAGCCAAGCCTTGTGTCCTCCTATCACTTCTGCTTTCATTTCTCCATCTTTCCATATCTGCAAAGATTTGCAAATATTTTATAAATGAAGAACTCGATTTTAAATGAAATTTGTGAGATGTTTGACTGTTTTTTCTCATTTGGGTACCTGAATTGTTGGCATTTTCTGTTCAGGACAGGAGAAAAACAAAGATTCAGACATAAACAGGAGACAAGCTTGAAAATACAAAGAAAAGAAACATGGTAAGAGATGATTTTAATTTTTTACGTACAGAGATGTTCCCCCTCTTCACCAGAGCTTGAGGCACCTTGTTCACGTCAACAAAGTAGAATTTCACTCTGCAATTAAATACCCACTTGATTTTCTTATTAAATTATCAGACACTGGAATTTAAAATCATTGGGTAATTGCTCTTTACTTTGTATCATACTCTGCTGCTAATTTCTCTAGCTTTGGCTTCAGGTATATGCATTTCCTGCACCACTCAGCCATCCTGTGGGAAAATATAAAGTTCAATCTTTGCAATTATTGTATAAATTGGGACAGTGAATGGGCGTTATAATGTGTTCATCGAATACCAGTCGATGAGGATCGGCTGAGAGAGGTTTTGTGCATCGAGGAGAATTTGATCGAGGTGATCGGAGTCGTTGATGGGCTCCAACTCCACCGCCGTAGGTCTGGATTCCGGCCAAAACGCCTCCACTCTCCACGACACCCTCTTGAAGTCTCTGTTCCTCCGATGAGCCCCGGTCGTTCTTCCGGTGAACAGACGCCGCCCGTGGTGGCTCAATGGGTAAACTTCTCTACACAGAATCTGAGTATTTGCGGTCAGGACTGACATTATCTCGACGCCGGAGACTGTGATCGGAGTAGAAATTTGTCGAAGTGGATGGTTTAGATTTGTCTGACCATGAAGTCGAGCAACGGCTGTGGTATGATTGGAAAATGGCGATGGTGTCCATGGAAATTAGAAAGCTGAAAGCTTATCCGAAAGGTGAGTTGGGGAAGAAGGGAAGGCCACGACATGGGGCCCATGCCTATAGATTATCTTAAACTGTTAAACTGTCTCAAAATACTGTTTGAGAAATATTCAAATTTACACAGGTAACTAACCAACAGAATCTTGACATGTGTAGCTTGGTCCGGTTTCGAGTTGGCTTGTGTACTCTTAGTTTCTAAATTTTGAAACTTGAGTTTATTTTTGTTTTGGGTAGTATCCGACTTTAAAATTGTATATATTTTAATAATATTTGGGTTGAGTTCACAAGTTTTTGACCAGAATCGGGTTTGGTCTGTATTAACCTTGTTTGGGCAAATTTTTTAATCTATAATTTGACTCCAAATTGCGAATCATGGTTTCAAGGGCATCGAACCCAAACAATTTCTCTCCAAAATCGGGCACATAGACTCTTGTTGCAAAGTTTGGTACTTACTTCAAGTTCGGAGTGTTCTACCACCCCTATCCAATTTTCAAGAATAGGGTCATTCTCTGCGTCTAAAAAGACGATAACTCTCGCCCTCAGGTCTCCACACCCTGACTTGACAGTTTGTGAGGGAGTTAAATCACGGTGACTCAACGACCCAGAGATGAGAGGTCCGTAACTGTTGTCACAAGGAGTTACTCTACATTGGAGGTTACGACTCTCACACTGTGACAACGCATGCTTCGAACCGTGGTCCTTTGCATCTAAATCTATCATCTCCGAATCAACTGAGCTACGCCTGTGCGGGCGAATAGGGCCACTCTCGAAGCTTCATTTCAAAAGGACGAAGCTCGGTTCTTGAAAATTGGGGAACCACCATATTTGTTGAGTAACTTTACAAAAAAAAAATCCTCTTAAGTTCTTGTTTGTGAATCAATACATGATTGGAGGTTTACATTAGAATACTAACATATATTTTTATTCTCGTAAATTTAATGAACACAATGCAGTTTACATTAAATTTCTAATTTAACAATTGATATCTCAAAATTCAAGCAATTGTTAACGAATACCGCCATACTCTATCGTTAAATTTTAATTAATTATCTATTTACAATATAATTTTGTATTTTTCGATTTAATTTGACATTGAAAGGAAAAAGGCAAGTTTTCGTCGGAGATTCGTTGAGCAGAAACATGTGGGAATCTCTGGTTTGTGTTTTGAGAAACTCAGTCAAACATAAACCATGATGTTTGAATCTCATGGCCGGCGCCGTTCCCGTGGAGCTGCGCCTTACTCCTACGTATCTAAGGTATCAAATAATTAAAAAAAATCAGATTTTAAAAATGGATTCAATATTTGCTTGATTTCTGAAACGCTCATCATAGGATTATAACAGCACAGTGGATTCCTACGTGTCGCCATTTTTGGTCGAAGTAGACGAAGAAAGGAAAGACAGAAATGGAGTGAAAACTCATGTTATATACATGAATGTGACGAAAATGACAGATTATCGAAAGGATGCTCACTCTTCGATTTACAGAAAGCCGAACCAGATAACGCCATTGAAGTTTCAAGACTGCAGCCATTGGTGTCTTCCTGGAGTTCCTGATGCATGGAATGAGATTCTATATGCTGAACTTTTAAGAAAAGATCGTCAGAAGAAGCTGTAATAGCAAAAGTAGAAGCTCAATAGACAGAAAACCTTCTGTTTAATGTACTCTAGTGCAGAATTTTCATGACACCAAGCACACACCTGTTTTGTATTACAAGTTTAAATTCAAATAAAATATTTTGTTAATAAATTCAAACAATTTGAATCAAACAGGAAATGACTAAGCACCCATGAAAGAATGATGAACTAGAAACAATTTGAATCAAACAGGAAATGACTAAGCACCCATGAAAGAATGATGAACTAGACGACATAGAGCCGAATAAAAAGTAAATATAGAAGCAAAACATATCAACGGAAATGAAAGATTATGAAGATGAATGTACACTTACAATTCAATTCATCCGAAATTCAGTAGCTTCCATTTTCGGCCCTTTAAGATGCCGATAAAAATAGCAGAAATGGTTTGAAACCTCCGAGAATAGAGAGTCAAAAAGAAGGTTAGTGGACAAAAAACCAAAGATAGTGAATGTTAGTATACAGCCAATCTCTTAAGTATGGAAAATAAATTCGAATTTTGATTCTTTCTTTACCTTAAAAATGAAAATAACTAAATAAATGGAGACTAAAACTTGAACTGGAAGGCAGAAGTGAAAGTTAGAACAGGCAATGCATTAGAATTAGATGATTGAAATCCAATGTACAAAAACAGCAAAGAAAATCACCCTCTATTTTCTCACTAAGTAATTCTCTCAAATACAAGCTAAATAACCAGTCCAGAAATGGATCATTACCGACCAAATGGACAATATTGTCTTCTGCAGTTTCTTATTTCACTCCCAAGTTTCTACAGTACCTATAATGTGAGAAACGAGCACTTCTTTCAGTTCAATCGCCTCCTTCTGTGAGATCGAGAATCTCCACTGTCTACATCTGAAACCCGAGAAGCGTCGTTTCTTCGTCTGGAGGATGAAGTTGAAAGCGAAACAATGGAATCAATTTCCATGTTAGTATCCATTTGACTCTCAGAGTTTATAACAGCTGCAATGCTCGAGAAAGAATCTCTATCATCGACAGGTTGAGCCTGCTCGTGGTTTCTAAGGTTTCGTCGAAGATATGCATCAACAAGTCTTTCAGCAGAACTCAACGGAATAGAAGTAACCGATGGAACCATTATTCGATTAGTCTGTGGTCGAGGAAGTAACAAATGGTTATCTCCGTCCTCGGGACCATGAATCTCACTTAGTATCAAATCAACTTCTTCTTCAACCGGAAGAACAGGGGTTTGTTCTCTACGCATTCTGTTCGATGCAAAATATCTATTCAACAAAGTTTGAGATCTTTCCAATGATCCGCGAGACCCATCAGGCTCTAAAGGAGGAACTATTTCTCGATCTGATTCGAATCTACTCCCTAGATGACGAATCATTTCTTCCATCGGCAAGTTAAAGGCTGCCCTCTGAATCGTTTGGCGCAAACTCTCGATTCGTCGAGCATGTGGCCGTTGAGGAACTTTATTGGTCGAATCATCCTCTTCGGGCTTACGACTACTATTTCCTCGACCGTAAATTGGAGTTACATTCTTAATCGTAACCTCTCCTTTACAAACCGGACATTCCTTAGCATCTGAATGAGTGTGTAACCAACTATGAAGACATGGCCAGCAAAATAAATGGCCGCAACAAGTCACCACAGGATCTCTAGCCAAATCGAAACAAATATTGCAATCGAAGAAGCTTCCATCACTTCCATTGATCTTTTCTACATCATTCTTAGTCTCTGCTTTCTCAGCTTCCAAAGTAGTGTTCTTTATATCACATGATTTCGGAACTTCACTGGTTCCTTCCTCGGAAGCAACACTACCTTCACCAGCTTGTAATGAACTACCTTCGACTGAATTCGCCATCACTAACAATTGATTGAAACTCATCGAAATGTTTCGAGTTTCGGAGGGAATTTGCACTTGCCTCCATCGCCATCGCTGACGAGCACCTAGCCTGAAAGCTTCTCTAAATCTATGAATAGGTTCTTCAAGCTCTTCAGAAAAATGTACGGGCTCAGTTGGTGCTGGCGAGGAAGCTGGCTCTGGACCCGGACCCGGACCCAGATTCAAGTCGAGGTTCATTGTGGGTGATATTTCTTCATCCATCATAAACCTTCACCACGGCAGAATAAAATAGACAAAACTTTACCACGGATTTAGCTATCCCGACCGAAGAACCCTAATTACCACTAATTAGGAAAACCCTCAATCCCATTACTTTAATCTATATGAAAATTCAACAAAAGTGAAATAATCAAGCAGATCTTTCGACATACAGCAATGCAACAGAGGCAAAAAGATCCGCAACAATCTCAATAATTAGCACGAAATGAGAACTCCCAATCAAAGTCTCGACACTCTTTCGATACGAAGCTGAGCTACGGCGACTTCGAAATTCTACGTTTGACGCTATCAAGCATCGTAGGTTAAGCAAGTCAAAAAATGGAAGAAGAATGAAGTGAAAAACCTTTCACTCGCGGAGCGATTACGAATGAGAACCTCAAAATTACCATAGTTGACCTGCCCGACAATAACGGAGCTGGGTGCAAATTGACATGCCTAAGGAAGCAAGGAGCTTTTTGAACCAGCCGGATTGGGTATGGATATGCGCGTGAAACGAATTCGCACTTCGCAGTTAGAGCAGAGACAGAGACAGCTTTATGAGGGCTGGTTGAGAGGTACGCGTTGAACTCTCTACAGCCATGGAAAACAGTTGTAGCTGGGCCTTCACTGCGCAATCAAGCTTTTAATTTGGGCATCAAAGATGTGTTTTTTATGGGCCACATTTCAGTAAATAAACACGAAATGGTTGGCAGAAATAAGCTTTGAAAAACTATTTTTACAAACTGTGAAAGGAACAACACATCAAGATCTCGTCAATTTTCAACACCCGATTCTCAAATACGAATAAACTCTTTATTCGAAACGTATAAATCACAAGATCCACAAAAGAAAATTTCTGATTCTCAAAAACTGAGAAAAATTCATCCAAAACACCAATCAAATGGTGCAAAAAGGTTCAAAGAGCACACAAAAAAGAGAAAAAAAGAGAGGCCTAAAGCTTGTCAAGAACTCGGTTCATCATCGGCAACCCCCTGAAGAATGTTGAAATTCGACGGCCCGACAACATCGACGAAACCTTTTATTGACAACTCCGGCGATAATGCCTTCTCCGGCGAGTCATGGTCGAGAAAGACAACAACCACGGTGATGTCATCATGAAAGAATCTCCTGATTCCCTTTTCAACCTTTTTCAGATCATCGTATCTCATCTCCCTCTTCCTAGCAGCTTCATTCAGAGCCGTTTTCACAAGTCTTTTTGCAATTCCCTGAAACGAAATGCAGTAAAAGTCAAGGAACCATCGAATCATAGATACAAATTAAACAATATTCGACCAAGAGTACCGCTCGTGGATTATTATAGACGATATCGACTGCCTCTTGGTTAGTCAAGTGCTCCCAGAGCCCGTCCGATGCAAATATTATAAACTTGTCGTTTGGTCGCAGAGGTCTTGTGTTTAAGGTTGGGTCCGCGGTCAGGACCGGGCGGCGGAGAGGTTCTTGGAGGTGGAATCGAGGAAAGGAAGGATCTAGAGAGAATTCCGGTCTTTTCAAATAGGCGTCGCCTATGGATCTCGACACCTGATTCACATGCATGAATATGAACACAAATAAATCAGCAAAAGCAACGTTTGAACATTAATATGACTTACTCTAACACAATTTAGAGAAAGATGGATAGATCTAAGAAAAGATTAGATAAGGCTTAATAATTACAATCAATATTTCTCAAACCTCATTTAACAACATTGCTGCCGAAAATGCACTAGATAGCGCTCGTTTGATATTTCATTTGTTCACATACTTAACTGTCTATGTTTAAATTATGTTAATGTTAGGTTTGCATTCTTAGTATACCATCTCGATTCAACTTATCTTATCATGAGTCGAGTTTTTATTAGTGCAATAAATATTATAAACGATTATTTTAATTACAATATATTTAAAACACTTTAATTAGATCAATCAAAACTCGACACGTTAAAAAAATAAGTTTATGCTAAGAAAGTAAATTTAATATTAAAATGTAGATATAGAAGAGTGTATGATCAAATAAGCATTAAAAAACAAACATATTAAAACCAGATGCTATTGTAAAGGGAAAAAAGCACCTGAATGATGCCTTTAATTCGCCACACGCCATGCTTCATAACAACAATGTGTGAATCATCAGAATGCAACGACTTGAGCTCCTGTCTAATCTCTTCAACACTTGCATTATGATCTCTAGTCAATTGCTCAGCAATAATCTTGTTTGATTTTCCTAAACAACCGATCACAGCTCTTGAGTCACCAACATTAGCAGTATATAAAGTTCCACTCCAAATAACTCCAGCCAGACAACAAGATCCAATGGCTGCAATTAATGGTTTTATGCCCCATGATCTTCGTACTAGAGTAAGAAATCCATCTTCAGTTGCTGCGAAGGCATTTCTAAGGACATCTTCTGAGATGATTCCATTTTTCTCTTGCGCAAGTCCTGTAATGCAATAAGGTGGAGTTTTGAAACTTTTAAAACTGCAAAAATGAAACTACGAAAACGAATCATGTAGAACAGCCAAGTAACAACCAATAAAAGTATCCGACAATTAAAAACCAAGAGAAATCAAAGACTAACGCTTCTTTTATTTTGAAAAAGAAAAATTCAGCATGGTCCTAAATTTAGAACTACAATCACCAGTAAACACTTCTTTTATTTTGGAATGCAATTGAAGTTTTAATGTTCCTATTTTGAGTTTCTATCTGAATTAACCACACAAACTCCTAACACTTTGCTATATAGCACAACAATTAAGCATACTTATACTCTCAAGTGACACAAATTTACGAGGGACATAAAAGAGTTCATCTGATTCGATTGAAAACAGAAAAATGAACATTTTCTCGCAACAATAAAAATAATTAACATCTAATTTCAAGGAGGACAGGACCCAGAAATTCTTACTCATAAAATGGCGGAAAAGGTGGTCACGAATATACCGAGAGGCGTCGGGGCCGCCATGGCCATCGTACACACCGACAAAAATAGCTTCTCTACCTATCTCAACCTGGCTATGATCTTCCATAATTTCATTAGCTTGAACAACAGAAAATGAAAGTTCTCCATGGAAATGCTTATCGAGGTCTCTGAACCATAAGAGAGAATCTTCCAAAGAGGAATCCTCAAAATCATCCTTGCTCATACGGGCATACTTTCTTACCGGTTTCCAACACGCCGAAACTATCCTTCCTAACCACGAAAACATCCCTCATCTCCCTTTGAAGCTAAACCCAAGAATTTGAGGCGAGAGAAAAGTGGGTTGCAGGTTTGAGAACAAGCGCCTTCTACAGAAGGAGTTGACGATTTCTGCAAACGAAAAGAACCACGAATCAAATAAAAATATAGATCAACCACAAAATACCCAGATAATAAATTCCAATCTACGTACTAGTGTCTGAAAAAAGGAATCCAGATGAGATTCAAGCAATTGAACAGTCAATGAGAATGGCACCGGAGAACGACGAATTCAGAAGCAACCACAAGAAAAAATTACTGGATCAGAGCTTATGATTCCCAGAGAAATAGAACGATATTCTACTGAGCCGAGATTGATAAACATCGATCAAATTGAAGGAAATTGGGGACGAAAAGGAAGAGGGAGAAGCAAGGCTTTCGAGTCGAGTCGCAGCAGGTTGAAGCAAGTTAAATAAAGTTCACGAAAGCGCGTGGAGCAAAACAAGATGAAACGCGAGTGGTTGCCCTCCTAACCTCGTCAAAGTGGAACCGGTTCGAGCGGGCCGGTCCAACAATTCCAAAGTTTAATTCCATAAATTAACAAACAAAATCCTGAAAATTAACCGAGATCTGACTTTGTCACATGCCCTTTTAATTAATCAATCAAATTTGAATTGCTTGAGTGATTATGTACTTGTGTAACATATATTATGGTGTTAATTAATAAAAATATAAAATTAATAAAACCCAGAAATTAATCATTAAGTAATTATAATAATTAAATTATTTAATAATTGATATAAGATTAGGTGAAGAGGCGTTGATGAAGAAAAAACAGAGGGAGGTTGGGAAAACACATGGGTTTTGTGAAAGAGAGGAAGAAGAAGACTTGGCTTTTGGAGTGGTCACCATTCACAAGCCTCTTACCCTCCTTTAGCTCTTTGACTTAATTTATTTTACATAATTATAATTTATTTTACATAATTATCAAAAAATACAATCGAGGGTTCGTGTTTTGAATCTAAGAGTAGATGGTCGACAAGAGGAGAATAAATATAATCGACGTTGTTTGACGAGAAATAGGTCGTTGAAGTAATTCTTAGGCTATCGATTTATGTCGCATATGATTTTTATATTAAATAATTATTTGTATTTTAAATATATTAATTAAACATTAATTAGATCAAATAATATTTAATATTTTAAAGTGTATAATAAGAAGATAAATTAATAAAATAACGAGATTGCACAGAATATTATAGAAGTATCAAGAAAGATTAACGTTGTGTTTATTCTCTTATTTTATTATATTAAAATATATATAAATGTATTTAATTAAAATATATTTACATAATAAATTATAAATAATTATTTATTAATTAAACAATTCAAACATACTCCCAGCCCTCGGTCAACACAGTCGATAGAAAGCCTTAGTAATCAATGCTGCGTGAGAGTGCCGCAATGGCGACTAAGTAAGCAATACCAAAAGGCCATTACAGACCAGTAATGGGCCCGCCACGATGATCCGGTGCAGAATGTAACAGAGGTGAGAATTCCGACGTCGGAATTTAGATTCGAAGCCGTTCGCGATCTGAGTATACAGGCGCGATGCGTGTTGTAATGGCGGCAAAAACGAGGGTATGGACGACCGGCGACGTTGAAAACTATGTAAAACGGCCAGCCTAGGATTCGGAGGGCCGGAGAAAGAACTCAACCAACTGGGTTCATGGAGTGCCTTCATCCCGCTCAAGCGAACCGGAATCAGAATACGGAAATAAAACTCAGATTCAGGCCATGAAAGCTTGAAGGCCTTGATGGAAATTTACTGCAATGGCGGCTTTTCAAATAGAGTGAAACGATTCTTTACTCTAAAACCAATCACCACTTGTCTACGTGTCACTCGTTCTGCCACTCCTTTCCGTTACTCCAGCAGTCAAAGAAAAGTCAAATCAATTATGACCGGTCGATCTGCCACGCGAGTCCCATGCAACATTTTGGACGGTGGATATTAAGTCAAGTTTCATTTATCATCTAATAAAATTTATCAATAAGATAATGACGAGCCGAAATTTGATGGATTGAGTACTCGATCCATTTCAACGCACACTAATGCGTGGTCAGTTGTTGTTAAACGCGATTAAAAAACACCATGATCGCCACGTATTCGCGCTACGTGTCAGAAACTGAGATGGGAATTGAGGAGCATCTTCCACGTACCCTCTTTCTATTGCCATCCGTCGAAAGTGCAGTCGAGGCTGCAACTTATATATTCACGAAGACGACGAAGAACCGAAGCAAGAAAAGCAATCAACAGTCAAGAATTTCGGAGCGAAGATGCAATCTGTGAAAGACTCGATCGCCAATGTCGGAGCCTCGGCCAAGTCTGGAATGGAGAAAACCAAGGCCACGGTTCAAGAAAAGGTTTCCTCTTTTATCCTCTTACTGCTATTTTATTTCTTTTTCTGTTCAGAAAATGGTTTTCGTTACTGAGAGATGATGGGCAGGTGGACAAGATGAAGGCGAAGGACCCAGTGGAGAAAGAAATGGCGACGGAGAGAAAAGAGCACAAAATCAACCAGGCCGAGTTGGAGAAGAAGATGGCGAGTGGTCATCACGCTCCGGGAGGACACGGGGCTGCCGCCGGCTACCCAGCCACCGGAACAGCCACGTATTCGACGACGGGAGCCCATGGTCAGACCGGTGGCACGAACCAGATGTCGGCAGTGCCGGGTCATGGGACGGGGCAGCCGGCGGCGCGGGTGACGGAGGGCGTTGCAGGTGCCCATCCCATCGGAACCAACACTGGAACAGGGCGGACCGCTGGTGACAACCCGTACGTGAGTGGACCGCCTGGAACCGCCGGGCATAACGCCGGGGGGAGCTACATGAATATGTGAGTGTTGAGAGGGATTTGAGGCTTTGTTTTGCTGTTTTTTAATTTGTGGTGATTGTCGGGTTTATGTAAGACGAATAAAAGAATAAAAAGGTCTGAATATTTGGAGCAAATTGCTGGAAAGGCTTTTAACTAATAAAGGATAAAAACTCAATTTAAACTCAAAGGTCTGTAATTTTGTCATAAATTCACCAAATATAATTAACGATTAGGGTTCATTAATTTCATATAACACATAGTTGTTCCACTAAAACAATAATTCACAAAATCTGATCCAAAAAATCCAGAAAAAGAAGGAAAAACAAGCCAACAAAACTCCTCAGAATCCAGATTTTCGCAGCTCCGACGCACCATGAGCAAAGTGGCATCTTTCTCCAAAAGTGCAAGACCCTTTGGCAAAATTATCACAAAGCTTTGTTCTAAAGTTATTACCTGAAGGCAGAGGACCCCCTGAGATCCCACCTCCTTTCACTGGCTCGGATACCGTCCCTATCAACTCCCTAACCATAGCACTAGCTTCCTTGATCTGATCGAGCGTACCCTCGAGCTCGATGTTCTTCAAATTCGGGTCCGATTCATGGTCTCTAATCGATAGCTTGGCACCCGTTTGGCGACAAATCTGCTTCGAATTTACACCGCCCTTTCCTATGATGGCTCCTGCAAGAGAGCCATCAACGCTGATCTTTGCAGTGGCTGAGGCACCGAAGCTTGCAGCCGGTCCAGCATGTGGAGGGTCCATTCGACCACCGAGTCGACCCGGAAAATGACCCAATGGTCGAGGGTCGTCGTGGGAGGGAACAATTGGCTTGCCGAGTTCCCACTCACCGTGAGCAAAGTGGCATTTGTCGCCGAATTTGCAGCCTTCCGTGCTATTGTATTTGTTGCACATTCGGGTTTTAAAAGCGGCGGTAGAGGAGCCGTTTGAAATAGGAGATGGAGCTGCTACATTTCTACCTGGAGGGGGTGGAATTGGTGCTAGATTCATCATTTGGGCTACTGCATTGTAACCTCCAGGGAAATAGTGCAAGAAATGGCACCCCTCTCCGAACGGACACCCGGAAGTACTGCATTTCAAGTAAAAAGATTCCATTATTTCATTTATAGAGAATTTTGTAAACAGATCAAACATGAGAATAGTCACTCAAATCCACATACAAGATTCTTCACACACTAGACTCGTTTGATATGTTTTTATAAGGTGCTGAAAACAAGGCCAACATAAACAGGAGTATCTGTGTCCTCCTCATATTGGAATATTTCTATAACAGTTTGATATTAAAAGAATTGAATAAATAGATTCTTGACTCTCAGTCAGTTATGAGTTCATCAGTCAAATTTTAACTCTTAACGTGCAGTATCCTGAGAAAGCCAACTTCGACTTCAGAGTAGCTTCATGTAAAATATAAAAAACCAAACAACTGTCAGGACGGTTACACCAAAAATGAATTCAATGACAGTTCCATCTTGGTCTATAACACTAAAAAATTCACAAAATTATTCCATCAAATCAACCATCAAAAAAGAAAAACAAAACAATAGTAGCATGTTCATATCACAATCTAACATTCATCAAGGCCCAAAAGTGATCCAAATCAATACTTGGAAATAAGGATACTTACTTGGATATTCTCCTATCATCATTTTATAATCAAAGTTTGATTATTGTACATTGGCACAATCGCCTTTTTTTGGGCTAAAATTCCATGAGAATGGTGAAGCTCGCAGCACATTTAGAAACATAAATGATAATTTTTTAATTGTTCGTGACAAAGAGTTGGCCAGTTAATTAAATCATAACACAACTAACTGTGGATGAAAGTGAAGTTTCCAAGAGCACAATTACATGAACCACAATCTTGTCACTAGTAACCATTACATTATTTGTAGACCCTGTGCATATTAAACAAAATAAAAGATAGTTCAGATTATTTAAACAGGTTGAGATTTGAACCTGAAAAATTTGGTACATGGCTTTGATTTGCTTCCTACACCAGTTGACTCCAGTTCTGTTACAAAACATTTATTACTCTAATTCAGTCCAAATTTTTAAGTATAAATTTTATTATTTGGGCTTGATACATTTTCTGTATAATTAAGAGGAAAAGACAGAAAAGAAATTCAGGGAAAGTTCATAATAGTCCTAGGGATCAAGATAAACTTGCTAAAAACTAAAAACTTGAAGAAGTAAATCTACAAGCTTTTCAGATCCATCCTAAGGATTTCCTATAATGTTTTTTCTAATAACGAAATGCCAAGAAGAAGAAAAAACCTTAATTTCTTTATTCCTCTTTTTTTTTTTTTTTTTATGCAAATAGTAGCCTTAAGCTTACACACATTAAAACAACAAACTTCAAGTAGACAACACGCTTATTTTGTTGCTAAGATTTCATTAGCTTGACACAACAACATAGCGAGTAAGAGGAAAAGTCAGCATCGTAATCGACTATGCCGTACACCCTAGCCGAATACGAAGACAAATTAATCCAAGAAACCTAAATCAAAAAATTTCTACTCTCATAGAACAAGGATTTTCAACAGAAATCCTGAAACCAGAGCTAATCCCCCCTCTTCCTTTCACTGTCCGTATAATTTCTCACAACCAGCGGGGTACAAAACAAAGATACACACAACCAAGGAAAACAAGTCAGACAAAGAGAAACGATTGGTGAACCTTGTTTATGCTTCTTAAAAGCACCGTTCGCATTGAAGCCAGCTTCAGTCCTTCCTCTCTTGCGCAAATCCATGAATGCTGAACAAAGATGGAGATCCAAAGCGACACGCAGGAGAATGCAACAAACAAGAAAAGAGAATACGAAGAAATGACAGGGAGCGAGAATCAGAGGAAGGGCGAAGAAGCACAACCCTAAACCTAGCCCCGAGACGGAGGGTTTTGGAGGACGACGAAACTTCAGGTTGATAAATGGTAACCTATAGAATACCGAAACAGGCGCTAAAAAGACACTCGTGGTAATTTATTTAACACGTGTAGTCCTTATAATTATGTTTTACTTTAATCTAAATTAACTGCTGATATTATATAATTGGTGGATCTGAATGTAACGCATTCAAAACCAGATGAGTTCGCACGTGCTTTCCCCGGAGATAGGCTTAATTATATAACTTTTAATTATATTAATTAATATATCAAAATATAAGTATTTTTAAACTATGATAAAACATGCATACTTATAACCACCAATTGATAATTACCCATTAATTATCAAAAGGGTTAAGAGTGAAGTTTAAACTCGAGCACATCTTGTCTTGATTGGTACAAAACCGATGCGTCGATGACCATGCAATAACTAAAACAAACAGTAAACAACAATAAAGCGTTCCCTCATACGTACACCAACACATTTAAGTAATGTTATATTCACTTTCTAAGTCTATTACATCTTGATGAAGTTTTTTTATCATTAGGAAAGAATAAATTGATCTGTAATCACCGGCTAGGTTTCCGATCTTCCTCCAACTTACATCTTCAAGAACTTCCGTCATGGCTGTCAATGGCGATGGCATTTCAAACTTGGTTTCACCATTCAAACACGGGTAAGATCTCGGGCGAGAGCATGAAGGCTTCGGATGTCCAGCTTTCCTAGCCAAAGTCGACAAATTCCGAAAAGGTTGAGCAATCATCAAGGCCAGATGTAACCCCTGGTATGTAAGCATTTGAAGCTGTTTCGGAATTCTCGATTCCAAGTGCAGCTTGCTCTTCCAAGCCAACCAAGAAATCACTATCACCGATCTCAATGTCCGTGATAATAGGTGAGCTGGCAGTAAAAATCTCATCTAGATCCTTGGTTCCATTTAGGTGGACATGTTGGAATAAAGGTTCTGAATTTAGGTTGCATGTTTCAACCTCGTCAGTTGAAATTTTTCTAAGCTTCGATTTACCTTGCTTGGCCAAGTCAGATGTGGTTGGCTTGTGCTTTCCCAATGCCTGTGATTTCGATGCCAATCTGGATCTCAGGTCATATTTTGGGAATACACTTGAGGCCCATTCAATACTACCTTCTGTACAAGCTCTAGCTGCAATTCTGAAAAATAAAAAAGAAAAATTGTGAAAACTTATTAGTAAGTTTATAAAGTTTCTCAAGCATTGCAGACATGACTCTTTGATTTCTAAGAATGTAACTGATGAATTCCAAATCAAGAATGACAACATTGGCAGTTGACCGTAATCATCTTAAGAATTTCAAGAATCTAAGATGGCATCAGGTTAGTTACTGATTTGCAAGAGTTAAGATCCAGAAGCAACAAGCTATCAATTTAAATCTAGCAAATGAGGGCAGTGACATATTGGTAACGATGTCAATTAAGAATATGAACCATCAATCATATCATGCTATACACACTAAACACAGATTCTTTCTCATAAACAAAGATTAAGCTTGTTTTTCATACCTGAAACGCTTCTCGGCAACATTTTGTGATGCTTTGAGGTGATGATCATCACCAGTGATAAACATGACTTCATAGGGTACACAATCTGGTTCAAATACTGGCAAGTTTATAACAGTAGGCAAAGGAAGGGTAGTGTCTTCGTTATCCCCCTGAAATTCAAGAGAGATCTCTAAATGCTCTGCATGGAGGGATGCATCTTCCCCCTGCCCAGAACAAGAGGGTTTGTCATCCTGTCTAGTTGAGCTACTTGCGTCATGGAGTGCAGTGGCTAATGATTTGAAGGACTGTTCTGAATTAGTAAATTTCAGCCACGTGTTTTCCCCTGTTAAATGTTGAGGATTTCTGTAGGCAGAAGAGGAAACACTATTTCCAAAAAAGAGACCATTGGACGTTGATGATGATTTGTGCTGATGTTTATCTTGAGCAGTTCTCTTCCAGACACACGTAAGCAAGGCCGTAAAGTGCTTTTGAAGCAAAAATTCGTGATTAGGCAACTCCGCAGCTATATCCAACAATGATCGAAGGTTTTCCTGCCAGTGATTCAAAATGAGGGTTTCATCTCTTAATCAAAAGTTGTTAAACTACTTATAAGTATGACATTTGATCAAATTTAGATGAGTACGGCACATGTAATAAATGATAATCCACTTCAAAAATTGATCTTTTAATCAAAAGTTGTTAAACTACTTATAAGTATGACATTTGATCAAATTTAGATGAGTACGGCACATGTAATAAATGATAATCCACTTCAAAAATTGATCTTTTAATCAAAAGTTGTCTACCGACTTATAAGTATGACATTTGATAAGATTTAGATGAGTTGGGCAAATATAATCAATAATAAACTATTAGGAATCAAGACAGCTTATAGTAATATAGATAAAAATAAAGATCAACACTCACAACTATATATTTATACACATAAAATACAACAATTTAGTAGATATTTGAGGATCTGACATCTGTCTCCGGCAGAGATTCGAGGGTATACCTACCTCTCAATTGCTTCCGGAACTTCATCCGAGAGAACTTTCATAATTGTTTTCATCTATTATTTAAATAAAAACTAAAAACTACCTTAGAAACTACCTAAAACTACCCACATATTTCCTAAAATACTCTTAATATATAATATTATTTTCATTCCTAACATAAACCACTTCAAAAATATATATATAAACTGCTACTAAACATGCTCATTGTTACTAAGCTCACCTCTGTGACTTTGAGGAGAGCTTTTCCAGAGCCAGCATTGGTGATCTTATCGTTATTTGCATGATCAGGTACAGATAAAATATATCTTTGGATAAGCTCTCGATACCTCTCACAACAATGAACGGGATGACGATATCTTCCCCTATAAAATCCACCAGCTGTCATTCCGTACAGAGTTTCGCTGACTAAGCTCCAAGATGGGCCATACTCATGTACGACGGCACATATTACTGCATCCTCTTGTGTCAACCAAAAATCAGGCGATGGCACACAATCTCTAGACCAAATGTTTACTCTTTTTATCTTCTCAGGTTTTATCATTAATACTCGCTTTACGGGCATGGTGGTAATTGATATTTTCCCCCCAGTTTTACTCCTGCCAAAATGTTTCTGTTCCACATCAACTGCATATTCACATGATTTTGATTCCATAACTTCATCGGGAAGCATGTTCGAGTCCATATCCAAAGCAAACATCTTGGAAGGACTTTTGCTGAATTTCTTCGCCTTCTTCTTTGAGGTCTTCTCTTCATCACCATCCAAATTAAATTCGACCTTCTTACGTTTTTTCTGTAAATATGGAGGTGATGCCATCTCTGAACGAACACCGTCGTCATCATAAAATTCATCATCGTCAAACAATGTAGGTTCACTTGATGACTCTCGCTTCATATGTTTCGGTTCAGAAGAAAGAGATCCTTTCTTTAGCGACTTGAACTTGGCCTTCTTTGCTTTCTTCTTTGACTTCGGCTTTGGTTCACTAACATCCCTGGACACACAACCCAAAGACTATTATTCCATGAAGAGACAAATCTTTTATCAGTAATTTCTATAAATTAATAATCTTCCTGGCAGCAATTCACATCAAACACTCAAAATTTCTCTTTAGACTTGTAAAATACATATAATGTCAGCGTTGAGATCTCATCATAACTAGCCAACCATTTAAGAAAAAATGGCATCCTGGTCCGGGCTCAAAGATTCCCAGAATAGCATCAGTCTTGAAATCCATTGTTCTGTAGAACGTTCTTGTATGTTGTATGTTGTGTGCTGTGAAATGTGATTGTGATTGTGATCATGAACTAAATTCTCTTAATAAAGTCATTATGTGGCAAGTCTGTTAGATGGGTACATATCATAGGAATTTGTCTTTTGGTCTTCGTAAAGATTTTTTTTTTAAACTAGTACTTTGTCAAATAGTCCACTTAGTTTTTAAAAGAACCCTACGAGTCATCAGCAATTAATAGAAGTTGACTGAAACCACAAAATGAGTAGATTAAATAAAATTAAATTGAAAGGTCGAATAATCAGCAGGCTTTCTAAAATTGTTCAGCATTTTTACATTAGACATTATACTGAATAAAATATGAATAACACTGAAACGGAGATTTCTCAAAAAGAGGGATGAGAATTAATGAAATTTTCTCTCATATTTTATGTTCCAAAGGATATAAGACTACTCCTAATCTCCTCACGACCTTTAGTACTCATGAATTTAATCCCAGCTCTTTGATAGATCACAACAAGAGAAAAAGAAAAAACAGAGAAGAAATTCAGAGTTCAGAACAGTCTCACCTTGTGGAATCACAATTTTCATCTAAACCTTCTGTATCTTTTGCTTCGGACTCCAATTCTTCCATCAGCTGATAACAGTACCAAACAATAATATTTACGTGGAACACATACTTAGTACCAGAAAAATAATATATGAACCTAATATATCACTGACCATATGTTGTGCCAAGGCTTCAACTTGTTGTCTATATGCCTCAGTAGCAAATTCAGCATCCCATTCTGTTGAGAAAAGAAGTAACAAGGTTCATATTTCAAGTATTTAAAATGGTAAATGGTACTAGATGATCATCATATAATTTTCTACACGCCTTGGAGTAAAACTTAGTAAGAACAAAAAAGTTGCTCATTACAGGTCCACCATATTGAGCTAAAAAACGAATAAGCCAAATTTAAGAAAACATATGACAACAAACACGGGAGATGTGAAAAAAGTCTGTTACAAATTACAAGTATTCTATCAAGAAATAAGAAAAAAAGAAAAAGATAATTACTTTCATATACTAGAGGTTCCTCATCTTCGTCAATTTCAGCTTCCATTTCTTCTTTATACTTCTCAATGCGATCTAGTTCCCATTCTGTCTCCTCAAAGCTTACTTGAGAGTCAATTGCTCTTTTGTCTATTATTGGGTCCCACAGCTCCAAAAATCGTATTGCATATTGATCAATTGGCCGTAGCTGTTTTTCAAAAGATGATGTTCCCTGCCCAGCTGCCGCTGAAGCAGCTGCAGCAGCCATCTGTTTAACATCTGCCAGCATATCAACATCTTCTTGAGTAGGACTATGAGGTACCCTCTCTTCAAAAGGATCATTACTAGTCAGTGTCACTCCATTTTCTAAGTTTGATATTATGACTACATTACCCTGATCCCCAGGTTCATCAACTTTCATTTCATCGTCAATCATAAGTTCATCGTCTTCTATTCTCCCAATAGGTTCCTCGGTGAATTCCTGATTATCCACAGCTTCTTCCTCTTCAACTTTCTTTAAAGCCATATAATCTGCTTCATCCTCGGCTAATTTCAGAGCAGCCTCCACATCAGCATTAGATACAGTAACCTCTTTCGTATCACTTAGAATTTCCTCTTTTCGGGTATTCCTGATTGACATAGATCTATGGCCAGAGAAAAGCTCCATCGGATCAAGCTTTTTAAAGAAATCAGTGTTGTAGTCACCACTCTGTATAACAAGATTATCAAGAGCACGCTTCTGATTTGCCTTCTTCAAAATATTCTCCTCAATGGTGCTTTCACTGATCAACCGATATATATGGACTTCACGGGTCTGACCTATCCGATGACACCGATCTTGAGCTTGTTGATCCATTGCAGGGTTCCAATCACTATCATAAAAAATAACTGTATCGGCACCAACAAGATTGATACCAACACCACCACTACGGGTAGACAAGATGAAGAGGAAAATTTTTGGATTGGTGTTGAATCGTTGCATCAAGGTTTGCCTCTCCTCAGGTTGAGTAGATCCATCCAAACGCATGTAAGTGTAACCATATAAATTAATGAAAAACTCCAAAATATCAAGCATCTTTGTCATTTGGGTGAATATTAATGCCCGGTGGCCCTCTGATTTCAGTTTCCTGAGCAAACGTGCCAGTTCCTGCAATTTACCACAGTCAAATTGCACAAGTCTTCTATCTGGAAAATACACTTGCCTGCGGACAATAGCAGGTCTGACAGGAGTCAGAAGAGGGGAAAAGATTTGGGAGCATTTCTGCTTAAAAGAAGGATGCAAAAACATATTAGAACCACTTCCGCTAAACCAGCATGCAGGTGGTGGGGCTCGTGCAGCTGGAATTGCAAACAAGAAACTTTCAACTACGTTAATCATCTTCTCGAGGCGCTCCACTGGTGTTAGAATAATATTTGCAAGTGTCGAAGAGTGTAAATAAGATGAATGATTTTCCTTTTGGTGGTGAATATCATATACAGGATGGCATATTGTAACAAACTCCCTAAGAGACGAAGAAAAAATTGGTTTTCGGTTACACCTCAGAGAATTCCACCAAGCAATAGCTTCTGCCCGTTTCCTTGCCTCGTGAATTCTTTCCTCCATAAGTGCTCTTCGAATCTCTTCAAATATATTCATTCCAAGCAATCCCTTCTCATTATCACATTTAAGCCCTCTTTTGTTGAAGGTGCATAGATCACCTCGAGCCCTTATCAAACTTGATGGAGTTTGTATAGCTTTAACTGCATCACCTTCCCAGGAAGTCATTTCAAAGTCCAATGGTGTAAATAATAGTCCCATACCATTGAGGTCAACGGTAGAAAATGGATCAGGTGACAAAATTGTACAAACAGAAGAACTCAACTGCACATCAATTCCAGACATATCAAATGAACTGATAATAGGACGACCCTCAAATAAATCTGGATGGTTACAAACTTTGCGAAGTTGCATTATAACACCAATCATCCCAAAAAAATTAGCACTAGCAAGAGTAGCTTGAGTCTCTGAGCAAGCAATGAAGTCCTCATATAGATTGCGTTGCCTCCTTGAAAGTCTGCAGTATATAACATGTTCGTGTTTCATGGGGAGCTGCTTTTCTACATCTCGTTTTAATCGACGGAGTATGAATGGCCGGAGGACATTGTGGAGGCGATCAACAACTTCTTTATTCACCTTTTCTTGACCCTCTACCATTCCAGTTA
This sequence comes from Begonia fuchsioides, assembly GCA_003255005.1. Taxonomy (NCBI): domain Eukaryota; kingdom Viridiplantae; phylum Streptophyta; class Magnoliopsida; order Cucurbitales; family Begoniaceae; genus Begonia; species Begonia fuchsioides. The sequence goes on from QAOC01006652.1 coordinate 683,071, forward strand.
TGGGATTGCTGAACCAATCCTTAAATTCCTGATGAGATTGAAAAACATGGGGCATCAAAAAATGCATCAGGGACCAAAGCTCCATAAGATCATTTTGCAATGGAGTACCGGTTAACAATATTCGTCGTTTTGAATTGAAGTTCAAAAGAGTTTGCCATCTCTGGGACTTCCAATTCTTAATCAAATGAGCTTCATCCAGTATCAAATATTTCCACTTCTTACGCTTGAAAACTTTTGAATCTTGGATAACCAGTCTGTAAGTAGTTATGCATACATGAAATGAGTTAAGTTTCATCCATCCTTGTCTCTTAAACTTGCGCTCCTTTGCACTCCCAAAGTAAGTTAAAATTTTAAAAGCTGGACACCACTTGAGAAACTCCGTCTCCCAATTGAGCATCACACTTGTTGGTACAACAATTAAATGGGGCCCCCATATACCTTTTTCACAAGCAAGGTGAGCAAGCATAGAAATAGTCATAATTGTTTTTCCTAACCCCATCTCGTCAGCAAGGATGCCATTTAGTCGCTTCTCATACATGGTAACTAGCCAATCCAGCCCAATATGTTGATACTCACGCAGAGGGTGCTTCAAAAGAAAAGGGAATTTCGTTCTTACTTGAGTTGTAGAGAACGTGTTTCCCGTAGGTTGCGCAGACCTTGCTGCTGCAGCAGCATCTGCAATTATGTTATCACTCTCCTTATCCTCTAATTTTGTTAAGGACCCTTCTCCTTCTTCTGCAGATGAATGAGTAGACAGCCGGAACTCCCCAGACTGGTCAGCTGCTTCTGTAGAAACATGCAAGTGGTCGATAGTTTTATAAGATGGAGAATCCCCAAGGTTCTCTGATAAAGTAGAGTCATATTCAGATTCATCACATGTGTCTTCACCATTAGAGTCCTGAAATAAATGAAGAGAATAGCCAAGAAATAAATATGAGGGCAATGAAGAAAAAGCTTTTAATAGAAGGATGTTAAACCTACCTGTTTATACCTTGAAAGTAGCTCTTCTAGAGATAGTTCACTCTCTTTTTGCAGCAATGCGATCTACAAAAGGTGTACAAATCTTGCAGATAAAAATAGGCAAATCTGAATGGAAAAGAATATGCTTTAATCTTTGAATACCTCGTCCATTGGATTGTTCTGATCACCTTTTGCCAGTTCCTCCTCCTCTAGTAGAGTAGTCTCGTCGTCCTGGATCATAAAAAATACAGAATATAGGGCGTCCTCACATCCTTCAATTTAATGATTTGAAAATTTTGCTATACGTAAGAGAAAACTTTGCTACAAGAAACTTAAAAGGCAGAAATGCACGTACACACAAATAAGAAAATTAAATACAGATGCATTAAATGTGTCAATATATGACATACGAATGAGAAAGAAAGTTTCAAAATGAAACAATAGTAACAATCATTATTTGGGGCTATTATCACAGCATGAGCATAAGAAACAATGAAGGTTTAGCACCAATTACAGAAAACAAATTCTAGAAATGCTCTAATACAGATTTCAGCAGCCAAAACTCAATATTATATGTTTTTGCCAAACCCTTAACTTATAAAAGATGAAATCATAAATTAGGAAGTTTGTGGCTCTAGCCGATAAACTGCTAATCATGATCATCAACCTTGACTCCTGCTCAGTTTAGTCTTCAATTTCATCTTTGTCCCAATGCCCAAGTACGATTGAAAGTAAACTAACAATTTTGTCCATTATTATTTGTTGTAACATTCACCAATGAGCCAGGTCATGACAAACAGATGATCATAATAGCAGGAGATAAATGGAGGATTTTGTCTCTCAAATTTTCTCAGTCTTAGCACATCCGATTCTCTTATATCAACAAACTTTGATAATAAAACAAGGTAGACTAAGGAATTACGTGCACTCCCTTCAATCACTTTGATAGTAAATTCATAAACTTTGCATAGAGAATACCTAATTTACTGGATTCTTTGCGGAGAATTTTATAATTCGAAAAAAATAAGAAAAAAGAATAATAGCATGTAGTCCAGGCAATAATCAAAATTCTTACTAACTCATAACTATCACGAACCTTTTCTTCCACAGCAGCAAGAACGAAGTCATCGTCTTCCTAAAGGATAAAATATGCAACTTTGACTTAGTCACTTAGATACAGCATAAAAGATAAACTTAAGGGTTTTGACGAAGAAAATATTTTTTAGCATGTTTTCTTGATTGAAGACATTTAAATACTTATAAACAAAAGCAGTGAACTAATAGGGAAATATACTAAGGGGGTATTTTAGGCATTAACATTATAATATTTGGTTATAAATAGGAAGTAAGGAGTGAGATGATTGTGCTTATTTGATGAATGAGCCGTTATTCTAATTGATTAAAGTTTTGATGTTTTGGCATTTTTACTATGTTTGTAGTTAGATTTAGAGTTCTCAATCTCGTTTGATTGGTGTCAATGGAGTTTTATCCTCACCAACAATATTCGAGCCAATCCAATCTCGAACCAACAAGTATGGCAAAGGTTCTGTGAAAAGTCACCGTCAAACTTGTTAAGAAAATCACCACTTGTTAGTCTGGCCAGGAATTGAGAAAATCTCAAACTCTTGCCACAACTATTATTTGAATTCTCTAATAATTAGAATGAATCTAGAATTCTATATAAAGATCAGCATATATATACATGGAAAAGGAATGTAGAACAGAATTTTTCATCTTTCGACATGAAAATATATGTATGGAGAAAGAAAGGTAGCAATCAGTTGAAAATTGTTGCTATCTCTCTTTGACAGTGGTTCTGGGTCTGTTATTAGACATGTGGTGTTTCCTTCCTATGATTCGGAATATTTTTCTTGAGGATTGTGACAGTTCTTGTGTATTGATTTGCATTAACATGAAGTGGATATTATATGAATTAACATTGCTGTATTTTTGTATAAATAAAACGTAGGGAACTGAGTTGATTATATTTGATGAATGAATTCTTATCCTGATTGATTAGAATTTTCTGAGCTTTTGGCAAAGTTGCTAAACTTATTGTTAGATTTAGCATTGTTGTTCCTACTTCTTTTGGGTTAATGGAGTTTTATATCTTCATTAGAACTATGTGCATGCCAATAAATATATAGATTGCTAAAATTTGCTACTAAAGCTCATTAAGAGACTTCTTTAATAATGGATAGTCTCAGGAAATGAGGTTTGGTATTCCCACGTAGATGCATTTCGCAAAGAGGAAAAGGAGATCATTTATAACATCCTAGTGAAGCTGCCTCCCATCACGTAAACTCAATGACTAAGATTTCTAAAATCTGTACACCTATATTAACTATTGAAAGAAGAGAATGGACCTTACGTGTTCATCATTGAAATCATATACTTGATCTTTGTCAGTCTTTAACTGATCAAGTTCTGATAGATTACTCGTTTGTGACACCCCAAGAGTGTGGCTTTCTGAAAGGGATTGCTCATCATTGCTTTCACTCTGCTATAAGTCATAAAAATATTACACTTAAGTACTAACAGAGCTTCAAAATTCAGCCATAAAAATACAAACACATACAACTTACACAACGTCGATCAATGACAAGAAACTCGTCTGTCTCATTCTTGCACCCTATGTTTATGTGAAGGTTGATATTGTCACCTGCATCAAATTAAGTCCCAGAAGACAGAATCAAATACATGACAGAGAATATGATGAAACTCTCTTACCAGCTTAGGATTAAACATACATCCAATTCTTTTTCAGTAAATAGTGATAGATCTATTCAAACAACTGAGAATATCTTTGTTTCATGGTGATTTCTCAAAAGATGGAGTTGCAAATTCATAGTTCAATCTTTGCCTATAACTACATGTGACTACCATATCTTTGGTTTATCATTGATTGCTCACCAGGTGGAACTGCAAAATCACGATCATAATCAGTACCTATAATAATATGTGAATCCACTCCTAGGATCTTTTTCATGGGGATTGCTCGTAACTTTACATATATCAAGAAAAGTAGTTGCATATCTTAGAAAAATAGGCACTTAACCTTACCATTGTTTACATTTCCCAATGTTATTTTTGCCTCTTTACCCTTTCTAGGGCTAACTTCTCCACTATCTGAAAATTATCACATAATCTACCTCATATTACTTTATGAAAAAAGGCAGATTTTTCAGAGGAAAAATTTTACTTCAGAACCATACCATAGTTTTCCAGCATCAAAGTCATTTCATCCTCGGCTGCACTCTCCTCTACACTAACCTCTATGCTAGCTGAAATTTCATTGTATCATCAATCATAAGGGAGAAAAACCACTATCAAACAGCAGCGTCCAACAATCTAAACATGTATGCAAGGGGCGAGAGAGAAAGAGAGAGAGAGAGATCTCAATACACTACCAAAAGAAAAAATGAAAATACAAGATTTTCAAAAGAAATTTTCATGAAAAGAAAACTTATCGATGAAGCAGGACTTAAACTACAACTAAGTGTAAAAGGCTGTTGCTTGAAGTATAGGAGTGCAAACCCAATATCTCTTGGTTTGATTTGTAATCCTGGATATATCTATGCCTTCCAACCTCAAAACAGAAATGAAGAAAATAAGAAGTCATGACTTGCCACTCTCTCTTGAATATCGCCGCAAAAGTTCTTCAAGAGGAAGATCAACTTCATTTCGCAAGGCTTCCAGTTCTTCTTGCCTCTCCTCTTCCGTTATAAGAGCTTCATCTTCCTCCATAGTATGCTCATCATCTTCCTAAAGTGCAACAATGAACAGAAGTCATAAAACCAGTATAACTAAATAAAAGGAGCTCCACCATAGAATCTCTTAAAAATCAAATAAGATATGAACCATCTCAAAGACCACGTATAAATACAAATGCTGAATCTAAAACTTGATATAACAGCATAACCATTAACAAGCTAAAGTCAAGTCCATGGATGGGATAAGGAACAACTTAGAGGCACGAGGAATTCTGCAATATCCAAGTACACAGAGACATAAAGATATGATGTATAACTTAGGTGCATGAACAGTTATTTGCTAATTTTTCTGTTTCCTTTTTCAGGTAGCTTCGCGCTCGCAGATGACTCAATGGCATTGTATGGGTTAAAATGAGTTAAGAATTTTTTTATTGTAACATAAGGACGGTGAAATCTCACAGATTCAGCTTCTGAAAGTATGTTGTAATCATCGTCAACTTCAACGTTTTCTAACACAGGTTCTGCAAAAGATTTGTTAAAGTCATTCATTCATAGTAGTATTTCATCATTAACGAAAGCAACAAACTACAGTTATCTGCTAACCACCAACACATTCTCTAGATTCATCTTCTAATTTCTTTTCCTCTTCTTTGCATTGAATACTTAATCGATCCTGTTGCACAGATTTGCAAGTATCCACAAGATTTTCTGCCAGCATGGTTGAGTACCTAAAAACTCAGCATAAACACTAGCAGTATGAGTTTACCTGTTAATTACTAAGGAAATAGTTTTGCAGATAGATAACCCATCAGTTCAACTTTGAGTCATCATTTCAAAATACTGCCAAAAAGTACCTCTCTGTTTGCCCTAAAAGGAACTCAAGCTGCTTATCAAGCACCTTTTTCTTCTTCACATCAAGCTCCAACTGATGCTTGTAAAGCACCTGTATTTACATTACTTTGTTCATGTTTAAACATTCAGCAAACAAAAGATATCAAAGTTTTTCATAAGAGATAAACAACTGTCTCTAAACTTGCCAGCTTTTCTATCTTCAACCAAAATTTCTTAATGTCCTTGGAAATGTTGAGTGCAACTTTTCTCAAACGCTGCTCTTCCTCCTGACGATGGAACGAAATTTGATATAAGAAATAAAACCATGATGGCAAAACTATCAATGCCCTTGGAAATGTTGAGTGAAATTAGTCATTTAGCTAATAATCTATTCCGCTAAAGCACAATGTAACTGAAGAACAAAAAGTTTCAGCAACCAATTTGTGAAAGAACAATGAGAACCTTCAACTTCCTTTCCCCCTTTGTTGCCTGATCCACCATGCCTTTGCTCGCTTTTAAAGCAACCTTTTTTGCCAAGTTTAATTTCCATTTCCTTTCTGACTCAAAATCCTGCCAACAATTAATTTTTTCAACTAAAGCATAATCAAATCTTCTATCAATATAAGCATGTAACTGTCTGAAGAACAATATAACGGCCTCCTTGTACTTGGCAGCAGAAAGTAAATATTTCCCACATCATAGAATGTAAGCAGTACAGAGCCCAGCTCTAGTAAAGTACCTTTGACAGCCAAACCATCTCTTCTAAAACATGATCCCAATGGGCCTTAGGGCGGCGAGGTTCTCTTGGAGCTTCAAGGGCCTGAATTTAAAGTATTGACATTGAACATAAATAATGAATCTAAAAATCAGAAAAGACTATGTTAGATTAATTATAATTAAAGGTTTTCATTGCAAATGGAAATGACTTTACGATAGATAATAACCACATTGACGGCATTTTTTTCCTTTTTCCTAGACACAGTTTTTTCTAGCCAGATAAGGCAATTGTTTACTCTTTCATTGAGTTTAGTGAGAAACACAAAGAGCGGGTTTCAATTTTAGTTTTTTGAAGCACATATAACCCAGGAATATTTGCCTGCTTAATTTTCCTTTTTTGTATTTTGGTCAAAAGAACAGAACAGAGGAAAAATAATATGGTTAAAATATGTCGGTATAATATGGTTAAAAAACAACCTCAGCTCGTGTGGCTCTACAATGTCAAAATACCTATTATCACATAAAATAATTACAACCTATGCTGAAAAATCAAACAGTGATAGTAACTATATGAAGTTCAAAGTTCCTCTCGTGACCTCACAATTTTATATGAAAACTTTTTGGCAGTCGACAGAAGTAAATCTTTCGAGAAATTACCAAATACACTCATGAAGCGTTAAGCATACATAGTAGTTGCTTCAAGACGACAAATCAGTGGAGAGATCATATTAAACCAAAGAAAAAACTAACCTTCTGCCGTTTAGTTCTTGACTCATGATCAAGCTTCAACCTGGGACCTTTGGATGCCATGATTTGGTCACAATATTTAAGTCATAATTTAAAGTTCTCTGCGATCTGCATAATGAGTGGTGAAAGCATTAAAAATTATCAAACAACGCTCTTCTAGTCAATGCATAAGTATAAAACTGATTGAAATTGAATCACAATGTCACTTCCTCGACAAAGTTCCTTATCTTACTTTGTAAGCAGTAAATAAAATCCTTATGAGCACAGCATGTTGATATAGCATTTTATATTTGCAAAAAAGATATGATCATCAAGACTGCATCCTTTTAATTCATGTATAATAGTAAAATTACAGTGAGTAGGGATGTCAATCTTCTCCGAAAAAAGCAAAGAAACGACATAAGACAGTGCATTTCCAAATATAATACAAAAATCAGCACCAGCATCAGCTGAAACGAACAAAGTCCGAACAAACTGAAAATGTAATCTCGTACCTCGAGTGGAAAAGAAAAAGAGGAAACACCTCTTTCGCCTCCCACCGGTCAATTTTCCTCCGATCTTTCACCCAAAAAGAACGAAACCAAGAAACAAGAGTGAAATACGCCCAAGCTCTGAGCTGCAAGCGATATCGGAACGATGAAGGGCTTGGAGGTTTTAGACGGTGTTAGTTGATGGCGGCGTTAGGGATTCCCCGTCGGGTTTAAACCAGGTTGGACCCGACGAATGATTATAACTCTAGATCCGAATAACTAAACCCTGGTTTGGTTGCCCGAGTTAGATATTAGCAAAAAAATATAAAAATATAAAAATATATAAGATTGAGGTATAATTAGACATGAGAAGGAGAGGTTGAAATGTTGGAGAACGGACAAACGCAATCTTTTGTGGTGGCTACTGGCTGGCACTAACAGGAGAGCCGCGGCTTGCTCTGTTCGGGGGGGAAGGCGAAGAAGGAAATGGAGGACTTGAAAAAGAGGAAGCTCAGAGAATTTGAAGATTACGGCAGTGTTTCAACCGCCCAACATCTGGTTTCTCTTCTCGAACCTCTTTCCAAGCCTCAACTCGTCGATCTCCTGTCCAAACTGTGCGTCTCTCTATCTCTTTGTGTGTGTCTTTTTTCTGTGGTTTTTTATTAATATTTTAGGTTTTAATTTCATCGGTCGAGACCTGCTGTGTTCGCTATTCGTTGAGCGAAAATCAGTTGGAAATGTGTAAATCTCGCTCTTGAGAATGATCCTTTAATGGTTGCCAGACATGCTCGATGCTAGCCAATAGTTTGAATCAGTATAATTCAGACATGCTAGAAGTTTCATTTCATGATTGACCTGGCGACAATTTTTTTCTTCTTAAAAGCAATTGAAATTTATTTTTTTAGTTTTATCATGCAACTTTTTGCGAAACGTCTCTCTGAGTTTTTGCATCAAGATGTTGAGTCAAGACTTCAAGCCAATTAAGCAACTAATTCTCTATATTGATTGTGTCCTGAAAAGAAAACAGAATTTTTTATTCGTGTTTCATTCAGCTTAATGGGGTGGTGAAACAATGAACCATGGCGGGTTTGTTTCAAAGTGATATACGGCATTTTTACCCAAAAGAATCTAACTCCCTTGAAATCAAAATGTCATACATTGTAATTTCATCTACCCAAAAGAACATTTATAAAGCAAGCGTGTGTTGCCTTTTAACTATAATCTGTTTTGTACCCTTTTCACAGAACTGTCATTTATATTGTTCTTTCCCTTGTATTAATGTGTAGTAACTGATATATGTTCGAGACTGTTTTGCTTGTGTCTGATGAGTGAGAGTCAAAATTCTCACTTGTATGCCGTGTGATTGACTTCCTGCATGTGTGAATGTTTGCATGTTGGGGAGTAAAGAGGTTCTCAGTATCATTTCATTGCTGAAGAAATAAAAAGCCTTGCCAGTGAAGATCCTGTTCATCGAAAGCTTTTTGTTCGAGGGTTGGCTTGGAATACAACTTCAGAAACTTTGTGTGATGTGAGTGTATTGACTATGTTGCATGTGCTTTGTGTGCCATGCTTGTGACACGTTGCAAAGTTTATACTTGGATGATTGATTTATTTAACATTCAGTTCTACCATTTAGATTCGAAAGACATAATCTCTTGAGCTATTGATTGATATTCTATGCAAATGATTGTGGTTTCTATGACTGTTTTGAATGCTCAGGCATTTCAAGTACATGGGGACATTGAAGAAGGGGCTGTGATTTATGACAAAATGACAGGAAAATCACGTGGCTATGGCTTCATCACTTACAAAAATATGGAATCAACTCAAACTGCCTTGAAAGCACCTAGCAAAATGATTGATGTAAGCAATATTGAGACTTTGTGCTTTTGGATTTCATTGTCGGCAATGAATGTTATGAAGATAAGTCGCTATAAGTTGCCATTGCATTTAGAATCTCATGAATATCTCTCAACAGCGTAGTCTGTTCCTATTTTTATATTAATGTTCTAACTTTCTAAATTAGGTTATGAAAAATTGTTACACTTTCATTTGACATGAAAATTGTGCCTCAAGAACATAATCATATGATGGCCTCTCTCTTCTCACCTGGAATAGCTTTTGTTAATAATTTTGAACTCAAGATGTGACTGATGATTGCTGAACATCTGATTAACAATGCTTCATTTATGATCATCAATACCAGAATAATGTAAGTAAATTCATAAGTCTTGGGATATATGCAATTTGTATGTTTTTTAATTATTCTTTGTTTACATTAGACTGTGCAGGTCTTTTTATTTTTTAATCGCGAATAAAGTTAACTTTTCCTCACTCATGGTATTAGAGACTTTTGCTCTCTGGGATAACTTTCCCTTTTCTGCCTAAACTGCTGAGACTCGATCCATTTTTGCTCTTTTAAACCTCCTGATAAAGTAATGATGCAATCATGCTTTGGTAGTTTGGAGAAAGGGAACATTGTTTTTAAATTTGAGTTCTTGTTGTCAAGTTTGATTCTGTTGAGGTCCGTATTCTAGAATAAGAGTATCCGTTTCCATGAATGGAAGCTTCTCATTTTCTGAGCAGAAAAGAACGCTCAGAATATAATTTGAAGGACGCTTCGTCGACCTATTTTGTTTCTGATGAGGAAAATTATACAGCCATTAAAATATGGAGATTAGAGTAAAGATTATGTTAAGAAGCCCCAAACTCAGATAAGTGACATTGATGCATCAATGGCCATATGGTTTCATGTTTTGTTTTCTTGTGCAATAGAATGGATCAAGTGGGCATATGATCGATGCCTTTTATGAGTTCATTACTTATAATCATTGTGCTAGCAGTGACAAAATCAAATAGCTGGGGATCATTTGCCATTGTTTCTATAACTAAATGACATAATCTTGTAACTCAACCAAGACCTTAAAAATTGTGTTTAGTCTTACCTTTTCTCACATCTTGCATCCATCAACCAACCCAGAAAACGATCTTACCTGTGTGTTTCTTTCTCTTCTTGGTTTTTCAAGATTGTGACAAAATGGTAGATGATCGATCACAGTACATAACCTTTTTTTGCCTTAATCCCTGGCAAAATTTGGGGACCTTCTGAGTTTGTATCATACCTGGTGTTGGATAGTTGAAATCTATTATTGATAATTGTATTCGAGCCACATTGAATTTTTTCCCCTTGAAACAGAGTTGTAATCTTTAAGAGAATCCGTTATGATAATAGTTGGATCTTCACTAATCAAGTCCCATAACCCTACAAAGGGAAGAGTAATTTTCTAAACAAGCTGTAGATGTGTGGGTGATTGCTCTCTAAGATCTACTTAATCTTAGGAGTTATTTAGGGACTCCCTTAATTCTTGTAATAGAGATGCTTTTTGTAACTTCAAATTCTTTCCTATGTTTACGCCGAACCAGGGAAATAAATATACAAATTCCTCTCTGTATTGTACTTAGGGTCGATTAGCTGTTTGCAATCTAGCCTGTGAAGGCCTGAGTGGTGCAAGCTCAACTCCAGATTTGGCACAAAGGAAGCTCTACATCGGGGGTTTGGCACCAGACATTACCAGCGAGATCTTACTTGGCTTCTTCGAAAGGCATGGTGATATAGAAGAAGGTTCAGTTGCTTATGAAAAAGATACAAATGAATCACGGTATTCAAATTTCGCCTTCCTTCTGCTGTTTCGATATCTCTCTTTTTCTTCCACTTGTTCATCTAATTCTCTTCTGCTGTTTCGATATCTCTCTTTTTCTTCCACTTGTTCATCTAATTCTTTGTGCAGAGGGTTTGGCTTTGTTACTTATAGAACTGTTGAGTCTGCCAAGATGGCATTAGATGACCCAAACAAGATGTTGGGGGTAAGTGAATTATCAATTTCGAGTCCTTTTTTCTATCTATTCATCTAAAATCTTCATTCATAACTTGCAACATTTTATTAGGGTCGATTAAAAAATTAATTTTTGTATTTAGGTTTCAATTATTGATAACAAGTTTGGATCAAGTTTTAGATTTTTTGGCTAACTCAAAAAAATCGATTCAGCCAAAATATGTAATTGAAAATTGTTTTTATTTATTTTTTCAATGTTGTTATTATATATAGTAGAAAATTCTAGTTTATTTATTTATTTTTGTTAAAACTTTAAATAAATAATAATAATAAAATAAATTAAAAATGCATATTATTTTAATAGTTTAAATTAAAGTATCTAAAAAACTGCTACCGACCCAAGTCAAAACGAAATTTTCCTGGTCGGGTTGAAAAATTGATTTTGAGTCTGGGTTGATTTTTGGTTTCAAACCCCAAACCTAACCAATTGAATTGGCTTTAGTTAGTTAAAAAACTGACCAATGTCCATCCCTATTAATAATTGAGAACTTTTGAAAGATTTTGTCTATTCGTAGCCAAGAACTTTTGAAAGTTTGATTTTTTTAGTTTTAATGCTCAAGAACAAAAGCATACATCATGAGATTCTTAGATTAAATAAACCTCCATTAAACATAACAATGCTATTTGTTTTGGTTTTAGGGAAGGAATGTAATTGTGAAGCTTGCCGATTCACACAGGGGAAAGATCATGGTTGGGCAGTCAGCTCCTTCTCCAATGGCCTTACCAATGGTGGCTGGGTATCTTCAACCGGGCAAAGCACAAGCCATGGCTGCCTTTGGCTACACTTACCCTCAACCACCTTACCCCGCTTCATATCCCAGCCCTTCAATGGGTCAAATGCCGTTTGGGTCTCAACAACAACTACGTTATTCTTCATTTCCTAGGAAGAAGGAAGGATTTGGACAGCAATCGACCACGACTGCCGGAGTTGGAGAGTTCCCTTATTATTATACCAAATGATGTCTAGAAACAATGTAAGAATTGAGTTTAGTTTTCCCTCACTCTTTCTTTCTCTCTCTACATAATGGTTTTTTTTATTGTTCATTTGGTTCTTTTTGTTCTTTTGTGGGTTTGCAGGGTTTAAGATGGTCATCTGGGTCTTCTCGGGGTGGACACGTTCCTTGTGAGAATGTGTGGAGCCATGGTTGAAGAAAGATAGGAGGAGCAGGCTCGGCATGTTCATGATGAGAGGTATGGCTGTTGTCAAAAGGGTTTCAGCAGTGAGTTTATATTTGGTGGATCGAATTAATTCTTTCTGAAATTTTCTGTTTTGGTAGACAGATTTTCTTGTTTCTTCGTGGCTTAAAATTAGTTCTGTAACTTCTAACATCTTGCTTTTATACAAAAGACACTCTTGAGTTTTGCCATCTATGCTGTCCTGTTGGATCAATCGACTATGAAATATATTCAGCTGAAGCTGTGAGTTTACTCCTGCAACTACGTCCATTTTCCATTGACTCTTAACTGTGATTGTGAAGAACTTTGGATCACTTTACTTTCTCAGAACGAAGATGAAGATGAAGAAGAAGAAGACGTTTATCCATGGTGGGTAAAGTTGGCCTGGGATAAAACCCAAACTAAAGTTTAGAGTTTTAGCAATACTTTGACATTTCTGATTCCATAAGGTTAACTTACACAATTTACCTGGAATTTGGAGTGGCACCCATTTCGAACAGTTGCTCGAAGTCGCAAAAGACTGCATCTTTTTAATGTTTTTTTACAAATTGGACAATTATTTGACATAGTTACGCAGAAGAGATGAATCAAAATGACAGAATGAAGATTTACGCTGTCTCCTAAAATCACCAAGCACCAACTCCCCAACAGCCCTATAAAATCTGACTTCCTCTAATTCCTTGTTTTTAGCTTTTTCATACTTGAAAGTGAAAATTTTGATGTCGGGGACGACGATTCCCAAAGCTCAGAATGCTTACAGAAAGCTGTCTTTTTGGTGAGACCAGGTGTCTGTGCTCATGCAGCCTTCTCTGAGGGAAAGTGAGGCGCGATATTAATTGACGGTTCCCATCGAACCCATCTAGCTTCTTTAGTTTATCTTATGTATATTTCCATTGTTCTCATTGCTTTATATATATATGTGGACTCGACTTGCGGTTATTTCGCTTGCTCAAAAAAGCTCCAAAGTCAGATTCTGCCAGAGATTTGTTGCAGATTTTGGATATGCTCTCTCTCTCTCTACTTTCTAAACCAAAACATGGGAGCGCATATTTGCAAAACTAGCTATTCTTTTTGCCGGGTAGGAGTAGGGAAATTTAAGTCATGTCAGTTGGCAAATGTGTTTGCGTAAATCGGAAGAGATAATTCGCTGAATTTCCAAAACATGCTATTTCTATATAAAAAAAAACGGTGGATAAAGTGAGGGATGGCGAGGCAAAGAAGCGAGGAAGTGGGGGTCTTCTACTGAGAGCTTGTTCTCTCTCTCCTCGAATCTCTCTCTCCTCGAATCTCTCTCTGGGGTGTGGTTTTAGTTAGCTCCATTATTTTTGGCGGATTTGAGCGTCTCAGGTCGTACCAGCCTTACCAGGCTACCAGCTACCGCCATACCCAGTTCCCATTAGCTGGCGCCCGTGTCAGATGTCTGCTTTTTCACTACCATCACCACCATTCACATTCTGGGTCATCATCTCGCTTCACCTTTTAGCTCCAATGAACGAAGTTTAGAGCCCTCCAATGGAAATGGGTTCTTCCTCGGTAACCGAGTCTGGAGGCTCCTCCTACTCTTCCCGACCCACCGAGTCACTCAACGGCCTCAAGTTCGGCCAAAAGATCTACTTCGAGGATGTGGGTGCTGGAGCTCCTCCGAAATCGTGTTCTGGGTCGTCCTCGTCCGCAGCTGGCGCTCATAAGAAGGGACGGGTCGGGGTTTATCAGTCGGGTCAGCCTCCGAGGTGCCAGGTTGAAGGGTGTAGAGTAGATCTTAGTGATGCTAAAGCTTACTACTCGAGACATAAGGTTTGTGGGATGCATTCCAAGTTTCCGATGGTCATTGTTGCTGGTATGGAGCAGCGGTTTTGCCAGCAGTGTAGCAGGTTTGCGTTGTTTGGTTATTCTTACTCGTGCATTTTCTCTTTTTTTTTTTTTTTTTGTAATTCTAGTAAAACCCGTGGTTGATTGATTCACTGTAATTCGTTCTTTCAGCTTTGCGACTTTCCCTTCTGTTTTTTTTTCATACTTCGTAGATTGCCCTTTGCTTCGCATTCATTCGAGTTTTGTCATTCAATATTCTTATCGCCTAGGCACAAGTTTTATTGCAGTATGATGGCTAAGTTTTTAGCACTTTAGACCATGTGTCCTTGCTTTCGACTTTGGATAATTTAGGGCTTTTTGAAACCCCAACGTTTATCTCAAATGGCCAAGCTTTTGTTAGTTGGGTTGGACACTTAAGGATATTAAATCAATGTGTAGGATGACATTGAGGATCCTGTCCTAGGTATTTGTTTTAGATTAAGCTGTTTAGGAGAAAGATAAACAAAGTCGAGGTGCCCCTTTCCCCTATCTGTTCTTAGACAGATATATGATGTCAAGGACTTTAGTCATTGCTATCTTGCTTTCCTCACTGCGGAGGAATCTTGCCATGGAGGTGTCTAGTTTATAGTGTGGCTTCTCTCAGGAAAGCTTGCTCATCCTCGCCTCAATACCAATATTTGAACTTTTATGAAAGAAAACAAGTAGGGTTGTGTGGAAAATTAATGTGCGATGACATTTGCGAGAATGCTAAAATTTTCTCTTTTGGGTCCTGCTTCGTTATGATGCTACTCTAAGCTTATCTTTTAATAGGAATGAAGGATTGGGATCAGTCCTCATTTTAGGCTACTTTGTGGTGGTTGATATTAGAAAACCTTATTTGGATCGATCCATATTCTTGGCTTTACATCAAGGGTGGGGTTTTGCATCGAAGGATACGATTTTCTTTTTCTTGTTTCAATTCTTGATCCTGGGTACGACTAAAATCTACGCACGAGTGATATCTGAATTTTATCTTCCTTGATTCAGAGTTTTTGATTGAAAATAATTATACTCAACATGCTTCTGGGTGGCTGTTTTATTAAACTCTATGCTATTTTTGCTATTCCCATTCGTTTATCAGCTACTCATATATTTGAATTCATTTTTGAACTTCATTTCCTGAAATTCTATCTAAAAATAATCGAAAAAGCACTTCAGAAAATAGCCATGGCATTTGATCTGTTGGTAGACTTGTGAGATCATACTTAACGCTTTGGCAATCAATTTAATAAGTGGAACTAATGGTTTGGTAGTTTATTTGCTCAGGTTTCATCAGCTTCTGGAATTCGATCAAGGGAAACGAAGTTGCAGGAGGCGCTTAGCTGGTCATAACGAGCGTCGAAGGAAGCCACCACCTGGGTCACTATTCTCTACCCGCTATGGCCATCTCCCTCCATCGATCTTTGGTTAAGCACTCTCATATTTCCTACTATTCTTCGTCTTTCATTCTCTTGTTTGTGATGAGTAAGTAATTACACTGTTGAATAAGAAATGGAATTTATCGAAGGAAGAAATAAGTTAAGGATCTCTTTTGAAAAACTATTCTTGAAAAACACAAACTCTGGTGTGATTGATCTGTTCTTGATGTGCTTAATTCTATTCCATAATCATAATCATATCTCTGCACTTTGAATCATAGATAATGGAAGCAGAGGAGGTGGCTTTCTGCTGGACTTCAGTGCATATCCAAAGCAAGGACAAGAAGCATGGCCGCCGTCCTCTAGACCGTCCGATCGAATCAACGACAACCAAACAACAAACTCAATCATGGGAAAGCTTCTTCCACATTCTTGGCAAATCAGCACCGAAAACGCTCAATCTGAACTTCTGCTACATAATTCGAACGGCGGGGCTCACTTTGTGGGTCCAGGAGTTCCTTCGGGAGAATGCGTCACAGGAGCTGCTGACTCTATCTGTGCTCTCTCTCTTCTGTCAAATCAGCCATGGGGTTCTTCGGGGAGTCCCATGATGAACGCTCAAGGGGTGCCCATGGCTCAAACCGTGGGTCAAGATGGCAGTGTCTCTCACTTTCCGACCACTCCATGGGGCTTGAAAAACATCGAGACAACCTCTGACCATGGTCTATGTCAAATATCACTGCCTTTCAATGCTTCCTACTCCGAAGACATGGAAATTCCTCATCATGGTAGGGGGCAGAACATGGAGCCGATGAATCCTCGGCGGATCGATTTGTCTACTCAGCAGACTCACTGGTCTCTTTGAAAAGGTGCCATACTAGTCTCCCCAGTCTGATATTTTCGGTTTTTTGTTCATGGGTTGGTTATGCTTGAATTAACCCATGTTTTGTGTGTTCAAAAGCTTCCCTAAGCGATGATGAAGCTCGGGTAAGGTACTATCCTTACACTCCAAACCTTTAAATTATGTTTCGATTTGTCTGGTCTGTTTTGTTGTTTGGTTGGACAACAGAACATGGGCTTGCATTTTGATGTTATTGGCTGTTCTTCATTATCAGTTTAATAAGTTAAACGTAGAATTATCCATTAATAACGTATTGTTATGCATCGAATTAATCACTAATTTACCCCAATGGTCTGAAGAAATTCATCCAGGAATATCATCCAATTTTATACTCTTCTCTCGTGTCCTCATGGACACAATAAAAGAAATTGCACATTGTTATAAAAAGCAAAAGAATCTTTTCTGTCTCAGCAAAAGAAGTTGAGTAAGGAAAACACCAGATTTAGCATTTGCATTTGAAGTTGCCTTCTCAAATCAAAGCGATCGAACGGTCAGCAGATCAGGCTCCGAGCCCGCTCGAGAGAATTGTGTTGATTTCTCCGATGATATTGACAGGTCTTCCATCAAACAGGGCTGAGAGACTGGTTTCACACAGCTTCTTCAACTCTCTGGTTTTTGAAATAGCTGCTTCCTGCAAATCAGTTTAACTTTCTCTCATGAACTCCAAGCTCGCCAGCAAGAAAATAAAATTTAACACATGGGTTTAATTAGGAAGACATTTAGCAGTCAAACCCAGAAACAACTCACTTGCTTTGGCCAAGAAGAGGATAACGAATTTTGAAGTTCCAAGCGTTTGGCAGATAAATCTTTCAATCCTTCCTTCAATTTCACTTGATGATTCTTTTTCTCCTCTAATGTACACACTAATCTATCGAGAAATCTGCAATTAAGATAAAAGCCATTTTGCAGCCCTCTAGATGATCGAAAAAAATAGACTAACCATCGTCTTTAAGCGAATAAGTCATATACCTTTTGGAGTTAAGAATCATGATCAAGTCCCTTGTTTTCTTGTCTTTTAACAACGATATTGCCAAGGAAACATCTGACATCATAGTTTCAATGGCATCGGGCGTGTATTGTTGTAGTACCAGAGGAGATACTGATTGGACTTGATGCTGCAAGGACAAAGTGTCCACATTCTTTGATTCCGCAATTCGTTGACATAAAAACGCCTTCACCTGAAAGTAAAAATTTGGAATAACTATCAATCTTTAATAAAAACAATTTTCTTGTCTTTCTTTAAATCTTGGAGTATAATAAGTTATCATTTACCTCATATAGATCATCGACAACTTTATTCCAGTAATCTGTATCCAAAAGTTGGCTCCTACTATCTTGGATGTCCGCTGTTTGAGTTTTAGTATCATGAATTGCAAAATGATTGCCAGATTCTTCAGAAGGGAAATTCATATCATATATCACATCAACTTCTGGTGTTTCAACACTAACATCCCATTGAATCTCTGACAGACTGGTCTCAGTATGTGGGTTTTCCGTCCCTTCATATGATGGCATTCGATCAGACTCAACAGCTTCACTCATATTTACCATTTCATAAGGACCCAAACCATTTCCAGTATCTTCTGTCTCTTCGACAGTTCCAATATCCCAATCGACCTGGGGGCTCTCCAATGATATATCCCAATCGATATTATCAGCAGAAACATCTGCATTTTTATTTTCAGAGACGAACTCAATAGGATCTGATGGAGTAGTAGTAGGATCATTAGTCTCAGACCCCAGAGATACATTCAATGATGGAGGATGCTCTTGTAGATTCCTCAAATTAGATAAAACAGGTTCTGATATCTGTAAGCATGCATTAAAAGAGATTTTTAATCTACATATGCATCTGCATGATATTACAAGTTAATTTCTTATTGATTCTTTGAGAAATGATAATTTCATCAACAATTCTACTTGACAATTTCTAAAATCAAGCATTGAATTTTTAAATCTGCACATGCAACAGCGTGAGAAAAAGGTTTATCTATTTATTCGTGTGTTTTAATCATGATATGATTATTTGAATAAACCAATCAACTTATTTATACTCACATCATTTGCTTCAGAGTGAGCTTCAATGACAAAGTTGGAATAATATTCAATCGCCTGCAACACAAGATCGCTATTTATCACTTCCAATATTCTGCTAAATGTGCTAGGGAGCGACAAAGCAGTCTCTAAAATTTCTTGCCTCACATTTTTTCCCTGCAAAAATGAAAAAGGCACTACCTTACTTTAAGTAAAATGCTTAAATCAATGGAGTGTGCTACAATCACAATACCTTAAGGAGGAAACAAAATACGAACCTGCAAGCCAAGTTCTTGGCAAGCCTCCATATATCTAGTTGCAGAAATAGCAGCATTTCTTTTAATATCAGTTTCCTTACGGTCCAGTTCGATTAATTGTTGCTGAATCTTTTGGACTTGTTTCTTTTGATAAGGACTTCATATTACATGCACAAACAATAAGGGCACTATTAGAGGCTTCCCTAATTCTCGATTTCTCAAAAAGTCAATCCTTAGAGCACCCTTACATTTCATAGATCACATTTTGGACCATTATTTGAGCAGCCTCGCCAAGGTAAATGTGATCCTTCTCTAAAGAACGTATAATCACCTCCCACGCACCCTGGAAAGTAAAACATGTAAGCATGTGTATATGTGTTTGTGATTGTGAGAGAGAGAGAGACAAAGCTAACTTACAGCAGCACCTGATAGCCGACCAAATATATTACGACTCTCTGGAGTTGACTTCAGCAGAATGTCATATATTTTTCTAGCCTCCAAATACCCAATTCCTAGATAAGGTTCATTAGTTCGAAAATGATACAGCAATGAAACATAAAAACTCGTGTTGAGTGAAAAATGGAAAGAACAATCTCGAGTTGCATTTCTTCACAAATAAGTCATTGGTGAGTACACACGAATTGAAAGTTACTTTAGCTATACTATGAAATTTAAGAAATTAAATCATTTTCGTGTTTATAAATGATCATGAAACTGGCTTTCTAGTGCACAAATGAATTCAACTAGTCTTTCAAAACCAGAGTAGCTAAAGAATAGCCAAGATGAAATAAAGCAAACAATTGTTTGCAATTTTCCTCATCAAATTGGAACAAAGTATATTATAAAACTCTCCATGAAAAAAGCAGAAGAAAATAGGGATATTGTTATGTTTTTTATTGATTAATGTACCCAAAGAACATAAGTTCAAGATCATTCCACAAAAATAATAAATAATGGGAATGAGAGAAATAAGTGTAACTGCAAAAAAAATGTACCTTCAGGGTCTAACGTAAGAATATACGGATCAATATCTTTAGGAAGCGACGAGAATTCCTTCAAAATACGAGCTCTCACCACCGCCAATCTCTTTCTCCAGTCGGCCGGAATTCTCTTACGATCGACCAACCATTCTGATAAAAAATGAGGAATATCTTCAATTAGCAGGAAAAAAGATAATTCACAGTCAATTCAGAGAATTAACTGAGATCGGATCCAGAATCATCACCTCCGAGACGAGAAAAAGTGATGTCAATGGGAAGGTTGCGTATATCGTCTTGAGTTTGCATTTTCCGCAAAAAATTATGACCGAAAAAGAGGCTTGAAAACTCAAATGCAATTCCAAAACTTTATCCGGCACCAAATTTGATAGGAACGAAGAAGAAAAAGGAAGGATGGCCAAAACGAAGGCTCTCGAGAGTCGAGACTCGAGGCAGAAACTTGGAGAGAGAGAGAGAGAGAGAACCCTCCGGTTTCGAAAACGTCGAAACTAAACCACCTTGCTCAAGGCTTTCATTTCATGGAAGTCAATTATGTGCCTCGAGTGAACCGGACAATTTCGGTCTCTCTCTACAATTTCTTCATGGCACGGTTTTCTGCGTCTGAACCAACCCAAAGTGAACCGGACCACAAGGGTAGTTAAGAGATAGGGTCGAAACGGTCAGGTATGATCAGATTTTATCTTGAAACAGAACTGACGTTGATGATCATTGTTATGGATTATTAGAACTATAACTAAAACTGTGAAAGACGATGTGACTTGGGATTTGTCTCGTTTCGTTTTATATTACAAAAAATAAAATATATTTTTTATTAATTTTGGGTCGGTTTTGAGTGATTTGACCGAATTTAGTACTGGCTTTTGGTTCATGTCAAGTTTTATTAGATTTTGGATTGATTTCTTTAAACTTGTGTCATTTATTAGCTCGCGATCCGGGTTTTGGTTTTACTGTTTTTCACATGTGAAGACCAAAAACCATACCATGAATGGCTGTTTTTTAAAAATTAAACTGAAATCGGATCAAAACTAACGTTTTAATTCCGGTTCGGCCCACCTACTCTAACAAAAGCTGTGATTGTAAATACAAACTTTTTAGAGGGTTAATATTGTAATTGCGAAACAAAGCCCGGTAGAAAAATTTTCTGAGCACAGAGCTTTCTCTAATTTCAGCGGCTCGCTCTCTCTACTCCACTTACAAGTTACAAGTTCCTGGATTGAGGTATTATTTATTTTTTCGATCTTTTCTTCCTTAGTACATTGGAATTGGGTTTGATCTTGTACGCACTCCTGAAATTTGATCATTTTGTTGGATAATTTTCGATTATTTCTAGGGTTTTTAATCTCATAGTCACTTCGCTTGTGATTTGTTTCGTTCTCGGAAAATATATGCAATCTGTTGATGTTCAGTTGGGATTTTTTATTTTTCGTGACAATATTGATTTTTCGGCCGAAATTTTGAAGGAAACGACGTTTTATTTGTTTTGACTATATCTGGAATTTTCTTTTCCCTTAGTAGTTCTGTTCGTAAGAGTATGCTTTTGATCATACAATATTTAGAATGCTTTTGATCATACAATATTTAGCTGAGAAGTTGATATGTACCTTGTTTCTTCGAGAATGTTGAATGAGTTTGATTTGTTAGAATCTAATTCCGGAGATATGACCTATGCTACCTAGGAACTTAGAATATCAATATGGAAGTTTATTTTTTTTTGTATCCGTAGATGGAATTAATTTAGTCTCCCCAAATTTTGTGCACCCTTTCTCTTGTATTTCTAGTACAAGATCTGAAGATCAAAATTGCTTCTGAGAAGTTTACCTTTCCCCTTTTGTTTTGAAATATCGGATAGTGTTGTATTTATTGTGAGCGTTGATCTTTTGCATTGTAGTTCTGAGTTGGTTCTTGGTAGATCTGCGATGGACCCTTCAGAACGGAGATATTTGGAGGATGAAGACACCCCAATGACAAAAACGATGAAGGGTGCTACCACAGGCTTTGTAGCTGGGACAATATATGGGACGATTGTCGCGACTTGGTATGATGTGCCCAGAGTTGAGAAAAACATTGCTCTTCCTGGGCTGCTAAGAACCCTTAGAATGATGGGTAGCTATGGGATGACTTTTGCTGCTATAGGCGGAGTTTACATTGGTGTGGAACAGCTAGTGCAGCATTATAGAATGAAGAGAGACTTTGTCAATGGAGCTATTGGTGGTCTTGTTGCTGGGGCATCCGTGGTTGGTTATAGAGGTTTGTCTTTTCCTTTTGAGATTAGACATCTTTTGGTTCTACTGTTTGTGGATGGATAAAGTTTCATTAAACATTATTGGCATGAACTGGGTCTAAATGTTATTCCGAAGAATCTTAGCCACTTGATTAATTTGTTTCAATTACAGAGAGGAATTGTCAAAGAATCTTAGCCACTTGATTAATTTGTTTCAATTACAGAGGAATTGTCGGTGCAAAAAAAAAAAGAAAATAATGAGTGTATTTTCTCTATGGTCTTCCCTCTTTAATACTCTCAATATTAACAGAATCCTAAGAAATTCTCTCACATGATGTATAATTTACCCTATGATACAACTTCTAGAATATTTTACTGCACCCATTTCTTTTAATACTCGCCATACTCCTCACTTATCTTTGTCACCTTCCAGATCATGGGGTCTATGTAATCAACTAGAGCACAAATAGATTTATTTCACTATTCAGATGAGAAATGTTGAACTCACTGTAGCGTTCATCATTGAGAAAGGAGCACAAATAGTTTTATTTCAATGCAATTTTGCTGTATTGAAAATGACTTCATTCAAGCTATTGAGTGCTTATTTCTCAAATTGGGTGCACGAGTTTCTTAGCCTTATATAAGATTTCTCCGTTCATGGCACCCTTCCTTTAGAAATGTTGTAGAAAAGAGATGTAATTGCTATCCAAATACCACATCTTCCTATAGTACAAACATGGTTTTAGAGATCTGTTCGAGATTAAATTAGAAATTTGCATCTGTAATTGGTTTCTGGTGTGAATTGTGATCATGAGTTTTCTTGATGAAACATTATCTATACAAGACAGAATTAGTTTACTTGGTGCCTTGTTTTCCAGGAAGAAGCATTTCAACCGCAATCTCTGCAGGAGCAGCATTTGCGGCTACTTCTTCGTTGATTGACATCGGGGGTCAAACGACTAGAATCGATAACGGGAAGGAATATTATCCGTATACGACTAAAAAGAGGTCCGGTGCCGATGCATGAACAAGATTTACCCATCAGAACTGAAGAATCTTTGATTTTATGGTTAGAGTTGTTATGTTTCAAATTTCAGACCAGGTGGATGATGATGTAATAAATAAGTTTGATCATTTTTTTGGATTGCTGACTTGGATATTTGAAATATTTCCTGCCAATGAAAACAGCTGATGTAAGTTTTTCGAAAATAAAAGATTGAAACGGGAGGACTAAAGGGTAATTACTCATATACACAATGCTATTTTTCTTCAATCAGAATTCAGAACCATCCAAGGGAGAAGAAAATCTTCTTAACTTTTGTCTTTTGCTGACTGTAACTATATCCAATGCCACGTGGCACGTACCCATTGCATCTGCTAAAATCCTTTCAGCAGCCTGGTGTTCTCGTGGGTCGTGATACATACAGCCACAGAGAGAGAGAGAGAGGGCTCAGAAATGGCTGGAATCGGAACGTGTTGTTGTTCAACTCTATCTTCTAAAAGGTAAACTTCATCGGCCTTCTCTTTTTCTCCATTTCGTTCAATTTTCATCTCACAATTTGATCAATCGAAGAAAATGGCGCCCAAACTCTTGGGTTTTCTCTGTTGCGTCCTCAGAAATCTCGAGAGAGAAAAGAAAATGCAATTACTCATGTACACTTGATAATCTTTTCTCAAGTCAAGATTTGAGGTTTAGGAAGAAGATTTATGGAGCTCACTTACTTTCTTTAGTCAAGAAATTACAGTAATTGACAGAGTTTCCAGTGAAATTGAAGCGAATGAAAAGAAAACGCAGAGTCGTTGAAACTTGGATGCCGTTTAGCCGTTAAATTTTAGTTCATTCGTTTTCGCCCGAGGCCCCATTAATGCAGAAACATGAGCCGCATTTTATCGAATGCTGTAAATCTTGCAGAGTGATGAAAAATGTTTGAATGCTTGCCATTGATGCTGTCCCAATTTTACAGAGAAATTTTGCGATTATTTTCTTGATAACTCTGTCTCTTTTATGAACGGGTCCAAGAAAAGTTTAGCTTTACACATCACTCTATATATCTTCAAGATATGATGGCTATGCTAATATGCAAATTTATGTGCTCAAGGAAAACAAACGGTTTGTGTTTTCAGCAATTTCCTGACTGCTCGACTGGAAGTCAGGATTCGTCGGGGGCGAAAAACAATTCTTCGACAAATTTCGAGAATTAGAGCAGAAGTTAATTTTGTGAATGCTGAAGAAGCAAAAAAACTAGTTACAGTAGAAGGATACGTGGTACTCGACGTTCGAGATAAAACTCAATACAATCGAGCTCACATAAAGTCGTGTTATCATGTCCCCCTCTTCATCGAGAACGAAGACAACGATCTCGGTAAAACCTTCTAATTGCTTTTTCAATCAGCAAACCTGATTCTGCTTTTGGATTTTTTTATTTTCCTTGTGTTTTTCTTACTCTAAAACTACATCATGGGCAGGTACAATTGTGAAAAGAACTGTCCACAACAATTTCTCCGGCCTGTTCTTCGGCTTGTCATTCACAAAACCTAACCCCGAGTTCATACAATCTGTAAAAAGCCAACTTCCTCCAGAAAGTAAAGTTTTAGTTGTTTGTCAGGAAGGATTGAGGTTAGTTTTCAAATTTGCTCATTTCAAAGGAATATCTAAAGGTATAACTTTCTAGCTGTTTAAACTATTGACTTTAAACTTCAAAAACAATTTAAACAATAGTGTAATGACATGGGCTTCTTTATTCATACTGAAAGGTCTACAGCTGCTGCAAATAAGCTAGAACAAGCTGGATTCAAAGACATTGCTTGCATAACCTCAGGTCTCCAATCTGCAAAACCAGGTTAGATTGTAGACAAATTTCAACTTACAATTTTCGGAACAATTTCACACAAAGCAAGATTATGTTAGGATTCAATTACAACATAGGAATGACAAGTTTAACTTCTTAGTTCTTAGCATACTTATTTTAGTATGTTCTGATATGTCGAGCTGTGATTAGTCTAGTTAAAATATATTTAATCTATTATAATTAAATTAATTATAATTTTTATTGCACTAATCACAGTCTAATACGATTACATGTACAATAAAAATATATGTACGTTTTTTGTGCGAATAAAACGATAGGAACATTCGATTCGGTGGGTTCGAAAGAGTTACAAGATGCCGGAAAAGCTGGCTTGGTGACGGTGCAGGGGAAGATCTCGGCTGTCTTGGGAACTATTCTAGTCTGTAAGTCACTCATAAACGAACAGCTGTCTTACAAAAATCGATCGACACTTACGACTGACTTCTATGAACATAAACTCGGTGCAGGTGCATTGATATTTGTTACTTTCTTCCCTGATCAAGCGGAAAAGCTTCTTCAAATGACACCGCCGAGCTAGAATTTTGGTAGACTCTTTCTTCTTTTCACCCTTTTTTTGTATTTTTTTTTGTTGCAGCTTTGTGAGATTGTAGTGTGGCCAGTTTCAGTGAACATAAAGCCCATTTTTAACTGAGTGTATTTTGAGAATTCAAGTGCAAGATGGTCTTATCAAACTAAACTTAGAAGTAAAACAGAAGAAGAGAGATGCTCAAACAAGATTATAGAAAAAAAAATTAATTGATACATTAAATTATAAATAAATATTTATTATATCAATATATACAAAAAATGTATAGTAAAAATATATTTCTAGAATTATCTATTAATTAATGCATAATAATTGTTATATTGTTTAGATAAATTGAAATTTATCCTTGAAAAACTACAATTGAATTAAAGTAGGGATGTGTATGAGTTGGTCTGGTTCGATTTTATCTCAAAATAGAAACAGAATTGAATTTCATAGTTCTGGATTTTTGGAACTGGCATCGGAATCGAATTTTAAGTAATTGTGTAGTTTATAACTAATTTTAAAATGTATATTGGATTTTATTAGGATTTTTGTTGAATTTTACTCGATTTAAAAAAAAATATTCACTCATGGTCCTGGTTTCCCTGTTTTTACTATTAAAAACCGGCATCAGCCTATAAATCATGATTTTTTTTAAAAAATAAGAACCAATACTAAATTAAAAACTGACGATTCTGAACCGGTTTACGGTTACTGTCGGATTATGCAACCTCTAAATTAAAGGCCCAATTTTCTATATTTGCTATGTATTTTGCTGTAACAAGAAAACAAATACCGTATAAATATATGTGGATGTATAATACTAAGTATAAAGTTAGTTGATCGAAATAAATTGAGCATTAAAGAAAAAGGCAGTGTAAAACCAAATTCTGTCTCTTGCTTTTAATTGCCGTGGTCGTTTTGCATAACAAAATTTGCCATTTTTGAAGTAAACAATAAGAACCCTAACCAAAAATCCTATTTTTATATTCCACTAATTGCTCTAGCTAGGGCACGAATCTCAATGAATGCCTCTTTTAGACTCGTGCATGGGCTTTCATTTTTTATCCCACTAACTACTATATACTATAATTAAAAATGTTAAAAATAAAATTGAAAATGTCAAAAATAAAATGGAAAATGTTAAAAATAAAATTAAAAAATCTCCTCCTTTGAAACAAACCCATTATCAATTCTTACCCACATTTTTTATTTGACAAGTTAATATTGCTAGACGATGATCGATTGCAATGCGTATCTTTTGGTCGAAGGATTTCACAATTTGTGAAGGAGTAACGCTATAATTTGTTTTTCTAACAATTTTACTATACATACTGACGTGTTAAATCATGATTAATTCATTAAAAATATAATTAATATATTAAAATATAAATATTTTTATTATATTTATTATATTAATCATAAATTGTAATATCAGCATGTATAGTAAAAAAATACGATAATAAAGTAAATTTAAATCTTTTACAAAAAGGGTGCGAGAGGTGATTTGAGGCGTTCTTCGCAACAATACATGTATAAACGAAAAAAAATAACTTTTTTCTTGATTTATTTACTTATTCATTAGTAAAAAAAAAGTGGGTGTCTAGCAAAAATAAATTATTTATTGAAAATAAATAATTAGAGAGAGAGATAATTGAAAAAATATAACTTCTTAAATTAAAAACAAAAGCTAAGAACAGATGTTGCTTGGTTGACCAAAAGCATATTTAAAATAATTCAAATAAATAAATAATTCACAGAATTCGTTTTTAAAAATACATCAAACTTCGAGGATGCAATGAACTTGGGTACAGTTTCGGTAGCCTATCTTTTTCATAAC